>CP092869.1:67063532-67087011 GCA_030710605.1 Cordylochernes scorpioides
GCACTGGGTGAACTTTATCCCGATACTTGGGACAACAGCTGTGACTGACCACACCTTGTTTAATTCCTTCACAACCTCCATTATCAGACCTGGAATTTGGTATTTATTTCCTGGAAACGATAAATACAAAGGATTAAAATTTTGCGTGAGCGCTTTATTCAATGAGACAGGACATTTTCAGGTTTTGCAACTAAAGTTTGCCAAGATAAGTAATGTTGTCTATCGGTAAAATGTCAATTGAATATTTTAAAGAAGGCTACATAGAGCCTTGGCCACATGATGAGGAATAACATAGGTATTAGTACCTTTGTCTCCTATGACTTTAGGCAAAAGGCTGAGAAGCGACCAAAGAAGTCTACTTCGAATTAGAACAAAGAAGGAAAAACACGAATTTATGTAAATATGTGGAAGAAACTAATCTCAAATCTTTGTAACATGTATAGCCGTACGAGATTCTCCGCCAGGTGGCCAAAGGGAAAGGTTGCGTGAAACGACAGCTCCTGCTAGGTAATTTATTTTTAAAGCTTTTTCGCCGTACTTTATAAAAAATAGCTATTTTTTTATTGAGGTGATATTGGTAAATTTATATCTTCATAATATGAGGCCAATTGTAATTCTTATCATAATTTATTTAAATTTACAGCGAAACAAGCTTCGCCCAACTTTTATCTATGCAAATTTTGATTCGTGTGAAAATTGTGCAAATTATAGTTTGGCAGTGGATCTGGGTTATGTTGAGAATCTGAAATTCAAGATTCAGATTCAGTACAGAAGGCCAAAGCTTAGATGTATAATTTTGATGTTATTACTGATATCTGGCATAGAGCAAAACCCGGGACCTAGGCCCACTAGGCAAACTACGCTCGAGTCATGTACGGAAGGTGATATTCGACAATTGATTGGTGCAATCTCAAATAAAATGGATAACTGGGGGGATAAACTGATATCTGGCATAGAGCAAAACCCGGGACCTAGGCCTACTAGGCAAACTAGGCAAACTACGCTCGAGTCATGTATGGAAGGTGATATTCGACAATTGATTGGTGCAATCTCAAATAAAATGGATAACTGGGGAGATAAATTAGAGACAAGATTACTTTCTATAGAGCAAGGAGTTGATAAATTAAATCGACGTATACAACAACTGGAGAATACTATGGAAAACACGGTAAAATCTGTCTCGAAGAATTCTGAAAGGATCCAAGAAATTGAGAAAAGAATAGATTTCACGGAGATGAAAATGAGAGAAAGTAATTTAATTTTTTACGGAGTCGAAAAGAAAGAAAATGAAACAAGCGATGAATCTCTCGCAAAAATAAAACAGATAATTATGGATAATATGCAAATCTCCGAGAAAATTAACATCCTTAAATGTCATCGATTATCTAAAAGGCCGAGCGCACCCCTACTGGTTGAAATACCCAAATATGAAGACAGAATAAAATTATTTAGGAATGCATTCAAGCTTAAGCAATTAAGGATTTACATAAATAAGGATTACACCTTAAAAGTTAGAGAACAGCGTCGATTGTTGATTAATAAGAGAAAAGAACTTTTGGCTAAAGGAATCTCATCTAGACTTCGAGATAGCAAGTTGATTGTGGGAAGTACTGTTTTACCAAGTTATAAATGATAAGATCATGAGTTCAGAAGGAACTGAGATATAGCAAACACTCAGAAAGGAACTGGAAGGATCACATCATATCTCTTTTTACAGGCAAGAAAATATCACCATCAATCACATATAGCTAATAGGAATGGAAAACTAAACTACTCGATTTAACAACTATTAAACCTTGGTCACAATTATGTAATAATTATGTATTGGAATTTTTCCAATTTATACGTTTTCCCTTTCATTAATTATTTAAAACAATTTGAAATATTTGCTATAACGGAAACTTAGTGCCAATTTGATCTAAAACTCGAGAATTTCCAGGTTTACCAATCACTTGCCAGAAAAATCTCGGGTCAGGGAAGAAGCTCTGAAGACATCATTGTGGGAATTTATATAAAAAATAAACACATACTGGACAATGTTGAAGAGAAAACTAATTGGATTTCGGTTACTTAAAATGAACCCAAGCATAGACTCATTGCTGACTTGTATAACTTTTACGTATCTACCTCCTAACGAACATCAACTAGAGAATATATATATCACGATCAAGATACACAATGGACTGGAGATAATTTATATGGTGAACTAAACATTCGCATTAACCACCTTGGAGACTTTCTTAACCTGCTGGATATCTCAACTTTATTGTCGCGAGATCTTTCCTCAAGAGATATAATAACATCTACCCATGATAATACCCTAGTTCCCCAGCAAGCCCTTTTTTGCTTCTCTCTTCCTTGACACGTTGTAAATAGCATTATTGTAACTATTGTATATACCCTCTTCTACTTGGAGAAGTTGTATAAGACCAAAGGGTCATAACAGGTACTTTTGTTGTTGTTAATACGGCTATTCTTGTATGTACCCTACATTTCTGTGCTTGGAGAATCCGTGTAAGACTGAATTGTCTTAATAAAGCTTTTTGTTGTTGTTGTTGTTGTTGTATAGCCGTACGAATGATAAAGAAGAGAATGGAATGGATTGATTCATTTGTGTCATACCAAGTGGGGGACACGGCGGGGGATGTGGTACCTACATGACGTGGGAGATAGACTTACAGAGATTAAAGGATGTGGTACCTGCATGACGTGGGAGATGGACTTACAGAGATTAAAGGATGTGGTACCTGCATGACGTGGGAGATGCACTTACAGAGATTAAAGGATGTGGTACCTACATGACGTGGGAGATGGACTTACAGAGATTAAAGGATGTGGTACCTGCATGACGTGGGAGATGCACTTACAGAGATTAAAGGATGTGGTACCTACATGACGTGGGAGATGGACTTACAGAGATTAAAGGATGTGGTACCTACATGACGTGGGAGATGGGCTTACAGAGATTAAAGGATGTGGTACCTGCATGACGTGGGAGATGCACTTACAGAGATTAAAGGATGTGGTACCTACATGACGTGGGATATGGACTTACAGAGATTAAAGGATGTGGTACCGGCATGAAGTGGGAGATGGACTTACAGAGATTAAAGGATGTGGTACCTACATGACGTGGGAGATGGACTTACAGAGATTAAAGGATGTGGTACCGGCATGACGCGGGAGATGGACTTACAGAGATTAAAGGTTGTGGTACCTGCATGACGTGGGAGATGGACTTACAGAGATTAAAGGATGTGGTACCTACATGAGGTGGGAGATGAACTTACAGAGATTGAAGGAAGTGGTACCTACATGACGTGGGAGATGGACTTACAGAGATTGAAGGACGCGGTACCTACATGACGTGGAAGATGGACTAACAGGGATTAAAGGATGTGGTACCTGCATGACGTGGGAGATGGACTTACAGAGATTAAAGGTTGTGGTACCTACATGACGTGGGAGATGGACTTACAGAGATTAAAGGATGTGGTACCTGCATGACGCGGGAGATGGACATACAGAGATTAAAGGTTGTGGTACCTGCATGACGTGGGAGATGGACTTAGAGAGATTAAAGGATGTGGTACCTACATGACGTGGGAGATGGACTTACAGAGATTAAAGGATGTGGTACCTACATGACGTGGGAGATGGACTTACAGAGATTAAAGGATGTGGTACCTGCATGACGTGGGAGATGCACATACAGAGATTAAAGGTTGTGGTACCTGCATGACGTGGGAGATGGACTTAGAGAGATTAAAGGATGTGGTACCTACATGACGTGGGAGATGGACTTACATAGATTAAAGGATGTGGTACCTGTATGACGTGGGAGATGGACTTAGAGAGATTAAAGGACGGGGTACCTACATGACGTGGGAGATGGACTTAGAGAGATTAAAGGATATGGTACCTGCATGACGTGGGAGATGGACTTACAGAGATTAAAGGATGTGGTACCTACATGACGTGGGAGATGGACTTACAGAGATTAAAGGATGTGGTACCTGTATGACGTGGGAGATGGACTTAGAGAGATTAAAGGATGTGGTACCAGCATGACGTGGGAGATGGACTTACAGAGATTAAAGGATGTGGTACCTGTATGACGTGGGAGATGGACTTACAGAGATTAAAGAATGTGATACCTGCATGACGTGGGAGATGGACTCGCGCTCCGTAAGGACCTCCGACAGACTGCGGGTCCCGAGGACGTTGCGGAGCGTGGTGGCGGCCAGCAGACGGGTGGAGTGGCCGTAGTCCTCCACGTTGGACACGGCAATGGTGGCGTTGGAGATGCGGTAGTACACCACGGCGTCTACTGCCACCGTCACACTGTCCTTGGACAGGATCTGTCACATATCGGCGTCACGTAAGTCCTTGTCACGTGTCGGGATTAAGTTAGTCCATGGACGGGATCGGATGTAAGCGTCGCGCTGGAAACATGTCGTCAAGGGCTAAATCTGTTTTTATTATACTTTTAAGAGGTTAATTTAACTACCCCCTATTCATAAACTTCCTGTAATAAAATTATTTCATCTACTCTCATATCAATAGGGACTATTTTATAAATTAATATTATACTCCTTTTCGGCGGTATTTGATCCAGTCTAGATACAACATAATTGTTAAAATATGTACATATCAAAGTATAAACAAGGCAAACTATATACACTATTGAACCAGTAGTACCATTAGAGTGTGTCATTCAAAATATTCTTTAACTGCGGACATACGAATGCAAGTATGGAATATTCGCTACTACATGGCCATGTTTTATCCCGGGTTAAGGAATGCGCCATTAGGTCTCAACGTTACCAGATGATTTAAATCAGAAAGAGAGATCATAAGAGATAAATATATGGACATAGGTTGACAGCACACAATGCTGTGCGAGTCTTGCCCCATGGGAAAGAGTAGTCAACGGTTGCCAACCATAGAATCTTCCATTCTGATCATTTCACCATTTTCTTTCACTCCTTTTTTCACAGAAACAAAGGGCGGTTACAGGATCATTAGAGGCTCCCTATCAATGACGTATTGGCCACTCTGGATCCTTGGAGCAATCACTGGCGCTTCCTTAGATGTATGCACATTGTCGTTATTACACTAATCTTCGTTTATTTATGCAAAATTGTTTAAGTTGTCAATAGCCGGTAGAAAAGGCTATAAATATGAGCTCGTCTATATGCCTTCTTTGTTTTTAATATTAATATATGTGAAAAAAATAGAAAATATAAAAAGGTCAGATCTTGATATTAAAATTAAAAAATGCATATCCTGAACGTGCTCACATGAGTATTTTCTAGATGACAGAACGCCATCTAATGGAACAGAAATAAACTAAACATTTATTTAACTTGTTCCGTGATATTTGGCCAACCCAATTTCTTGATTAATCAATGGCGCAGTTGCACGATAAGGATATGCCTTTTTTCTTAATATATATATATAAAACACCAAGAATAAACCTTCAAGTACAGGAGATATTATACTTATATACTTCAAGTATAAACAGAATGAACAATTATATTATGACTAGACGAATGGCCCGGGCAACGCCCGGGTTTTACCCGATTGCGAATATATTTTAAAAACCTTGTCTTGGGTGGTCGCTATAGACAGGGTGGTCTGTATAGACAGGTGTATGTATCACACAGCTGATAACAGGGTTGTCTAGAGTGGCCGCTATAGACAGGGTGGTCTGTATAGACAGGTGTATGTATCACACTGCTGATAACAGGGTTGCCTAAAGTGACCGCTATAGACAGGGTGGTCTGTATAGACAGGTGGATGTAACACACTGATGATAACAGGGTTGCCTAAAGTGACCGCTATAGACAGGGTGGCCTGTATAGACAGGTGGATGTATCACACAGCTGATAACAGGGTTGTATAGAGTGGCCGCTATAGACAGGTGTATGTATCACACAGCTGATAACAGGGTTATCTAGAATGGCCGCTATATACAGGGTGGTCTGTAAAGACAGGTGGATGTATCACACAGCTGATAACAGGGTTGTCTAGAGTGGTCGCTATAGGCAGGGTGGTCAGTGGTCGCTATAGACAGGTGGATGTAACACACTGCTGATAACAGGGTTGTCTAGAATGGCCGCTATAGACAGGTGTATGTATCACACAGCTGATAACAGGGTTGTCTAGAGGGGGGCAGGGAGGACACGTGTTCGCCGGGAGCCAATGGGCGCGCATTCTATCCGTGAGCTTCAGACAGAATAAGGCAATTATATATATAGATACATTTGCGCGCCATCTGTTATGAAAATTCGAAACTATTATAGACGCGTATGATTCTTTTCAAAATTAAATAATTTCTACTGCCCTTACTGCAAAAGAAAAATTAATGAATTAATGAAAAAGAATGAACAATACAACTGTGTAAAAATCGTAATGAAGTGAAATTATTTATTTACACGAATAAGACAGAGACGCCTTTTTAGTGTTATAGAGGACTATAATGGTTAACTTAGTATCATTAATAAATTGGTTCACTAATGATGAATGAGTCATGCCCTTCTGATATTTTTCATATTCCTTTTGGAAATATATATGTCCTATTTTTATTTATTTATTCAATATATTATCTTATTAAATAATAAAAAGGCATATATTGGATTTAATAAAAGATTTATAAATATTTTATTAAATCCAATATATGCCTTTTTATTATTTAATGAATTAAATATGGATTGCTCTATTTTCAAAACGTTATTATCTTATAAATATGTGTTTATATTTCGAACAGAAAAGTATTCCCGCTATTGCTACAAGACATATATGCTATAGGCAATTTTCCGTCAGACGAGATAACTCACCTCCTGCGGCGGGACATCAAAGGACACCGTTCTCAAGTCAACTTTACAGTAGGTGTCGATACAGGGGATGATGAAAAATATCCCTGCGTCACACATGGAGGGAATTGTTAGTATTGGTCATTTACATAACAGCCACAGTGGGAGACATACATAGAACAACAAATGAGAACGTAGACTTAATAAAGTTACAAGAGGATAGAATTAGAGGATAGAGGATATAATTTCGAAGAAGGAATCAAACTTTACGGTGACGTGTTTCTTTATTATATAACTCGTCGCAGTTAACTTTTATCCTTCTTCGAATATAAACATATATATATATTTAGAAAAAGACATCTCCTTATCGTGCAACTGAAAGTTGCTGATGGCTTGCGCCATCTATCGGAATAAATATCAACTATTCTCGTTGATTTCTAATTATTCCAGAATTGGCCAAATACCCATTCTTGATTAATCAAGAAAAGCTAACCACGGACGCGTTTCGGCTGTTGGCCCTCATCAGCGTGATGCAAGCTGTACCTCAACGACCAGAAAATTGGTCATTAAGGCATCCTGAAAAATCATGAAACGGGTAGTTAAGGCCAGAATTGCGTGAGAACGCGACAAAATGTGAAAAATAGTACAAATGTGATATTGTACTGGGTTAAGGTACATAAATTAAGAAGATATTTGACCAATTCTCTCTGGAATAATTAAAAATCAACGAGAATAGTTGATATTTATTCCGATAGATGGCGCAAACCATCAGTAGCTTTCAGTTGCACGATAAGGAGATACCTTTTTCTTAATTTATGCACCTTATCCCAGTACAATATCACATTTGTACTATTTTTTTATACATATATATGTTATGAATAATTTGTTTGATTTTAGATAAAGGGTTGATAAGACAAAGGATCGATAAGATAAAGGGTTGAAGGTGCAGTCGTGATGAGAAAAATATTATTATTTACCATCAAGTAGCTTTTATTTTCAATTACTTGAGGAAAGATTACACATTAGTTATTTTCACATTATATAGAATTTATAAAGTTAATCCTATATTAGTGATTCGAAAAGATAGATATGTTGACTACGCATATTTACAACAAAACTGAAAGTTATTCTAAAAACGATGATAACAAAAGTAAAATTATCAATGAATAAAAATAAAATATATATTTTTTAGAATATAGAAATATTTGAGTTTTTGATTATATAATTAATATATATAACTAATAAATAATGAAGAAAAAGATAAATATAATGAGTAAGATATGCAATATATATATATATATAATGTTAAAAATGGCATATCCTGACCAGGAGCACATGTGCTTTACAGAAGGCAGAGCGCCATCTGGTGGAACAGAAATCAACTATATATTGATATATTTAGAAAATGACCAAAAGATTTTTTGGTCCCAATGGCTTCCTGAAAAACCAAGAAATGGGTATTTAAGGCCAAACTTGCGTAAATACGCTAAGCACATTAAAAAACGAAAGAAAAAAATAAAAGATAAAATGATCAGGTGTTGAAATTGAAAGGTTATTTGACAAAAGTATCCTTATACAAATAAAATAATGTTAGGATGTTAAGTTATTTTCTTAATTTATTGAATCGAAGAGCCGCCCCTGTACTGATGAAGGCTATAGCCCTAAACCATGGTATAGAGGCTAACTTAATTGTCTGAATTTCTCAAAACTGGTGTTGTGGATTATAATTTAAATTAGAATCTATACGCTCTGCTCAGATATGACAAACAACCTCATGAGATAAAAGTCCGCCCTCTACTGACGAGGGCCATTAACCTGAAACCATGGTCTCCAGATGGAAGCTTCTCAGTTTGACAAAACTAGTGTTGTGGATTTGTCACCGACTACAATCCGCTAGTTGCGGCGACGGTCAATAAATGGCGCTTAGTTTTAGAGTCTATATTGTCGTAAGAGAGGTAACCTTTAATTTTATAGATTAATATCCTTCCGGCAAAATTTCTATCAATATATATAACACATATATAAATAAAATTCGCTTAGGGAAGAGTTTCTTTGAAACATTATTTTACGGATATAATAGAATCACATGTAATACAGTGGTGGTGACTTGTGCAAACTCCATGGAAAAGGGGGGGGGGGAGGTGCCATTGCCCTGTTATTCAGCCACATTTCAGAGTTTCCTGTTCACAGTTATCGTAGCGGCTCGGGGCTCACGACACCGTACTACAGGGTAGTCCATGTAATACAGTAAACAAAGTAATAAGCCACCTATATATAATATTATTTGAAAACTGAGAAAATCAGATTTGACAATGACGTTTTGTTCAAAAAAACATGAAAAACACATTTTTTTATTTATATATAATATTAATAACAATATAAAAATAATATAATATTAATAACAAATATATATTATGCAAATTTTAGAAAGGAAGGTATTCAGGTATCATTTAAACAATACATTTTAAAAGGGAGAGGTGTCCCCTTTTGGTATTTTCTTTTTAATAATAGCAATAGTGAATATTTCAGCAACAAAAAAGAGGTCATTGGATGAGTGGTTAAAACCCTCGACAGCCATGAACGGGGATCGAATCCCGCAATGGACACTTTTTTTCTGTGAAGAACCTGTCCATATTTCTGTAGTAAATAACATAAGCTAGGTTGCACTTTTTGAGCGGTACGTAATAAAGTTATTTTGTAACAGGAGCAACAAGAAACAAATTTTTAGGAAGAAATATCTAAAAATAAATCCATATTTATTTCACAGATGCGTGTGTGTTGAGCTCCATATTAAAAAAAGACTATTACACCAGAAATTCCAAGTTTCAGAAACGACGTATACACACATGCCCGTAAGGCCTGTTGTTTTGGAAGTAAGTTTTGAGCCAAACACACAAACTATGTCAAGTTAATTTAAAACATTCCTTCAAGGCAACTTTGCTACAGCCCTACATTAAACTCTTGCATACATTTCACCGTTGTTTTTTTTTTTTAATTCTTTTACGGAATTTCTGAAATAAATTGTCGAAAAGAACAATCAGTTAAACAAAGTTTCAAAGTATCGATTAAATGAGATTAAAGTTTCGTCTTGTTTATTAAAAGAAGTATATAATACTTTATTTTGAAAATAGATCAGTCCGTAAATAAATCTTTATGTGTGAGTAATATTTACCTAGAAATTATTTGAAAAAGAAAGAATAAATAATATTAAGTTAAAGGATTTCTTTTAATTTTGATTTTCGCAAGTTTTCAAGCAAAATTTCTGTTCTTCAACGGGCATATACTTCTATATACAATATCAGGATGATCTTTGTACAGTAATAATTGAAAATGTGTTATTGGTATGTTTGATGCACGCCCACACATGCCAATAACACATTTTCAATTATTACTGTACAAAGTTCATCTTGATATTGTATATAGAAGTATATGCCCGTTGAAGAGCAGAAATTTTGCTTGAAAACTTGCGAAAATCAAAATTAAAAGAAACACCTTACCTTAATATTGTTTATTCTTTCTTTTTCAAATAAATATTTAATTAAAAAGATATATATTGAATCAAAATATCATTTATTTTACCAATATTTTAGTTGGCTAAACGCCAACCTTTATCAAGGTATTATAACATATTAATGTATGTTAACAACAAACTCAGCGGCACATAACGTCAATAGAATTAAGTTTTAAAAATATTTTTTGCCTATATTTAATATGGGGAGAAAATATTTGTTTAACTTAATTCTATTGACGTTATGTGGCGCTGAGTTTGTTGTTGACACACATTAATATGTTATAATGCCTTGATAAAGGTTGGCATTCAGCCAACTGAAATATTGGTAAAATAAAGGATATTTTGATCCAATATATTCCTTTTTAATTAAATAATACTTTATGATGAGCCAAGCCCTCCCAATATATTTTTTCATCGCAGTAAGGACAGTAGAAGTTTGTATTATATAAAAGAAACATTGGTGCTTAAATCCTCTCATTTTATATAAAGTTAAACCTGTCTATAGCACCCCCTCTAAATAGCCCCTCCCTCTCTATAGCGCCCGATTTTAAATACATGGTACAATGCGATTTACATTAAAAGTGACCTGTCTATAGCACCCTCTCTCTATAGCACCCTAATTTGGTGAGTCCCAAGAAGGGGCGACAGGTTTAACTGTATTTATAGATGGCGCGTTATTGCTTTGTATTACTTTATAAATATTGTAACAAAGTATTTATTAATTTTATTATTTTTATTAACAGAGTGGTCATGTTTATATTTTGCTACTCTGTAAATTTCCCTCGTGGCTTCTCTTTTGTTTACCATTCATAGTTGATCTTTGCCTGAAATAAATTGTTGTCTTCTCCTGAAGTTTTTGTTTCCCCTAATTTTCCACGTGGCAATATATATACTCATGGTAAACGGTTTGCGGATTTCGACAAATTAGAAAGAAGGAATCATATATCGCCGCAACTCTTTTTATTATTATAGCGGTTAAGGAAGCTTTCGGGCAAGCCCTTCTTCAGCTAATTATATTGTACAAACAAAGAGAGATTATATATCGTTTTTAATATAAATCAAAATAAACGAAAAGCTTATTTTCGTTTATTTTGATTTATATTAAAAACGATATATAATCTCTCTTTGTTTGTACAATATAATTAGCTGAAGAAGGGCTTGCCCGAAAGCTTCCTTAACCGCTATAATAATAAAAAGAGTTGCGGCGATATATGATTTCTTCTTTCTAATATATATACTGTTGCATAGCACCATGTTCAGGCGCACATGTTTGTTTAGCTAGTAAATAGAGGTCGCCTGTGGCATTAATAGTTATTTAAAATCTTTTCAAAGGAACTTTCATGTAATTGTCTTCTGATATTTCTGAAATAGCACTTTCGCTCACTTTCTGGCCAAAATGTATTTTATTTTAAAGTATATTTGTATGGCACTAAAATTTAAAATATTGTCTTTAAAATATTTTAAATAATAATATATGTGGGAAAAAAAATAATAGAAAAGAATAAAAAGGTCAGGTGTTGATATTAAAAACAAAGAAGGCATATCTTGACCAGGAGCACATGTGCTTTTTTTCTGTTCCACCAGATGGTGCTCTGCCATCTAAAAAGCACATGTGCTCCAGGATATGCCTTCTTATGCCTATTTTTCCGCGTTGAGATTAATATATTAATATAGATTAATATAATATTATATATTTCGAAAGATATATAATATTATATATTTAGAAAGATATATAATATTAATTTAATTCTTGTTATCTAAATTTAACACATTATGTCACTACACGCTTCTTTGAACGAGAGGACCTTGGGATCATCAGCTATGATGAAGAGAATATATACAGGGCTCTGTCACGAACTGCCACTCACATGTATAGACATATGGTGAACTTAGAGTAAAATAGTCGCTAACTACCCACCATAATTACCATGGCCCATACAACGTGTACAAGGGATTTAAAAAGAGAAAATACACTTATAGATATAACTTAAGGAAGTTGTACCTTTAAGCCTTTAGACAATAGCTCTGAAAGATATTACAGTGACCTTTATTGAAGAAACACGAGATAAACAAGTGTGAACAAAATTGCCTGTGTCTTCTTCTTAAAAAAAAACGAACGGCGACATCAAAAGCTTTCCACTTCCTTTAGTGTTTAGTGTCTAGTGACCTAGCCATTCTAAGCTAAACACCTCTTTGGGAGATTGTGAATGTTTCATTTGATCCCTTGTAGATCTCATGAAATAAAGTCCGCCCTTGGCTGACAAGGCCATTAGCCCGAAACCATGGTCTCTAGGTGGACGCTTCTCAGTTTGACAAAGCTGGTGTTGTGGCTTTGTCACCGACCCGATGCCGCTAGTTTGCGGAAACGGTTAATAGATGGCGCTTAGTTTTAGCGTCTATTTTGACGGTAGAGGTGACCCTTATTTCTCTAGATCAACTTACTCCCGGCAAAATTTACATATATGAGGATTTTTCGAAACATAAAATATAACATGATATATTACAAAAAAAAAAATTCTAATATAGATTTTAATATCGCAGAAAACTTTCAAATTAGCTATTTCATTTTTTTTTATTTTAAAATAAAAAAATGTTAATAAATATAATGAAATTATTATATATAATTGTCTATTTTATATATTTGGGGGAAAAGGGTTTTTTTTTAAACCATTGTATCAAAAATAGTTTCAAATATAATCGTTAGATGGCAGCACGGGTATCGAATAGATTTTTTTTTTCAGCATAACTTGCGTTAAATAATAAATGCAAGGTTTTTTTATATTATATAAAAGATAAATATAAACATAGTTTTCCTAAGTTTAATAATACTTCATATCGTTTTTTTTTCTATTTAATAATATTTTTAAACGCAGAAATGGAATTTTAAAAATATATTTTAAAAAATCTTTTGGGTAAAAGAAGTCGGAGAGAGATGTTCTCAATCCCAAAATCCCTGTGTATAACTTTAATTATGAATATATTTTCAAAATATAAAATTCTTTCTACATATATATAGTAGTTGGATATATATAATTCCTATATTTTTGATATAAACAAACAATTACCTTTGTTTTAATATATATATACTCATGGACAAAAGGAAGAGGAAAGTTTTGATATCGCCGGTCGTTTTTTTATTTTTTTATTTTTATTTTAAGGTGACAGAGGCAATTTTGTTCACGCCTGGTTATTTCGTGGTCTTCAATAAAGGTCACTGTAATATCTTTCAGAGTTGTTGTCTGAATCCCGATATATATGTTAAAAGGTACAACTTCCTTAAGTTTTGTCCCCCCTTGAATGTATTTTGGATTTGAACGAAAGTGCCTATTGAAAAAAAAAATGAAGACAGTATTTCGAGAGGACAAATACCTTATTTTTCAAACAGTTAGAAGCCTGTCACCGTAGTACTTGCAATTTTTGGAAGACTGGCATTTAACTTGTAAACTTGAAAAAGAAAGACGTTTTGTCAAATTGTATTGACAAACATTTGCAGTTTTATCTGATCTCAGTTTTTAGCGGGTGGAATTTTGTTTTTGTTTGTTTGTGAACCAATCTATGATTCATTATAATTGGACGAATGTGGCCATGTCTGTATATAAGAGGCTGCTAAGGGAATGCGAGGAGCCCAGTGTGGTGGATTATCATGTGGAGATGCTTAAAGTGTTCTCTGCGTGTTTTATCCGTGTCTGGTGATCTCCTCGCATACCTGTGTGACCCCGGTCCGATCCCTACCAACGCTAAAATAAAATATAAGTATTTTTTTTATTTCATTTTACAAATCGTGAGTTTTTATTTATCTCCTTTTTGTTGTTAGTGTTGTACTCTTGAGTGTACGCTTTTCTGTGTTTTAAGTTACTTTAGGCCATTGTATATCGTATTTTTGTGTGATAACCCGTAATAGTAACTTTTGTAATTTTCGTTTATATCCTAAATACGCCTCGTTATTGGTCATATTTGAGCAGATGTACAATAAAATATAAAATTGTGAAAAGCGTTTAAAAACTACAATGATTTCTTCAAATAAGTTTATTTTTATTTCAAAACTCGTAGCTTTCAAGCGATAGTCGCTCTACAACAGGCCCAATTAAAACATCGACTGTTTCTTACAAGAAGTGTTTACAAATAGACACGCGCAGCGTGGATAGCTACAACAGATTTGCAAGTATTTCTTGAAAGAAATAGTCGATGTTCTAACTAAGGCTGTTGAAGTGCCACTATCACTTGAAAGCTTGCATTTTAAAATATAAAGATACTCATAGTGAGAGAATTTTGTAATTTTAGACAATGACAATTGTCAGATATAATAAAATTGCGATTAACTTTTATAGAAAAAATCAAAAAACCTTACGCCATTGTAATGTTTTGTAATAAAGAAATTTATTACGTAAGTTATTAAAAAGGCATACTGTGTGTGCAACTGAAAGTTGCTGATGGCTTGCGCCATCTATCGGAATAAATATCAACTAGTCTCTACTAGTATCAACTAGTCGTTGATTTTTAATTATTCCAAAATTGACCAAATACCCATTTTTGATTAATCATTTATTACGTAAGGTTTTTAGAAATTTACTATAAGATGTATGATAATTGACTATATGCTGTGTGGAGAAAGTGGGCGTGTCAAATAGAGAAATAAGCCCCGCCTACCTGGTCCCTTGGCCCCGCCTCTCAGGAGACGCCCCAGTCGGAAGATGACCGCCCTCTCGTACTCCTGCACCACCTGCACACACACATCGTGGAGCTGGCTGCGGCCCAGCGGCGAGACACTGTCCTACCTTGACGCACAGGAAGAGAGAGAACGGGAAGGTCATGACGATCAGGACGAAGGAGATGAGCGTCAGGAAGAAGGCACATGCTCCTGGCTCCTCCGCCCCGCCTGCCGCTGCCGACATGGACACGGTCAGTTAGGACACGTCTAGTACATCAGCTAGCATAGCAGAACACTCCCTTGACACATAGTGAGAACATGTTTCTAATAGCAGAACACGCCTATAAGGGCAGAACATGTCTCTAACGGCAGAACACGCCTCTAAGGGCAGAACACGTCTCTAATAGCAGAACACGCCTTTAAGGTCAGAACATGTCTCTAACAGCAGAACACGCCTCTAAGGTCAGAACACGCCTCTAGGGTCAGAACATGTCTCTAACAGCAGAACACGCCTCTAAGGGCAGAATACGTCTCTAATAGCAGAACACGCCTTTAAGGTCAGAACATGTCTCTAACAGCAGAACACGCCTCTAAGGTCAGAACACGCCTCTAAGGTCAGAACATGTCTCTAACAGCAGAACACGCCTCTAAGGGCAGAACACGCCTCTAACAGCAGAACACGCCTCTAGGGTCAGAACATGTCTCTAACAGCAGAACACGCCTCTAAGGGCAGAATACGTCTCTAATAGCAGAACACGCCTTTAAGGTCAGAACATGTCTCTAACAGCAGAACGTGCCTCTAACAGCAGAACACGCCTCTAAGGGCAGAACACGTCTCTAATAGCAGAACACGCCTTTAAGGTCAGAACATGTCTCTAACAGCAGAACACGCCTCTAAGGTCAGAACACGCCTCTAAGGTCAGAACATGTCTCTAACAGCAGAACACGCCTCTAAGGGCAGAACACGTCTCTAATAGCAGAACACGCCTTTAAGGTCAGAACATGTCTCTAACAGCAGAACACGCCTCTAACAGCAGAACACAGTATCAGAAAATACCCAACACAACGTCCTACATAGCAGTATACGCACATATCACTCGGACCAGTCGGTAGAAGAAGGCTCGTTAGTGAAAAAGATGGGTGGACAATTGACAATTCAAAATATTTTGTGAAAAAATAGTACAAATGTGATATACTGGGATAAGGTGCATAAATTATGAAAAAGCCATCAGCCACTTTCAGTTGCACGATAAGGAGATGCCTTTTTCAATATATTTTATTGACACTCCTAGTCGATTGTTATAAAGATGGGTCGATAAAAGAATATGCTAAGATGAAGAGAGTTCCAGTAATTAAGAAGCTATAAAGAATAGACAAATGTGTCAAAATGTGATATCAAAATCATCACTTGATTTATATATGTATCACCATAAAAAAAAAAAAGAATATATTTGCATAAAGGGGGGTATATGTAGATATGTAGCCATGCCAGGTACCACCAGCCACAAATTGACAGCCGAAGCTAACTATACAACGCAGATAAGAAAGAATAAGAAGACAACGCCGCAGAAATTGTCCAATTGATTTATTTCCTTTTGATGTTTCTCCCTCCACAAAGTATCCTATTCAATCCTTACATCCAAATCTCAAATTGCCATTTCACTTTTATAATGGAAAAATAACAATGGGATTTTTTTATACCGTAGTGGCGCACACAAAACAATTTTCCGTCGTTTTCCCCCTAATTTATAGAAATTCTACGGTTTTAAAATATTGTATTTCCTTTATATTTATTTTATAATATTGTGACACCAAGTATTTCTATATTTAAAAGTATTATCGAGATTTTTTTATAAATATATATATATACTAGCGGATGTACCCGGCTTCGCCCAGGTTTTTCTCGAGGGAATGTTTGTAGTCTAGTAATAAGAAAATATACTGCACCTAAAAAACTATCAGAGAAAAGAGAAACCACGGAAGGTGAACAGAAAAATGCTTACAATGGATGTTATGTTTACGATATCAAGTTAAATAAAAACAAAGATAAAATTTGCATATGTTGGTCACTATAAATTTGTATATTTGTTAGGCGAAATTAGAAACATGATAAAACAATTGGGTATTTAAAAACAAATGTAGAAATAAAAGTTGAAGTATAATAAACAATGTTAAAGATTAGTTTTAATTATTAATCAAGATTGTGTGTGAATATGTGAGAAAGATGTAATATCGTTGTTGTTTTCTTGGCCGACTGTTTTACATATGGTGTTATCTTAAAATTGCTTGTTTTGAATATTTTTTAGATTGAGATTATTAGCTAGTATGTAAAAAAATTAACTCTGTTGAAATTTAATTTTGTATTTATATATAAATAAAATTAACTCTGTTGATTTTTTTTGTATTTAATCGATAACAGCGAAGTTACGCATGTTAATGTTAGGAAATATATTTTGATGTTAAGCAAAACCTGCTCCATCTCGTTTTACATAAATGTTGAAAATTTGGTTGAAATTGATGCATTGTAACGAAAGTTTTTAGTGATGTCCACTTATGAAATTTCCATTTTATTAATATATATATATATATATAAGTCCTTCAACAATAAAATATTTTTCTTAACCCAAGTACATGCAGTACGGCCTATGATAATCATGTTGGGTAGTAGTAGTTTTACTGTAAGTGCACCACAAGTCTGCACATGTAGAAAGCAGTTCAACCATTTCACTTACAAGTGTGCCATTTGGTTACTTGCAATCACTGGTGGGATTGGATTTATACAAGAATTGGGGGTCATTGGAGAAATATTTTTTCAGAAAAAAGTGTTCACAATACAGGATTCGATCCCGGGTCGTAGCTGTCTGAAATCGACGGTTTATACTCATAGATAAAATTTAAAGAAGTGGAAAGTCTTTAATGTCGCTGGTCGTCTTTTTTTTAATTTATTTTTTAAGAAAACAGAGGCAATTTATTCCTAATTGGCTATCTCGTGTATCTACAATAAAGGTCACTGTAATATCTTTCAGAGTTATTGTCTGAATCCCGATATTTTTACATGCTAAAAGGTACAACTTCCTTAACTTTTGTCCATGAGTGTATACCACTCGTTCATTGACCCTCAATTAAAGGAATAAATATAAGTAGTTATGCTGCATGAGTGCTAATTATTTTATTAAACAATATCTTAAATAACGCAATGTTGTAATAAATGGTATTTAAGTGCTAAATTAGGCACCTCTCCCTTTAAAAAAGGCATTAAAACAATTCATATTTTCCAGTAAATCAAAGTTGGCAATAAGGAACACCATAGCCTCTGAAACCACGGTATACAGAATGTATCAATTTGACAAACCACTGGTGTCACAGTTTATCACCAAACCTTCGATCTGTACTAGCGTGATAAACATAATTGGCTGTATTTTTAATGCATTTTTATTGGGTTGTAAAGAAAGTTCGTTCTGTTTAATTCAACAATAGTATTTAGACAAAAAAAAAACATTAATTATAACAATTAATTAATCAATTATGTATTCTCCGTTTATATTCACGACCTTCTCCCAACGTTCGACAAGTTTGTTGATGCCGTTCCACCAAACATTCGCCCGTCTGGTGTCGAAGAAGTTGTTGAGCCAGGTTAACTACAAGTAGTTAATATGTAAATAGGTTTATTTATCTATTTACTTCAATGTATATCAACATTACCAATTACCAATTATTTTATTTCCAAAGCGCTATATCCCGCAAGGGATACTTGCACCAAACAAGGAGAAAAGTTTATTTACATTATTCAACGCATGAAAACATTAGAGATAAAGAGATAAACATGATAAAGAGATTGTCCGAAAGTTTCTGTATTCCCTTTTATAGATAAAAAAAATTCTGACGTTACATTTTACTCTTTTTTTTTTTAAATCATGTGTTGGTTGGAAAGTTTTTTGTAAAAAAATACATCAACTAATTTTTTAATTTAGTTCTCGACATCTCAGTGAAAGGTCCTCTCCTCAATGATTATTTTGTGTGAATCCTTATTTTCTACTTTCTATTCAAAATAATCATTCCCCGGAAGAGAATTACCACGAGTTATACTGAAACGTTGGCAACTAGATAAAAAAAATTGCTTGAAATGTAGATATATTAAGAAAAAAGCATCTCCTTATCGTGCAACTGAAAGTTGCTGATGGCTGGCGCCATCTATCGGAATAAATATCAACTATTCTCGTTGATTTTTAATTATTCCAGAATTGGCCAAATACCCATTCTTGATTAATCAAGAAAAGCTAACCACGGACACGTTTCGGGCTGTTGGCCCTCATCAGCGTGGTGCAAGCTGTACCTCAACGACCAAAAAATTGGTCATTAAGGCATCCTGAAAAATCAATTTTTTGGTCGTTGAGGTACAGCTTGCACTACGCTGATGAGGGCCAACAGCCCGAAACGCGTCCGTGGTTAGCTTTTCTTGATTAATCAAGAATGGGTATTTGGCCAATTCTGGAATAATTAAAAATCAACGAGAATAGTTGATATTTATTCCGATAGATGGCGCCAGCCATCAGCAACTTTCAGTTGCACGATAAGGAGATGCTTTTTTCTTAATTTATGCACCTTATCCCAGTACAATGTTAGATTTGTACTATTTTTTCACATGTAGATATATATTTTTCCAAAAATTTTACTCATTTGTTATTCTTGAAAATAGAGGTTGCCTGGCCGACGTTCATAGTTATTTAAAGACAAAATCATTTTTAACACCTTGCCAAATGCTTTAATTTTTATTATTCCTAACTAGAACAAAAGAATTTTGTCGAAACATTGAGAAAATAAAAACAAATTTTAAGTCCGAAGTATCTTTTGTTTAATTGTCCAACACCCATAATTCAACTTGGTCATATTTACATATACTACAGAATCGACAACAATTTAATAGTAACAAATCCAAGTATTTTATTTCTAGTAAAGAAATGTATATTAAATACTTTTGTAGATATATTTTGAATTATATAGCAACAAATATCTCTTAAGAAACTGATAATTTATATTATACTTATTGTACATATTGACAGAAACTTCTTTCTTTTGTACACAGTTCTTTTTCGCGTTTTTTTTTTCTCTTTCTCATTGTTAACATCATATGACTATTCTATTCACGGCCTAAAAGTATTGTATATATATATATATGTTATATTAAAATATTATTTTATTCAAAATTATATTATTAGATTCAAATACTCTGTTTAAATCGACCGCCAGAAGTCATGCTTTCCCTATAGAAACTCATTGTTGTTGTATCCCAATGGCCGGCTCAAAACTTTTGTACATTATGTAAATAATCCTTTGGTTTCCTTATTCTACTCACCTTAAGCCAGACATTACTTTTATCAAAATGTTTTTATATATATTCCATGGGTTCAATTAAAGCAATATCTGATCAAGTCTATTTTATTATTATTCTTTCAAGAATTTTAACCACGACTGCATTACCATAATCCTCAACATGATCTAAGTTCAAGTAGAAAATCTCTCTTTTTTATATTATATATATATATATATAGATGTATAGACAAATGTAAAGACATACAAGTATGACAGCGCAAGTGTCCCTAGGGGGACATGGCGCTTTAAAATGAAATAAAATAAAATCATATTTACATATAGGTCGAGGTGATGGTTGGCGCTAACTATCAACACGATGACGTCACCAGCCCCATTTAACGGGGAGAGCGGGGGACAATATTTGAAGCCATAAAAATGTAAATCGAGGAGGATGTTGTTCTTCCAAATTATCCACAGAGTACGGGGGCGGGTTCTAATGGAATGCTGCCTGGAGTTGTAGGTTTTAAGACTTTATCATCTTCCTTGTCCCGTGATGTCTTAGATTAACTCTCTCTCTACCATTTGGGAAGTTTTTGTCTACAAAGTTCTTTTTTATCTTTGGATCTTTTTATTCACTTCTTTGTAGAAAGTGTTTTGTTATTTAAATTCTTTTTTAACGTTTGTTTCTAATTCAAAATAAAGGAAGTAAAGAATACCGAGGGGTTTTGTGTGTGTATAAAATGCTGACAAAAAAGCTTTCAATATTGTAACTAAACGTTTCAATGATTATTACCGCCATTTATCGGTATAACTCTCAATTCAACATTGAATTGAAACATTGAATATCGGATAACAGCCTAAATCAACGTTTAGTTTAGTTTATAACACTAGAAGGCGTTCTTGTATCTAAAAAAAAATCTTGTGAGCGTGGTCAGGATATGCCTATTTTGATTTTAAACATTGAATTCTTGATGATTTTTATTGATTTATCAGCAAACTAGATATGGACGCATTAGCTATTAGATAAGGATTTAAAAAAAAAAAAACTTTTATACTTTCGGTTTATTCAGGTATAAATAGCAGTTTTTTTTTCTTTGTAGTATTTAGTTGAATTACAGCAAGTAACATACTTTTGCCCTTAGTACGTGAGTGTTATTTCCGGCTTTCTTATGTATAAAAGAATTTACAAAATGGCCATTATACCTTCCAAAATTTGTTTTTATGCCCAGGAGAAGCAGACAACATCTAGATCTAATGATGGTGCTTGTACAGAGTACACTCATGGACAAAACTTAAGGAAGTTGTACCTTTTACCATGTATATCGGGATTGAGACAATAACTCTGAAAGATATTACAGTGACCTTTATTTAAGATACGAGATAACCAAGTGTGAACAAAATTGTCTCTTAAAAAAACAAACAAACAAACAGATGAAGGGCAACAGTCTGAATCGCTAACGTGGTTGGAATTTCTTCATTTATCAATTTGTCAAATTTTTTTTTTGCTTATCCCTAGTACACGTGGTGCTGGCCATAATAATCATGGTGGGTAGAAGTAGGCGACTGTTTTTACTGTAAGTGCACCACATGTTTACACTTGTGAAACGCAGTTCGACATTGCACTTACAAATGTGCCAGAGTCCCGTTTGGTTACTTGTACTCGCTGGTGGGGTTGGACCTTTGCAAGAATCGGTGGCCATTGGATCATTTTATTCTTAAATCAGAAAAAAGGGCCCAATGCGGGAATCGAACCCGGGTCGTAGCGGTCGAAAACCAACGGTTTAGACCATCCTTCTACCGACCCCCAATTTGTCAATATACTGGATTCATTAAAATCAGAGATTTATCGAAATTAACGACGTAGCTGCCGCAAACCATCAACAACTTTCAGTTGAACGACCAGGAGATGCCTTTTATTTTATTTACTTCAAAAATTATATTGATACTAAAACCAAATTGTTACCATCTTCAGACTTTGTCATATTACCGAAACTTCTCTCTTAGTCTTATCTTTTTTTTTTATATTTAACCTTTCTCTCTCTTTTTACATTTTAATAAAAAAACACACTTGAATAATTTCGTCCCCCCCCCCTATATTTAACCATAAAAAATAATGTAAAAGAACATTTTTGCATTTAGAAATTGCGCAGATATAAAATCTGTTATTATATTTTGTATTTTATGTGAACTTCACATATTATTCATTGTTTCAATTATCATAAACTAGGTTGCTCTTGTTGAGCGGTACCTAATAAAGTGATTTTGAACCGATTTTGTATTATAAGTCGCTGGACGAGTGGGTAACACCCTCGATTCCCGACAGCCATGAACCGGGATTGAATCCCGCGTTAAAATATGTTTAAAATGTGAATAACCTTCACTTATTATTCATTGTTGCAATTATCATAAACTAGGTTGCTCTTTTTGAGAGGTACCTAATAAAGTGATTTTGGAACCGAATTTTGTATTTTCAAGATACAAACAAAATATTTATATATTAAAAACAAAACAATAGGAGAGCTCTACCAGATCAACTAATTTAAAATTAATAACCTCTCCTGATTGGCCAACGGAATTTTCAGATTTTTAACGCCATCTATTGGAATAAATATAAACTAAAATAGAATTTATATATACGGTTTTTTTTCAAATATGTAAATATATAAAAATAAATATATTCGTCATTATAGGAAATATATTTATCCTTAACCAGAATCCAACCTTGTAAGCCTAAATCTATAACCTTCATCAATAAGAATGAAATATAGTCTGCCCCTGTATGTAATTATGGCCCAGACGATATAACGACAAGATGCCAAACGATGATGTTAGGTCAGCAGACGCAAGTTGTTCGAGGAGCCAGCCAATCAGAGAGCGGCATATTAATCGCAGCTGATCTCATAACGCACCGTCTGCTTAGAATTTGAAATCAGACGATAATGGTATGTAGGACATTTCCAGGCCAAAAGATAATTTCCTTTCTTTGCCAATTTTCTCCCAATATGGCTGACAGACGTGGATTAGATGACAATATTTTTCTTTTGGTCTGACATTATATGAATATATCGATGTGTTTGCACAACTATGATATTTGTATTCAGCCTTGTCCCACTTCTTTTTGGGCATTTATAATTCAAATTTTTACCTTTTTTCAAATATATAATATTTACATTGATAATTCAATATAAATAA
>CP092869.1:67087111-67126010 GCA_030710605.1 Cordylochernes scorpioides
CTAGGGTTAGAACACATCCTAGGGGTTAGAACAACATCTAGGGTTAGAACAACATCGAGGTTAGAACAACATCTGAGGGTTCATAAAAATTTCTAGGGGTTAGAAACGACATCTAGAGGGTTAAAAATACTAGTTTAGAAAATCAGAGATTAGAACAACATTAGGGTTAGAACAACATCTAGAGTTATAACAACATCTAGGGGTTAGAACAACATCTAGAGATTAGAACAACATCTAGGATTAGAACAACATCTAGAGATTAGAACAACATCTAGGGGTTAGAACAACATCTAGAGATTAGAACAACATCTAGAGATTAGAACAACATCTAGGGGTTAGAACAACATCTAGGGGTTAGAACAACATCTAGAGATTAGAACAACATCTAGAGATTAGAACAACATCTAGGGGTTAGAACAACATCTAGGGTTAGAAACAACATCTAGAGATTAGAACAACATCTAGAGATTAGAACAACATCTAGGGGTTAGAACAACATCTAGGGGTTAGAACAACATCTAGAGATTAGAACAACATCTAGGGGTTAGAAACAACATCTAGGGGTTAGAACAACATCTAGGGGTTAGAACAACATCTATATTAGAACATCTAGGGTTAGAACAACATCTAGGGGTTAGAACAACATCTAGGGGTTAGAACAACATCTAGGGGTTAGAACAACTCTAGGTTAGAACAACATCTAGGGGTTAAACGACATCTAGGGGTTAGAACAACATCTAGGGGTTGAACGACATCTAGGTTAGAACACATCTAGGGGTTAGAACAACATCTAGGTTATCTAGGGGTTAGAACGACATCTAGAGATTAGAACAACATCTAGGGGTTGTAAACAACATCTAGAGATTAGAACAACATCTAGGGGTTAGAACAACATCTAGGAGTTAGAACACATCTAGGGTTAGAACGACATCTAGGGGTTAAACGACAACTAGGGGTTAGAACAACATCTAGGGGTTAGAACAACATCTAGGGGTTATAACAACATCTAGGGTTTAGAACAACATCTAGGGGTTAGAACGACATCTAGGATATTAGCAACATCTAGGGGTTATAACAACATCTAGGGGTTAGAACAACATCTAGGGGATTAGAACAACATCTAGGATTAGAACAACATCTAGGGGATTAGAACAACATCTAGGGGTTAGAACGACATCTAGGGGTTAGAACAACATCTAGAGATTGATAACAACATCTAGGGGATTAGAACAACATCTAGGGATTATAACAACATCTAGAGATTAGAACAACATCTAGGGTTAGAACAACATCTAGGGGTTATAACAACATCTAGGGTTAGAACAACATCTAGGGGTTAGAACAACATCTAGGGGTTAGAACGACATCTAGGGGTTAGAACAACATCTAGGGGTTTAGAACAACATCTAGGGGTTAGAACAACATCTAGGGGTTAGAACGACATCTAGGGTTTAGAACAACATCTAGGGGTTAGAACAACATCTAGGGGTTAGAACGAACATCTAGGGGTTAGAACAACATCTAGGGATTAGAACAACATCTAGAGATTAGAACAACATCTAGGGGTTAGAACGACATCTAGGGGTTAGAACAACATCTAGGGGTTAGAACAACATCTAGAGATTAGAACAACATCTAGGGGTTAGAACGACATCTAGGGGTTAGAACGACATCTAGGGATTAGAATAACATCTAAGGGTTAGAACGACATCTAGGGGTTAGAACGACATCTAGGGGTTAGAACAACATCTAGAGATTAGAACAACATCTAGGGGTTAGAACGACATCTAGGGGTTAGAACAACATCTAGAGATTAGAACAACATCTAGGGGTTAGAACGACATCTAGGGGTTAGAACGACATCTAGGGGTTAGAACAACATCTAGGGGTTAGAACGACATCTAGGGGTTATAACAACATCTAGGGGTTAGAACAACATCTAGAGATTAGAACAACATCTAGGGGTTAGAACGACATCTAGGGGTTAGAACGACATCTAGGGGTTAGAACGACATCTAGGGGTTAGAACGACATCTAGGGGTTAGAACGACATCTAGGGGTTAGAACAACATCTAGGGGTTAGAACGACATCTAGGGGTTAGAACGACATCTAGGGGTTAGAACAATAACTAGGGATTAGAACAACATCTAGGGGTTAGAACGACATCTAGGGATTAGAATAACATCTAAGGGTTAGAACGACATCTAGGGGTTAGAACAACATCTAGGGATTAGAACAACATATAGAGATTAGAACAACATCTAGGGGTTAGAACAACATCTAGAGATTAGAACAACATCTAGGGGTTAGAACAACATCTAGGGTTAGAACAATAACTAGGGATTAGAACAACATCTAGGGATTAGAACAACATCTAGGGGTTAGAACAACATCTAGGGGTTAGAACAACATCTAGGGGTTAGAACGACATCTAGGGGTTAGAACAATAACTAGGGATTAGAACAACATCTAGGGGTTAGAACGACATCTAGGGGTTATAACAACATCTAGAGGTTAGAACAACATATAGGGGTTAGAACGACATCTAGGGGTTAGAACAACATCTAGAGATTAGAACAACATCTAGGGGTTAGAACGACATCTAGGGGTTAGAACAACATCTAGAGATTAGAACAACATCTAGGGGTTAGAACGACATCTAGGGGTTAGAACGACATCTAGGGGTTAGAACAACATCTAGGGGTTAGAACAACATCTAGGGGTTAGAACGACATCTAGGGGTTAGAACAACATCTAGGGGTTAGAACAACATCTAGGGGTTAGAACAACATCTAGGGGTTAGAACGACATCTAGGGGTTAGAACAACATCTAGGGGTTAGAACAACATCTAGGGGTTAGAACAACATCTAGGGGTTAGAACGACATCTAGGGGTTAGAACAACATCTAGGGGTTAGAACAACATCTAGGGGTTAGAACAACATCTAGGGGTTAGAACGACATCTAGGGGTTAGAACGACATCTAGGGGTTAGAACGACATCTAGGGGTTATAACAACATCTAGGGGTTAGAACGACATCTAGGGGTTAGAACGACATCTAGGGGTTAGAACAACATCTAGAGATTAGAACAACATCTAGGGGTTAGAACAACATCTAGGGGTTAGAACGACATCTAGGGGTTAGAACGACATCTAGGGGTTAGAACGACATCTAGGGGTTAGAACGACATCTAGGGGTTAGAACGACATCTAGGGGTTAGAACAACATCTAGGGGTTAGAACAATAACTAGGGATTAGAACAACATCTAGGGGTTAGAACGACATCTAGGGATTAGAATAACATCTAAGGGTTAGAACGACATCTAGGGGTTAGAACAACATCTAGGGATTAGAACAACATATAGAGATTAGAACAACATCTAGGGGTTAGAACAACATCTAGAGATTAGAACAACATCTAGAGATTAGAACAACATCTAGGGGTTAGAACAACATCGAGGGATTAGAACTATAACATCGAGGGTTTCTATGATAAAAATATATCAAACGGTTCCAACAAAAAAGATGCGATATCAAAACAACATATATCATAACATTATTATAGATTAAAGGTTTATCATGGGATTAAAACAATGTACTTATCTAATAAAGATTTATTGCTAAAATAATAATGATATTTTCAAAAGAAAAAATTAATTATAAAATCTAGTATTTTCTTTTTTTATATATATATATATATTCATGGAAACTTTAAATATCTATATTTTGATATTTTGGATAAATTAGTACTATAATTCCGTGAAATAGTATAAAATTCGTTTTTTTTTTCGTTCAATAAATCGAATATTTTTACACAAGCCATCACTCCAAGGTTAGTTGCACATATGTAGGCTACCTAGATTGTACCGCCATCTGTCGGAATAATTTTTAAAAATTCATCTACGAATGTTTGATATTCGACCGAAACGCCCTAGGAACCAATCTCGCATTGGGTAATTTTTCCTAGAGAAAAATAGACTTTATTGTTCCCAATTCTTGTAAAGATCGCATCTATCCAGTGATTGCAAGTGACGAAACGGGCCTCTGGTATAATTGTAAGTGAAAAGGTCGAATTACTTCTACATTTCTTCATATGTAAACATGTGATGCATTTATAGTAAAAGCAGTCGCTATCTGCCCACCATGGTATCCATGGCTTGTGCGTACTGCGTATACTTAGAATAATTATCAGGAAACATTGAAATTGTCAGGAACATTATTCTTTAGAATAGATAAGGAATCTATGAGTAGATGTGCTTCTGGCTCTTTGTTCATTTTATAAAATATTCTATCTATCCCCCCAGTAAACAATAGATGCTTCATAATAACGTCAACGAGGTTAGAATTCAAACTGAAAGATCTGAACGCAAGTTTAGAATAGCTTCAAAATCAATTGGAATATAGTTTCTTGCTAACCACAGACTTATGTAATCTTCTTTGAAACCTTGATCACCAAGCATTAGTTGGATTGTTCCAAAATCCCATCGTTTATTCCTAGACTCAATAATACATAAACATAAATCCGTCAATATTACTATAACGACCGAAAACAAGCACTCTTGTTAACCTAACTAGCTTGTTGTGATGTAATCCCCTCTCTCTATCTGTTCTACGATACATATGTCTGTGAGACAAGGGATTTACTAGGCACCTATACAAAGTCACTTACTATCCTTCATTGTTACCGAATACTTTGGAAAAGACAACAAGTTACATAGCCCTATCAATATAACAAAGTCAAAGATCTACAACCTTTTCTCTGATTTTTTTTTTTTGACCGACGAGAGAGTTTTTGTCTATTTTTATTACCAATTCTAGAGTTAAGCAGATAAGATAAGGATATAGTTAGAAAATGCAAAAGAAGATGAACTCATGCAATGATTACCATTTTTATAGTTAAACAGATAAGCTGAGAGTTAGAAAATGTTAAAGAAGATGAAGACTTGCAGTGATTAGTATGTTTCTCTCTCTAACAAGACTATATATAGTTGATTATCTATTATTGATAATTCCTACCATTGTGTTTGCTTCTTTCTTTCTTGGACTCAGAGGATCGAGTCTATATAAGGATAAATGACTTTGTAAAAGACGTTGTTGTTGTACTGGGCTGGTTCAATGGAGGGTATACACCGCGGTAAAAATCCTCCATTCACACACGCACTATAGACTGTAGCGGCTCCCAAATATCAACTTTTCATATTTTCATTATAAGTTTTAATTTGTTTAATAACTATTTAATTCAAATATTAAATTAAATTATCTTATAAATATATAATGCTCATAAAATATACTTTATTAAAATTATATGAATTAACATTAATATCGTATTAATTGTTGTCATATCAATATAATAAAATAATTATACATCATAAAAAATGTAAATATTTATCTATAATATATCAAACACACATGTCTTACATTTTATAATCTAGAAATGATATTTGACCACACACAGATACAAAAAAAGAACTTCAACATGTAGTATACAACAATTTAACCCCTTCTGATAATTTGTATTAAATAAATGTAATTAAAAGTTGATTTTACGATAAATAATTTGTTGTTTGACTCCGCCTAGAATTCCAGGGCGCCCACAAGACAATACCCAACATTAACCTTTATGAACATAGTACAATAGTGAGAAATTGTACTTGGATCTGGTGGATAATTATGGGGTGAAAAAGGGAGCTTCTTATCGTGCAACTAAAGGTTTCTGATGACTTGCGCCATCTGTCGGAATAAATATCAACTATTCGTTGATTAATCAAGAAAGGGTATTTGGCTTATTATAGAATAATTAAAATTCAAAGATTAGTTGATATTTATTATGATAGATGACAAAAGCCATCAGCAACTTTCAGTTGCACGATAAGATACTGCCTTTTTCTTAGAATATAAAATTCTATTTTTATTTGGTTACTTTACCTTTTGAAATGAAAATTGAAGAATCACACAAACCATCTACCGACATTTCGGAGACCCGCCGTCTACCAATTCAGTGATGTTATTAAGTGTGTTGTGTGCAGTTTTTTGAATATAAATCAGAAATATAAAGTACGCAGAGAACGTTCTTCGCGTCTAAAAGGATTAATATATGAATTATATTCTACAGGTAAACTCCGTATAATTAGTGTAAAAGCATAACGAATCTAAAGTTTTGCGGAGGAGCCTCTTTTTTTATACATTTGCAAGCTTTCGAACCTTTCGGTTCTTCCACAGGCGTGGCTAGTATGACTACACTAACAGGGTATAAGCGCGCTTGAGCCATTATATACAACATATAAATTTACATGCGGAGTGATATTTCAAACGTAATAAAATAGAAATAGGAACTATGACTATAAAAATAAAACTATGTAAATGAACTTATAGATTTTTAAAATTTAGATGAAATTATGGCAAAAACTTTTAAATGCGATAAAATAAAGTAAAATAATGATATTCACTGTATGTAAGCCGGGTGACACTTTAAAATTTCGTAACATTTAAAACCAGTAAAATTTTAAAACATCTCAACACAGAAAACCCAAGCTGGGGTCCACTCCTCCCGACCACACACCCGAGTGTATCACGGTGTAACTATTGAGATATTATATGATAATATCATATAATAATATGATAATATTCATAATAATCATATGATAATATCATATAATATCTCAATAGTTACACCGTGATACACTCGGGTGTGTGGTCGGGAGGAGTGGACCCCAGCTTGGGTTTTCTGTGTTGAGATGTTTTAAAATTTTACTGGTTTTAAATGTTACGAAATTTTAAAGTGTCACCCGGCTTACATACAGTGAATATCATTATTTTACTTTATTTTATCGCATTTAAAAGTTTTTGCCATAATTTCATCTAAATTTTAAAAATCTATAAGTTCATTTACATAGTTTTATTTTTATAGTCATAGTTCCTATTTCTATTTTATTACGTTTGAAATATCACTCCGCATGTAAATTTATATGTTGTATATAATGGCTCAAGCGCGCTTATACCCTGTTAGTGTAGTCATACTAGCCACGCCTGTGGAAGAACCGAAAGGTTCGAAAGCTTGCAAATGTATAAAAAAAGAGGCTCCTCCGCAAAACTTTAGATTCGTTATGTTTTTATATGAATTATATATAAACAAAGAGTTCATATTTAGAAATATATAAATTATAGGCATATATACACTCATGGAAATAACTTAAGGAAGTTGTACCTTTTAGCATGTACTATATATCAGTATTCAGCAATAACTCTAAAGGATATTTGATACAATGACCTTTATTGAAGACACACGATATAATAAAGTATAGAAAAAAATTGCCTGTCTCCTTCAAAATAATAAACGATCGGCCACATCAAAGACTTTCCACTTCCTTAAGTATTGTCCATAAGTGCAGTTTATGCTGAAATATTATTTTTTAAACCAAACGATATTTTGGAAAAATAGTTATATTAGCTTTTTTTTATTACAATTTTTTTTTTAACTTTTGGTGAATAGGAAGTGAGAGGAATATAATATTGTTTTTTTTTTTTTATAAATAAACTTGGATCATTAAGTTTGAATCAAAACTACTAAATTTTATAAGTAAACGTTTAAATTTCTAAGTTTGATTCAAAACCACTCAGTCAATCAGCTATAATTGGAGTTAGCCATAAAACAAGGCGAGCTTTTGAAGATAAGGCTTTTCGAAGAGCCCTTGCTCGAAAACTTGCTTCATTTTATGGCCAAATAAAATTATTACTGATTAACTAAGTGGTTTGATTCTAAAGAGAATTCCCCCTTGATGAAGAAGATTGCGGGTTTTAGACATGATCGAAATGTGGAGCCCCAACTATTTTAATTTTAAAAGGAATTAATTTTGATTTCGGGATATCAGATAAACATGAAATTGCTAAGACCAAAAGTAAATGCGACGAGTTTCTGTTGTATATTTTAACTTTAATCATTTATTTCTGTGAAAAATAGACACTTCGGCCAGTTTGAGTTTTTTATTTTCTCAACCTTTCAGCAAAAATATTTTGTCTTCGTCAGGAGAAATAAATAAAAATAAAGCATTTGGCAAGGTGTTAAAAATTGTTCTGAGGTTGCAAGGGAGTCTTATTGAATTGTTCCCACAGAGTATATGTGCGTAAGATTACAAGAAAATAGGCGCTAGCCGTAAGAAGTAGAAGTTATTTTATTTTTAAACTATGTGAGAAAATTGTACAAATGTTAAATTGGACTGGGATATGGTGGAAAAATTAAGAAAAAAGGCATCTTCTTATCGTGCAACTGAAAGTTGAAATAGTTGAAAGTAGGAATAAATCTCAACTATTTTGTTAATTTTTAATTATTCCTGAATTGGCCAAAATAGTTTTCACCACGCTGATGAGGGCCAACATCCCGAAATACGTTTGTGGTTAGCTTTTCTTGATTAATCAAGAATGGGTATTTGGCCAATTCTGGAATAATTAGAAATCAACAGAATAGTTGATAGCTATTCCGATAGATGGCACAAGCCATCAGCAACTTTTAGTTGCACGATTAGGAGATGCCTTTTTTCGTAATTTATCCATCTGAGATCCCAGTACAATGTCAGTTTAGTAATAATTTTAATACGTATTTATTGTGAATAAGCGACTTTCAAGCAACGATAATCTTCTACTGGCTTAACAATGTAAAGTGTGAAGAAGTACAAGGTGTCTGTGAAAATAAATGTTTTGTCTGTATTTCTCCACTTGACATTGTTAAGCCAGTAGAAGATCGTCGTTGCTCGAAACTTGCTTATTCACAATAAATAAGATACATAGATAGGAATTTTGCCGGGAGAATATCTATCTATATATATATAAAAATGAATGTCTGTGTGTCTGTCTGTCTGTCTGTGTGTGTGTCCTCTATGGATTCAAAAACCATACATCCAATCGCCGTGAAATTTTGGGATATTATTAGGTATATCCCCGGAAAGGTATACGAAAAATAATTTCTTTAATATCTTGAATATCCTTAGAGTTATTTGCAGATTTGTAGCTTTAACTCGCAAGCAGCGCCACCATTGAGACGGAGATAGGCTTTTTCAAGAGGGGGAGTAATGTTAGGAGAGAGGAGCGCGTCTCGAGGCGGGTGCTCACGTGTCACTGTTAAAAACCTATTTGTTTTGGCTACATCTTTTCCCGTGGACTTAACGATAACTTTTCTAAAACTTATTTCAAATTTCATGTATAATTATTTTTACATCATTTAGTTTAGTATAATTATTTACTACAATTTCCTATCGTTCAATTATTATACTTTTTGTTTTTAAAGATTATTTAAGACAATAATCTTTAATTAGAAAGTGCTTTGCCAAAAGTTTGGAGTGGGGCAGACCCCGTGCGAGAATGGATTCGCCCGGCCGCCGGCCGACAGTCAAAGTACCCACCGACCAATCAGGGCAGAGTTGGTGACACAGCTATGCCAAGTAGACAAGAAAAAAAGCCTCGCGGGAGCTTGCCCAAGATGACCTCCGGGAACTTCGTCCATCTTCCATAAACGACCATGAATTTATTCAACCTTATCGAGTATTTTTCAAGGGACCGGGAAAAAATGTTCACTAGATAAAACGATGATTTTGTAATGTAGAAAATTAGGAAAGACAAAATTCAGGATGACACGGCACACAGGGACCGGGAAAAAATAATCACTTTATCGAGAGATTCACGACCATGATTTTATTCAACTTATCGAGTATTTTTCAAGGGACCGGGAAAATATGTTCACTAGATAAAACGATGATTTTGTAATGTAGAAATTTATGAAAGACAAAATTCAGGATGACACGGCACACAGGGACCGGGAAAAAATAATCACTTTATCGAGAGATTCACGACCATGATTTTATTCAACTTATCGAGTATTTTTCAAGGGACCGGGAAAATATGTTCACTAGATAAAACGATGATTTTGTAATGTAGAAAATTATGAAAGACAAAATTCAGGATGACACGGCACACAGGGACCGGGAAAAAATGTTCACTTTATCGAGAGATTCAAATTTACGAGTTTCAAATTATCAAAATATATCTTTTTTTTTCAAGTTTATAGAGAATTGTTTTAACAAATGTTCGTTAGACAAACCTTTACTCGGGTAAAACCTCGGGCGAAGCCGGGTACGTCCGCTAGTATATATATATAATTGAATGTCTGTCTATCTGTCTGTCTGTCTGTACTCTATAGATTCAAAAACCATACATCCAATCGCCGTGAAATTTTGGGATATTATTAGGTATATCCCCGGGAAGGTTTTTGAAAAATAATATCATGAATATCTTGAATATCCTTAGAGTTATTTGCAGATTTGTAGATTTAACTCGCAAGCAGCGCCTTCATTGCGATGATGATTACACGTTTTTTTTATCTATGAGTTTATTATCTTAAAAATTATTTATCAAAAGTAAGATTTTCTACCTATTAATTGCGCACAAGTCAAAGTTAGTTTTATCATTTACTACAACATATATATTGGGAGAATAGATAAAATGATGATTTTGTAATGTAGAAAATTAGGAAAGACACAATTCAGGATGACACGGCAATTTATTCGAGACAAGAAAAATGATACAATTCCAAGGCAAGATACTATTCCTTTAACTTCCAATTACCGAGGGAACCAATTAATATTGATTTTATTCACCTTATCGAGTATTTTTCAAGGGACCGGGAAAAAATGTTCACTAGATAAAACGATGATTTTGTAATGTAGAAAATTAGGAAATACAAAATTCAGGATGACACGGCACACAGGGACCGGGAAAAAATGTTCACTTTATCGAGAGATTCAAATTTACGAGTTTCAAATTATCAAAATATATCTTTTTTTTTCTTATAAGTTTATAGAGAATTGTTTCAACAAATATTCGTTAGACAAACCTTTACTCGGGTAAAACCCGGGCGAAGCCGGGTACATCCGCTAGTTAATCTATAAAGGTCGCCTCTCCCGTCAAAATAGACGTTAAAACCAGACGCCATCTATTGACTGTCGCAGCAAACTAGCGGCCTCGGTTTTGACGTCTATTTTGACGGGAGAGGCGACCTTTATCTTTATAGATAAAAGATAATATCGTTAAGTAGTTATTAAATTTGAATCACTTTTAACAATATCTCAATGAGATTAATTCTTTTCCCAATACAGAAATATCTAAAATTATATTTTTTCATTAAAAGTTTTCTTTCTTTGAAAATGTAATGTTCAAGATTTCAAGCGAGAATCATTCTTTTACAGCCGTATGTGTTTTACTTGTGTTTTGTTCTAATATGGCGGATTAAGAAATGGGTCTATTTACTCTTTTAGGGAAATTATACTTAATAAACTGTGAGGAAAATGGATCTATGGTCTTCTTAAAAGATACTGTAAGACATTTCTTTTGATATTTTAACGCCTTTCACCACTTTATCATAAATCATTAAGCACATATATGTATCCCACTGATAGAATTCAATTCAAAAGAAGCTATTGAGAAAATCAAACAGGACTCTCCATTGGCAAGCTTATTTCATCAGTCCTGGTCAATATTTACATGGCAAATATCAGTGATATTTTTATTGACGCCAGCTCTGTGAATATTGTTCTTTTTTTCTGAGATACATTAATGTGTGGTTGTATTGCATACACCTCCAATATTCATTTTACAATATTGTGGTGAAGAATTTAATTTAAATATTCAATGAAATATGTGAAACAGATCTTTATTAATTAATATTTATAAATCATCATTTAGTTACCTACCTTGCTTGTTTTCTCGATATACTCTAGCTGTATATAGTTGGTGGTTAATTTGTTAATAATTGTCGCCGTGACGTCATCAATAAATACACCTTCAGATATACAAAGACTTGATTTATACGCTATAATATTATAATAGGAATATTAAACCGTATTTTTTATTTATTTCACGCTTGAAACCGAAGCTATATTTATACCCGTTATACATATGCTATACGAATGACTTCAATAAAAATTAAAGGTGAAAACTGTCATTTTTTTGCATTTAGAAATATAGAAATTATCGGATTTTTTGCCAAGTTTTTCAAATTCACATAAATAGGTACCGCTCAGCAAGAGCAACCTAGTTCATGATAATTGAACAATGAATAATATGTGAAGGTTATTCACATATTAAACAATTTTTAACACGGGATTCAATCCCGGTTCATGACTGTCGGGAATCGAGCGTGTTGTTTTTTTTTTTTGCCAAAATAGTGTTTGACGAGTCTGTTAATTTGAAGAAAGGGTCAATAAATTACGTTTAGTTTTTGTGTTTACGTCTATCGTGACATTTTTATATGAAAAATAAGAATAATTGTTAGGTGTGGATATTCAAAAAAAAAAAAACATATCTCCTGACCGTTTACATGTTAATTTATATCGCAGAGCGCCATCTAGTGGAACAAAAATCAACTAAAGGTTTATTTAAAATTGCTCCGTGATATTTCTTTGATAAATCAAGAGAGGCCAACCATGAACGCATGGTGGAGGGTTGTACTTAAACGACCAAAGATTTGTTTCAAAAGGATTTCTGAGAAATCAAGAAATGGGTATTTAAGGTCAAATTGCAGTAAATACGCTGATCATGTGAAAAAAGAAGAAAAAAATACATTTAGTTGATTTTTGTTTCACTAGATGGCGCTATGCCATCTAAAATGTTCATGCGAGCGGCCAGGATATGCTTTTTTTGGTTTTCAATTTATTTTCTTTTTTATATCTATAAGCAAAACGATTTATTCTTACTTCGCCAAAATACAGTACATAATCAAACGTCAGATACCTATATTAAGATATTTTAAAAATAATATCAATTTGATTACCTCGAGAATAAATGCGAAATATTTTGATTATTGAAGCGTTTCACGAATTTTTTGAAACTTTCCTTTCTTAAACTGGTATAAAATTAAAAGAAACTCTGATATACAAAGATATCCTTATAAACATATATCGCGGCAATGATTTTGCATAGAATATAAAACAGAATATCTGAAAAAATTGCTTATATTGCTTATAACAGATGTACCATATTAAGCCAACCATGATTGGTTATTTATGATCATGCGGAAGAAACAAATAGGAAAATACAAGACCCCATCTGTATATACATTGTGTCCACTCTTCATTGGAAAATAGGTGCCGTTACCATGTTAGTCACCTTGGACCAGAATTTGGTCAAATATTCCAAAAGGTCCAGGGGGTGTGGTCAGACTCCCCCCCGTACCTACATGTATAAACCAAGTAAGACGTAGATTACAGTAGATACGATCTCTGCCATGAATCGTTAGCCAGAACTCTTTAACTAGAAGTTTTATCTATTCAATCTTGTTTATTCAATATTTTACACGTTTTAATATTCAAAGAGAGGAAGAAGGGGTCGGTGGAAGGATGGTCTGAACCGTTGGTTTTCAACCACTACGATCCGGGTTCGATTCCCGCATTGTGCACTTTTTTATGATAATAAAAAAAATGCTTCAATGGCCCTCGATTCTTGAAAAAAGTCCAACCCCACCAGCGAGTGAAAGTAACCAAACGGGGCTCTGGCACATTTTTAAGTGCAAAATCGAAATGCTTTTCACATGTGTATACATGTGGTGCACTTACAGTAAAAGCAATCGCCTACTTCTACCCATCATGGCCTGTACCACGTGTACTAGGGATGAGGAAAAGAAAAAAGAGAGGAAGAATCGATAGTATATATACTTCTATATCCATTCGTCACACAAATAGACAGGATGCCGAGAGGTTTGTAATCAAACCAACGCCCGTTGTACCTACCAGCGAGAAAACCGACATGTTATATATTCACACAGATTCTTGAAAGATGTAGATAGAATGTAAACTCAATGAAAAGACGTTATAATAGAGAGAACTCATATCTTAAAATATACCATGTCGTCATATCTGTGGAGGTACATGGGCAAAGAGTCCTAGAATGGAAAAACTGTCAGCTGTTATTCTATTAGTGAGGTAATTCCTCAACAAATGACCTTTAAGCATGTTTTTAATGTACTTTTCTGTCTTTTCTTCTTTAAACTCTACTCAAACCATGTAATTATTCAATAGTTTATGTAATATAGTATCTAAATTTAGTGTTGTTTCTTGACGCAAGCATCCTTATTGGGGATATCGCGTCTTATTTGATAATAAATAAACCAACGACCTCTGTCAACCCTCCTCAGAACAATGAAGTAGACGATGATTAAGATGGAATTGTGACCACTGACACTATCGCAGCCAAATCTAAAAAAAAAAAAACCGTCAGCTATAACCGAATGTATAAGCTGCTCTGCCAAGAACTAAGAAATGTTTGCAGTGAGTCATTTCAGCTTACAATTTCAGGTGATAAACAAATGGTGAAATATATTACAGAGGTTCTATAAATTAGAAAATGTGAGCGAAAGAATATAGTGAAAAGGGCACTCTTATACACATCATGAGGTAAAACCGCCGAAAGAATATGGTATCAATAAAACAGCCTTCAAAGCTTGAACTCACCTAAATCGACTTCCCTGATACCATTGTAGAACGCTATGCAGGCAGTCAATAAGAAGTCCAATGTCCTGGTTGATATTTGACGATAAATTAAAAGAACAATTGATGAAATTACAAAACTTTTTTTTTAAAGGTGTAGATTCTTTCAGAACAACCAACCACGTAAATCAATGCTTTATCTGTCGGGTTTTAAGTATGCCCATGTTTGATGTGTTTTTTTTTTAAACCGAAGTGCGTCAAATGTGTTGAGGAGCATCATACAAATGGGTTATTGAAGGAATTTAAGGCTCCAACGTAACTACGGAGAGGCGCATGCAGCGTACTGCCGCGGATGTCCAAGGTTTTCTATATTCCAACATCAGCAGTCAACTTAACCTATACACCACTACTGAAACTTGGACGGTTCACCAAACATAATAAAACACAAAGCCAACAACTATCGCCAAGCACCCATGTTACGCTGAGGTCTTAAGAACTCTTCGTTCTCACAATAGAACCCTGTTGGCTAAATTGGTAGAGGCGGTCATTAATGCCTTCTCACAATGAACTGAAAACCACCTTTGAAAATTGTTCTATGGAATGACACGGAATCAGGTTTTAAATAGGCGATTTTTTTTTCTTTCTAGAAGATAACTCGATAGATATAAAATTACAAAAGAATGGCATAAGACGCCACAACTCTTTTTATTTACTTGATTAAAGGAAGCTTTTGTATATAGGAAGCTAAAACTCCAAGACTATTGGGACTCCGTTTGCCTTGGTATCACTTCTCCAGGCCTGATATAAATTTCTGATATATACTGTTGTGTTTCATTTTTTTCAATTCAGCATATAAATTTAAATTAGAAACATATTTAATGTTTATGTGGGACAAATTGTGTGGCCTAGAGTGTTATTCTTTTAATATTTAAAAGAAAACGCTTCTAATTCAACTATTCAAGAAGTTTTTTAACATAAAGATGAAATCAATCCCAGATTTCGACGATCTGGCCCCTTGATTCCTAGCTAGGTACTCTGAATATAGAAGAAGGGATTTGTAATCTAGATTATCAACCTAATATGAAATTTGTTAAATCAACTCGAAGTTGAATTCTATAAAGTGAATTCAGCTCTTTTATAAATGGTATTGTCTCCGACCTCTGCTCGGCTAGTCTGAGTGAACGCAGTGTTCTCTATGTCGCATATTTACATATGTCTGATGGGACATGTTTGAACGTTTCTACTCACGAATTGGTGATCCGTATGGCCTCGTTCTGCCCAGAAAGGTCGGTGGGTGCGGTGGCGAGGGGTCAGTTGGCCATCCAGTAGGACTCGGGAAGTCCTATGTTCGTGTGGGATGGATACGTCCGTTGTAAGACCATATAAGTTCTTGGTATCAGGTCCAATGGGATATAGATCCACAGGTAGTGCCGGGTCAACAATGGCTGTAGCGACACACGCAGTAGGGGCTCTTAGTTATCAGTGGAGAATGATCAAGTCACGAGATATAGACAATTTAAACAATTTTATTGATTCTTCTAATCAATTGTTACAAAGGTGGAAAAATATATATAATAAAATAGTAAATAAATGGTAGATAAAATGTAGGGGAATATATATAGTTGTGTATGTGTAAAAATTTCTTCAGCAAGGAAGGAGGCTTCCCCCCCTTGAGAGAGTCCTCCTCCAGACAAGGTCTTCTTGACCACTCCTCAGTTCCACGTTGAGGAAGTACCTATAGACGCACGTTTTGGAAGACGCCAGGTTGGCCACGGCGTCATCGTCTAGGCCATGCGCGAAGACTCAGCCCTGCAGGTCAGGGGTTCACGAGATATAGAGGAGGAGTTTCTCTGGTACACTCTTACATTATCCTCAACCCGGCCTGTAACCAGAAATCTAGCGTCCGCGAATTATATGTGAGACATTAAATCAAACTGCGAAATTGTTGAAGAATGAATAGAGAGTCTCGTTTTTCTTCCAAGTAGATCTCGCGAATTAGATGTAACGCGGTTAGTTTTGTGTTAATTTATTTTATATATTTTGGTGTTTTTTTTTTATTATTTACTAAAGGATTGAAACGATTATTCCGAAATGAAGGGGATTAGCTGAGATTCATTTTTGGGTCCAAATTATCTATCGAGGGTTGATGATATAAGAGTGATTAGTAAAATACGGGTGAAAGGAGGATAAAACATGATAATAGATCGAAAGATGATATGGTAATTAGACAAATTTTTAAAGATGATAAAATTTATCAAAAATCAGATATAAAAATGACGGAAATGAATGATATGGGTGAAAATAATGTGTTCGAAACTATTATAGACGCGCGTATAATTCTTTTAAAAATTAAACATTTTCTAAAATTATTTTTAAAAAGAATCATACGCGTCTATAATAGTTTCGAATTTTCATAACAGATGGCGCACTAATGTACCATAAAATAATGTGTGCATAAGGAAATCAGTGTTCCGGTAATATAGGATCAAACAGCCATAGGATAAGTCACAAATTCATATAGAGACTATGGCGGATGCCATGACCGAGTTGTTATGAAGATAGTTTGGTTCTTGATAACATTGTGATAAAACAATAAGATCAACTTATTCCTTGGTTATTCATAGATGTTGAAGTTTTGTTTCCATCAGATTCGAAAAGTCTCTTGGGGGTAACCTTAGTGTTGGCATAATCTTAGCACATGGCGGTGATCATCACTAGAATCAGTATAGAAGGGGCAATATGCTGGACATATTCCAATAAGAAAGTGTAAAGAAGACCTCAAGGAAAGTTCCTAAATCATATAAATCTTCCAGAGATTGTCGCGGTGGTGATTACAACTGAAGCCAGGAATGCTGTACAACTTCTGGAGCAATGGCAGCAATCCTCTTGGATTCTTCTGAACAATGCCAGATGGATTGGATTTTCTGAGCTGTGGCCGAGATAATTGCGAGGAAGTCAGCACAAATTAATAAGATTGAAGCATATCCATTTATTTTTCAACCTTAATTTAAATATTTCGTACAATCCTCATAACTTCTGGAGGATCTAATCAAATATTTACTTGTTTTAGGATCAAATTTGTAAGTCTATAAATTAAAATTGAAAAAAAATCTGTTTAAATAATGGATTAGAAATCTCTCTGGAGAAAGATAACTATTAGAGATTGCCGATAATGAGGTTGTTGATCTACTTTATATAATCTTTGATGTTATGTTCGATTGAATTCATTTTGATGGATGAGGAAAATTCCCCACTCTTTGAGGACATTTTAAAAGCAAATTTATTTAAGCGTTGTAATTTCGAATCATGTTGATTTAAAGCTATAACTTGAGCTTGTGGTCAGGATATGCCTTCTTTATTTTTAATATGTATATATGGATAAATAAGGAAATAAGTATTAAAATGTCTTTCTCCTATAACATCATTCAGAGTTATTACGGTAAAACATTAGCACAGTATGGCTATATATAATATATCGTTCTAGACCTGTTCGTTAAATGGACCTAGTATGTAAATAGAGGAGACTGTCGTGAAGCCTGTTTTATCCCTGTGAGATATGATTTATAATCCTTTTAAATGAATAAAAACTGGTTTCTAACAGTTCAAACTCAAATAGCTGTCTTTATATTGGTAGGTAAACTGGTTAGTATATCTATATCTGTGTCTTGCTGATCAGAGAGAGCAATCAAACCAGCTTTCTGGGATGGCCAGTCGGTGGACAAGTGGTATAAACCGTCAATTTCCGACACCCATGGACCGGGATCGAATCCCGCATTTGACACTTTTTTTTCTGTTAGAAACTGTTCATTCATCGTAAATAACATAAGGTAGGTTGCTCTTTCTGAGCGTTACCCAATAAAGTTATTTTGGAACAAGAAAGGATGGCTAGAGGTTGAGGAGCTGGGGGTAGCGGGAAGTATCCTCCCCCCGTACCACCAGCTGGAGGAGGGGATCCAGGAATACCCAGACAGACCACCCACCCTGTTCCCGCTAACCAGGTCGTCCCATTGATGAGCGCCGCTTGTTTCAAAATGTCACTCTGCTCGGAAGTCCATTTAGGACTAACAAGATGTTTGTATCTTTGAAACAGAATTCGCGGAGAATAGCTGGTGTAGCGAGGAAAATTCGGATGGTACTCCTTCCTCAGCGTTAATATTTGGTGGGATTCCTGTTTGTTTAAATTCTGTTTCGTGGAACTCTTTTAAGTTTTGTATATGAACGGTTGGAGAGTCTGTACCTGGAAATTAAATGTTTAGTTCGTGTCGTGTTTGGAATAGAATTCGTGGAGTCTTCTTTGTCGTTAGTCGCCTAGTTGTAAATGACATTTATCCGGCGTTCTTATTGGATGGTTGGTATCTGATAGTTTTGTAACAGAGTTCGTTGAATGGCGATGTTATATGGGCAGTCAGTTGTCTGTGTTGTTTTAAAAAAGAATGTTTATAGAGAGGGATCATGTCATGTTTAAGAAACGGCAAATTGTATTTGGTTGGCATACGTTTCTATAAATGTTTAACCACCTAGATAAAATTTGTATACTATATAGCGTTGACCTTGAAGATGTTGGTATATGCAAATTGGTCTGATAACGGTCAAAAATGTTTATTCTGGATAGAGAAAGTAGATGATAATGATAATAGTACTATTGATGAAATTATATTTTCACTCTACTACTATACTATTACTACTCCTACTTCCGTTTATGTAGTAAGACCAACTTTTTCAAAATGGCGTCACGTTCTTCTTTTAAAAAAGTATAGAATACTCTATTTACCTATTATTTTTTGAATAGTTGTAAGATTTTCTCACTAAGTACTAAGTACAATTCTCAAACTGCAACCCTAAACCACATTATTAACTGTATTGGCTCATTCATTGATAAGCTCTACTCATCCACAGTAGACACCATCTTTAGCTCTATAGGCTTGATACCCTGATATGATTGAGTAAAGATAAGAAAGAAGAAGATATATATTACTTTTTACAGCTTCAAAATAATAATAAAAAATCATATAAATTTACAATAGCAATCTTGATTCTTAGTCAGTGCCCTCACAGATATGGTCCCCTGATGTCCTGCAGCAGTCTTTCTATGTCCTGGTGGCTCCTCGGTCACCTGGTCTTGATCCATTCTTGTCTGTCAGGTCTCCTGTCATCTGTTCTAGGTCCTGGATCTCTTCTATGGTCGTCGTAGCCCTGTGGTCCATGTCCGGTGCTCCATATGTTTATCTATAATATAATAATTATTATCATTATAAACCTTTGTTAAAAAAAAGCAATATTAATTTTAAAAAGATTAACTCAGTTATAGCCCAGGCGAAGCCGTTTATCTAGTTTTAAAATGATCGCACCACTTTCCGAAGCCAATTTTATGTCCAACAAAATGTTATTGAAGCATTTTATCAACACTGTTTATTTTAAATAATTATTAACGCGTGGAATGTTTTCAACTTTACAAGGAAATTGTGCAACATGTGCTGCATCATTACGTGAGAATAAATTTCAATAAGGGCGGCGTTCCACAAGATAAATTAACAATTTCTGTGTCGCTATTTCACAAAATTAAACTTTTCCTTCGTTTCCAAATTGGACCTCCTTAACTAAACTAGATTCTTCACCGCGCGAAGAAAAATGTTCCGTCCCCTCTTATTATTTCATTAATTAAATTCCAGGAAAATTTTCCTTCAGTTTGTTCTTTCTCTCAGCAATGGGAGAAACATTCTACCTGCTCGCCATATTGGCTTGGCATTAATAGCTTGGTCTAATCAACCGTGGTCTGTGAATAATTGCTTTTCTGACCTGAGCGCTCTCTTACTTAGGAGCTATACCCACCACTTATTTTACCTCCAAACGATTTATATTATATTTTTCATTTTGTGCTTAGGTGTTTTTTTTTCTATTTCTGTTTTCAATTATAATATAGAATACGTTTTAAATGGAACTTTTTTGCCAGGGCGGGAGGCGCAAATAATATGTTTTAAAGAAAATGGGCATTTCTTCCGTAAAAATAGGAACAATATGCTTGCTATGTGACGTCTAGCAAACATCTTTGGGCTGAATATAAAATAATTCACGTATTTTACCAAGACTACTGCGTAGTTTCAAGTTTGTCATGCTGAATCTTCTAGATCTATCTACCCGCTGATTGGTTCTCTGGTGTCACATGACCTTAACGAGCCAATCAGCGTTGCGGTTAGTATAAAACGCGTATATTACTTTAACTCAGGTAAATAAACGACTTGGGTTCGAATCTCGGAATTTCCTTTTTTTTATGTTTTTGTTTACACATTAATTTTTCTATTTTGTGTGATTTTTATATATACTTTTTTAAACCCATATTTTATTAAAGGTTTTACACTCATGGACAAAGGAAGTTGTACCTTTTAGCATGTATATCGGGATTCAGACAATAACTCTGAAAGCTATTTGATACACAGTGACCTTTATTGAAGACACACGAGATAACCAAGTGTGAAAAAAATTGCCTCTGTTTTCTTTAAAAAAAAAAAAAATTGACGACCGGTGATATCAAAGACTTTCCAGGTTCTTAAGTTTTGCCCATGAGTGTATTAATAAATCGTGTTGATATCAGCCATTTTAAAATGTCTGTATTTTAAGGTTCTGACGTTTGATCTTCTTATTCTGTGGTATGGTAAATTTTAGTGGCGGAACACCATAAATAGATTGTATTGCGTCGATACAGTTTAGGCTTAGTATTGGGTAAAGTTTTCAACTAGCAATTATCGCGCCTCGGAAGATCCACATGGGCTACGATATCGCCTCTGCGCAAAGTAGTGCTTAGTAGTGTATGTAAATTTCTCATCCAATGTGTGAAGACGGGGGTTAATGTTTTCCTTGATACATATATAGAACATTCAAACTGTAGTAAAGCTGATATGAGAAAAAAAGATAAGTAAAACATTATATTTATTTAATATCAGTTTCGAACTTTTAACATTTTGAAGCTTAAATCTGCTTAACGAGAGCATATATAGATTCATGAGGACAAAACTTAAGGGAATGAAAAGTCTTTGATATTGCCGGTCGTCTTTTTTTTTTTTTTTTTTTAAGGAGACAGAGATAATTTTGTTCACACTTGGTTATCTCGTGTGTCTTTAATAAAGGTTGCTGTGTATCAAATGTCTTTCAGAGTTATTGTCTGAATACCGATATACATGTTAAAAGGTACAACTTCCTTAAGTTTTGTCTATGAGTCTATATAGCCCGGGTTCCTGGAGCACACAACGCCATCCCCACTAAAAAAATCAGTGTATAGAGTAATTTATAATACAATATAATGCGGTTATGCTTAAAGAACGACGTTTAACAAGTTTTACCCCAAATGTTTCTTTTTACAGAACGGAAAATTGTAATTTTCATTATTTAAGGAGAAATAACGACTATTCCTATCCTTAGGGATGAAGTATGAAAGGATGATTTATGAAGAGTAATGATGAATTACCATTCCTGGACATTTTTATTTTTCCGTTCATCTCATTACTCTTCACAATTCATCCTTTCATACTTCATCCCTAACGTTAGGAATAGTCGTTATTTCTCCTTAAAATAATGAAAATTACGATTTTTACTTCTGTAAAAAAGAAACATTTGCGGTGTAAAAACTTGTAAAATTTCTAAGTTTTTTTTTTTATGAAACGTTTGGATTAAATTCTCTTTCAGAATAAGGCAATAAATCAGCCACGTCAAAATACTAGAAGAATTTTTAGATACAAGATATATATAATAACTTCATAATTAATAAATCCCAACAACAAGCCTTTTATTGGGGAGCTATGCCCTTGTTAAACGTCGTATAGAGGAATATATTTTATCCGTTTATACAAACACTTCAAAAATTAGACGAAAAACATGGTGAAGGAAGACGAGTTTCTTTTATTAATGCATAGGTGCAAGCTTTCGGGGAAAAACCCTTCAACAGGCAAGCAATGAAGCGCGACTTATAAGACTTCATTGCTTGCCTGTTGAAGGGTTTTTACCCGAAAGCTTGCACCTATGCATTAATAAAAGAAACTCGTCTTCCTTCATCATGTTTTCGTTTAATTCAATTCAGGAAGAATTCTTTATCTATACTTCAAAAATTACTAATAGTTATAAATAATGTCGAAAGATGGCGTGCTTATTCAAACCTATTACGTCATGATTAAAAGTTGCTCAAGTAGGAAGAAACGAGCCAATATTTTCTCTCTCTTTTTTCCCCTTATTTATAAGGAAACTTCAAAAATAATGTTTTTAAATAATAAACAATTTTGTGATACAATTTTTTGAAGTATCCGCTAAAGTTTCATAAAAGTGGCAATTAAAACTGTTTATTAGAAAAAAAATCACCAAACTTAATTGCTTACTTCATCTGACCTGATTTTTTTCCTGGAATTTAGTTTCACTCGGTATAAGAATGGCGTTGAAATGGTCGTTTGGTTAGTTTGAAACTCTCGTCTGACGATAATTATTTTTTTGAATTTATTTAAGTTTTTAATTAAAATTTGGTCAGATATTTTTTTTTAATTTTCGAAACTAAGTTGTTTTTTTATTCATAGTTGAAGATTTTTAGAGCAATTCCTGCTCGGGAGATTAACAAGTTGATGGCAAATGTCTCAACACTTTTGTCAGATTATTTGACAAACAGGCAGTTTAAGTTTATCAGTTAGGTGGGAAGAATGTTGTTTATAGTGAACTGATCTCCCTCGTCTTCTCTTTGGACGAAAGTGGCCATGTTTAGGCATTGAGAGGTTTCAAAGGGAATACGAGGAGTCTTCCAGGATCGATTGTGTGGAGACGTCGTTCTCTGTGTCCGTGTCTGGTGATCTCCTCACACACCTGTGTAACCCCGGTCCGCTCCTTACCAACGCTGCAATAAAAGATAAGTACTGTTATAACTCCAAGTGTATTTACGTCCTTCCTTTTGATTGTTGTTGTACTTTAGAGTGTACGCGTTTCTTTACTTTAGGTCCTAGTACTTTTTGTGTGTGTAAACACGTAAAATAACTTTTGCACTTAGTTTCACGCTAGTTACAAAGCTGGAGAATTTTGAGAAAATGCCATGCTATAGTCTCTCTGCTAGGAAGGGACATTCCGTTCCTGGTGACTCCATGTGGCGGAGGGGGAACAACACCCTAGAGCAGCTTAGCCAGGAGGAGGACAGGTAGAGACCGGGATAACCCTCCAACTCCATAGAAAAGTGAACTCACTTGTCCTTGAGTATGGAAAGCTTATAAAGTAAAATGAACCTACTACCAGATCAACGGCATATGGATACGAGAAGGCAAGGAGAAAAATGCCACCGCCCTATTTTCCCCATGAAAACCCTCAATGAATTGTCCAATTACAATCATGGACAAAACTTGAGAAATTGGAAAGTCTTTGATGTCTCAGGTCATCTGCTTTTTGAAGGAGACAGAGGAAATTGTTTTCATACTTGGTTATCTCGCATGTCTTCAATAAAAGTCACTGTAATATCTTTCCGAGTTATTGTCAGAATCCCGATATACATGCTGAAAGGTACAACTTTCTTAAGTGTCGTCCATGAGTGTAAGCTTGCCACCAGATATGGCTATAGAATGATTGTCTTGGAGGAGCCCCTCCCCACAGAGTCAGCTCCTAACAAATTTCTACAAGAAATAATGTAAAGAACTTGGAAGGAATTCTGGGTACAATAAAACAATCCCACACACAACAAATTCCAACAAACTTTGTCAAGTCAAACATGGCCTGTGATGTTGTATAACAGAAGCTATGCAAATTTAATTACAAACGTGTCTCCACGCGGGTTGTCAGCAAACTAGAACAGACAGGGGAGAGAGGAGAACCAAATTAGGGCTATCGATAATTGATAGGATATTGGGGAGTGGATAATTAATCTTAATTATCAATCATTGATTAGGTAGGATTGGGGGGGGGGGGGGGGGGGGGGGGGGTAACACTTTAATTATACCTGGGTATTGTAGTCCGTATTTGCATATGTGTGGTGGTGATGCTCGCTGATTTGCTAGCTCAAACTTCACAGCGGTGTTGGCGACCAATCAGGGTAGGGCATTCACGAAGACAGTCCATTTTTGTGTTCGTGCATAATACGTTTATACGTAATATTATTCAATAATAAATCTCGAGTCTATTTATTGAATTGTTGAAGAAACAGTTTCAGAGAGAGTCATTCCCCAAACTCCACTAGTGGAAATATAAATAAGGTGTTACAACAGAGGAAGTTGAAGGAAAATATAGAATTTGGATTTAACATTTTGTGGCGTGTGATATGAATGATTATATTTTGGGATGCAAATATCTAAATTAAATATAAATATCCATAGAAGCATAGGGCGCCTCTCCCGTCAAAATAAACGTCAAAAACCTGACGCCATCTATTGACCGTCGCCGCAAACTAGCGGCATCGGGTCGGTGACAAAGCCACAACACCAGCTTTGGCAAACTGAGAAGCGTCCACCTAGAGACCATGGTTTCGGGCTAATGGCCCTCGTCAGTCTAGGGCGGACTTTGCTAGTTTGCGGCGACGGTCAATAGATGAGGTCAGGTTTTGGACGTTTATTTTGACGGAAGAGGCGCCCTATGCTTCTATGGATCAATTTACTCCCAGAAAAATTTCCATCTATAAATATAAATAGTTTTACTTTTTTAAAAATCATTTGATCTATGTAATAGCCTGTACATTCATGCTACGTATTATGGTATTCCATCAGTTCCTTTTGTAAGTGATACTTTCTATTTCCAGTCAGTGTATTGAATTTACCGAAGATAGATCGAGGAAATTCCAATGAGATGTAAAAGATGAAAAAGCATAAGAGTGGTTTATCAGAAGCTATGGTTAGCTAGATAGACATCCGTGTCAAATCTTGAATCAACTTAAGAAACCCTGGTCTCTTCATGAACAGGCCAAGATGATTAATCATCCAATCAAGACGCCATTCAGAATGACAGCGGTATTTGCTACAATCGACAATATTGAACCACAACACCTAGCAGCGCTATCTATATGTGACAAAAAAAAAATGGAATTTATCATCATTATCACCGTTATTTCAAAATAGTACAAAAGTAAATTGGCGTACTGAAATCAAGGGTTGAAAAATTAGTTTAAAAAAAATGAAAATATGCTGAAAGTTACTAATGACTTGCTCCATCTATCGGAATAAATTTAAACTAATTGTTAATATTTATCCCGACAGATGACGCAAGTCATCAGCAACATTCAATTGCACAATCAGAAAATGGTTTTTGCTTAAATTTTGTTTTAAAAAATAAATTTCGACAGCAACTGAACGGCAAATGAATTTTATTAAGAGAGCAGAGAATGTATGATGATAAATTTACATATTTTTATCATAGATAGATGTCACAGTGGGTTAATCCATCAGAGTATTAACAGATAAGGCCATTTTCCCACCCGGTTTTACCCAGGTGTTCCGGAAACTCACTTGTGGTAAAGATGTGACATTGAAGTCACAGTGTTGAAACTACTTGGGCGAAACAGGCTATCTGTAAAATGGACGGCTCCATGTCGAAATACACGCTATGCGCCATTGATTGTCTATGCAATTAAGTAGACCCGGGTCGGTGACAAAGCCATAACACCAGATGGCGGGTAGTTTTTACGTCTATTTTGATGGAATAAAGTAGTTTTTTTATAAATCAATATCTTCCCTGAAAAATATCCATTTATAAACAGCCTTATGTGTTTTGTATTGGAATTTTTAAGATTAATAGGGCAAAAACGTCTCTGCAAATTATTCTATAGCCACAAAATCATTATAGTTTTAATCTAAACATCATTTTCACAACTAGACAACTAAATACAAACTATCGTAAAGATAGAGGTTGCCTGGCCGGCATTCATATTTCTTGAAAATAAAGATACTTCGGTCAGTTGGAGATTTTATTATAAGAGAAAAATAAAAACTCTAACTGGCCGAAGTGTCTATTTTTTCATAGAAATAAATACAAATTAATTGAAAAAAATAATTATTATTCTTATTTGTACTTGAAATATATAATTTCAAATAATTATATTTAAATGAAAATAAAGATATCTCTGTAGAGTTTCTTTTATTCAAAATTGGAGGCAAACTTTCACCCGGTCGCGTTGTATCGGTCTTGTAGATCAAATTGATGAAACTTCTGGGAGGGTTCACCAATGATGAGACATGAATTTTGAATATTTTTAAATCTTCTGTTTAGTGTATGTATAAATTTGTATTTTATAATAATATAAAATAATTAGCATTAATATCGATAAATCTGACAAAGCCGCTGTCACCCCCATTCACTAACTACCTATATAGACTTGGTATATAGGTGTTTGCTGTGTGTATTAATACAGAAGTGCTACAATCAATCACATATTGATATCGCCGAGTGTGACGGATGGACAGGTATTAACTTTCTTATGGATCGTCCATCTTGCTGAAGGATTATGGTCTGTGACCTTAGGGACGTCCTCTCTACCTATATACATATTGCTAACCTGTTGGGTGCAAATTTACATCTAGTTCTCCTCAAACCATCGGTTAGTTTTCCTTATTGCTCTCAGAGCTTCCTTTCTACTGTTGCTCTTTTGGTGATAGGATCTTCTTCCGAAATTGTCCAAGAATTCAATCATCGGCTATCTTCTTTTCCGATTGCTCTTCGGTAATACCTTTAACCATTCCGGGTGTCAGACAAGATGTCCCAACAAGCTGGTTCTCTCAATCGTCTCCAGTAGGCCATATCTCTTCGTTTTATGACATCTTCGTTAAGAAGAGATCTAACGGCGACGAGTTTCCTTATTAACGAGTTCTGAAGATTCCCCTGAAGAGAGTGACAGAAGTCACTGAAACGTCGGTAGTTAAATAAATTATTGGTTGATGTGGCTGTGTTTTTACTTTATTTGTTAACGAGATGTAAGCTTGGCGAGTGTTCGGACAATAACAGTCTATTGAAGGACGTTCTATATCTCGCCTTTCTTATATCTGTTTAATATAGAAACCCTTGCTCCCCCCCCCCCCCAAGATAGTAAGCATTGCTGCTGCTGTGATAGAGATGTAATGGAGACATCTGAGGCTCTTCATTGAACACGACAACAACAACAAATTAATATGGACCCAGAACAGCAGCTTTACACACCCAAGATAGAGGGCATTGCTGTGATAGAGATGTATGGAGATATCTGAGGCTCTTCTTTGGACACAACAACAACAACAGAAAATTGACATGGATCCAGAACAGCAACTTTACGCACCCAAGATAGTGAACATTGCTGCTGCTGTGATAGAGATGTATGGAGACATCTGAGGCTCTTCATTAGACACGACAACAACAACAAATTGACATGGACCCAGAACAGCAGCTTTACACACCCAAGATAGTGGACATTGCTGCTGCTGTGATAGAGATGTATGGAGACATCTGAGGCTCTTCATTAGACACGACAACAACAACAAATTGACATGGACCCAGAACAGCAGCTTTACACACCCAAGATAGTGGACATTGCTGCTGCTGTGATAGAGATGTATGGAGACATCTGAGGCTCTTCATTAGACACGACAACAACAACAAATTGACATGGATCCAGAACAGCAGCTTTACACACCCAAGATGGAGAACATTGCTGTGATAGAGATGTATGGAGACATCTGAGGCTCTTTATTGGACACGACAACAACAACAAATTGACATGGACCCAGAACAGCAGCTTTACACACCCAAGATAGAGAACATTGCTGTGATAGAGATGTATGGAGACATCTGAGGCTCTTTATTTGACACTACAACAACAACAAATTGACATGGGCCCAAAACAGCAGCTTTATACACCCAAGATAGAGGACATTGCTGTGATAGAGATGTATGGAGACATCTGTGGCTCTTCATTGGACTCGACAACAAGAACAAATTGACATGGACCCAGAACAGCAGCTTTACACACCCAAGATAGTGGACATTGCTGTAATAGAGATATATGGAGACATCTGAGGCTCTACATTGGACACGTCAACAACAACAAATTGACATGGCCCAGAACAGCAGTTTTACACACCCAAGATAGTGGACATTGCTGTGATAGAGATGTATGGAAACATCAGAGGCTCTTTATTGGACACGACAACAACAACAAATTGACATGGACCCAGAACAGCAGCTTTACACACCCAAGATAGAGAACATTGCTGTGATAGAGATGTATGGAGACATCTGAGGCTCTTTATTGGACACGACAACAACAACAAATTGACATGGGCCCAAAACAGCAGCTTTATACACCCAAGATAGAGTACATTGCTGTGATAGAGATGTATGGAGACATCTGAGGCTCTTCATTGGACACGACAACAAGAACAAATTGACATGGGCCCAGAACAGCAGCTTTACACACCCAAGATAGAGGACATTGCTGTGATAGAGATGTATGGAGACATCTGAGGCTCTTAATTGGACACGACAACAAGAACAAATTGACATGGACCCAGAACAGCAGCTTTACACACCCAAGATAGAGGACATTGCTGTGATAGAGATGTATGGAGACATCTGAGGCTCTTCTTTGGACACGACAACAACAACAAATTGACATGGACCCAGAACAGCAGTTTTACACACCCAAGATAGAGGACATTGCTGTGATAGAGATGTATGGAGATATCTGAGGCTCTTCTTTGGACACAACAACAACAACAACAGAAAATTGACATGAACCCAGAACAGCAGATTTACACACCCAAGATAGTGGACATTTCTGCTGCTGTGATAGAGATGTGTGGAGATATCTGAAGCTTTTCTTTGGACACAACAACAACAACAGAAAATTGACATGGATCCAGAACAGCAGCTTTACACACCCAAGATAGTGGACATCGCTGCTGCTGTGATAGAGATGTATGGAGACATCTGAGGTTCTTCATTAGACACGACAACAAGAACAAATTGACATGGACCCAGAACAGCAGCTTTACACACCCAAGATAGTGGACATTGCTGCTCCTGTGATAGAGATGTATGGAGACATCTGAGGCTCTTCATTAGACACGACAACAACAACAAATTGACATGGACCCAGAACAGCAGCTTTACACACCCAAGATAGTGGACATCGCTGCTGCTGTGATAGAGATGTATGGAGACATCTGAGGCTCTTCATTAGACACGACAACAACAACAAATTGACATGGATCCAGAACAGCAGCTTTACACACCCAAAATAGTGGACATTGCTGTGATAGAGATGTATGGAGACATCTGAGGCTCTTCATTAGACACGACAACAACAACAAAGAATCTCTTAGCCGTTAGTTTTTATTTCTTCTTATCAATAATATCCTGAGATTCCTGCTATTGTTATTATGACATTTTCATTGTCTAGCGTCCGCGGTGATCTCATTATTCAAAGCCAGCACCAAACATTTCGAGAGCTTGCAATTTTACCATTTCTGTCTTTTTCAAGAGTCCAGTTCTCAAAGGCATACATATGTACACATACGTTTTAAAATAATATTTTGATAAAGTCATTTCAGGGTTTTAAGTTACTTATAATAAAAAGTTTTTCCTGCTTTTACACTTTGACAAAATAAATAAGGAATCTAGGGCTCAGTTTCTTTTTACAATTTATTATTTCTCGAGCTTTGGGGCTAACATGCTCGAATACGTCTAGATCTCCGTGTTGAAGGACATGTTGGCCCGAAAGCTCGAGAAATAAAAAATCGTAAAAGGAAACCTGGCCCTAGATTCCTTATTGTTTTTGTCAAAGTTACTTATATAAAGGTATATAGGAGATGTAAAGAGGGATATTCAGTGGTATAGGACGGATTGTCTCACCTCCTTGACAATGGGACGTACGTATTTATAGCCGTTGTGTTGATGTTAGAAATAAGGTCAGGGAAACACAACTTGGGCCTCATTGTGAGAGAGAGGTATTGCAATATTTGTGTGTATGTACATATATCGAGTGGCGTATGTTATTGACAGGTTTCTCTATGTCTCGCCACATTTTTGTAATAATATAATTCAGACGATCATCCGTTCTTAATATATATAGTTCCAAAATATGTATATACACTCATGGAAAAAAACTTATGGAAGTGGAAATTCTTTGCCACCGGTCGTCTGTTTTTTTTTTTAAGGAAACAGAGGCAATTCTATTCACACTTGTTTATCTCGTGTGTTTTCAATAAAGGTTACTGTAATATCTTTCAAAGTTATTGTCTGAATCCTGATATATACATGCTGAAAGGTACAACTTCCTTAAGTTTTGTTCACACACACACACGATTGTAAATATAATATATTTGTTTAAATAGAATTACCACACACACACACACACACACACACACACAGTTTTTCAATTATTTTTCTTTCTTCTCTTCTGAGAGTCCAGCTCTAACATCCATAAGTGATCACAAGGAATACCAATGCATCTACAATTGTCTTATTTGTCTTGAATGAAATGTTTTAAACCTTCAATAATCTTGTCCAATTTAATTATTGAAAGTCTTCCTAGTGTTATTCTTCTTTTTACTTCCTTAAGAAACCTTTTGTCATATATATATATATGTAATATTGGGTTGGATCCTGTCTGTGATTAGGGATCCTGTCGACTAGCTGTAATAATGCGTTGAGGTTCTGGTTGGCCTGTTGTAGAACCTCGTCGACTCTCGCTATAAGTTGTGGCAACCGAGGGTCAAACCTGTAGTAACCGCGAGGGACAGTCAGGGGTGGAGAGTTTTCCAGTGCCTCTCTGCACCTTGTAGGACCTTTAACAGTTCTCACAAAGTACAGGCAGTCGTGGTCGAGGCAGAGTGGAAACTTGGAATGTCCACACACAAAAAACGAAGAGACACAGTTGAAAGAAAGTTCCTTGAATAGATAAAAAGCGAGCCAAAAGCTAAGATGGAGATCGAGAAGGTTTCTTACTGTTTTACATGGTCGATGAGTTGGTCTCTGGAGACAATAAGGGATGACGCTGACCGGAAGACTCCTTGAACTGAACTGAACTGGCTGTTGCTACGCGGCCTTTTTATACGACCGCTCTGACTAAGAGAATTGGGTCATACACGTGTCACACGTGTCTCTGTTACTCGAGAATGGCGCCAGGCTGGCGGCTAACAATCTATCTTTAGAAGTTACTTTGTAAATCTCTCTCTGGCTCTTAACTCAGCTTTTAATCTATTATATAGTTTTTTATTTATTCATCCTCAGTACATTACATTTGGTGATGCAAGGAGACATGTCAATTATGCGTATAATTAGTTGTAGTTTATAATTAGTTCTATATACAACATGACAAGCTTGTTATACGTATTACATAATATAGGGTTATTGGTTTAAATTATCATAGATGGGCCCCGTGAGTGAAAGGGTTTATCCGGGTTTAAGCGGGTAAAGCCTCTCTAACACAGGTAAGTAATTAGAATTTATTTTAATTAATTAAAACTGTGAGGGTAAAGGGCTATAACAAGATGTTTATTTGGCTATATCTGAAAATTAAAAAAAAAATTATGTTTAATTTAAAAGTTATGATATTCATTATAAAAGAGAACTGTAGATAAAACTTTTGTTTGCTAAAAAATAATGATGATGTTCTAAGAGATTGTTGGCGGGCGTTGGAAAGGGTTAGGGGTTGAAGAATATGCAATTGTAAGTGTTGCACAGACAATCAAATACTGAGATCCAGGTGCAAAGCGAGAATATAGACTTGTGCGTCTTCCTAGGCAATGTTTCACCTGCGATCCTGTATAAGGTTACAGTGCTTTGTCACAATTGTAGGGTTATTGGGTTGAAAAGTTGTTGAAGAAAAAGACTTAATATGATTGAAAGGGGTGGTAGAGCCATGCGATAAGTAGAATTGTTGGAGCGACAGTAGGTGGTCTGTCTTGACTTGAAATCAAAGGTTGATTGTGGTCCGCTAGAGCTGAAAAAAATTGAAAGTTGAAAAAAAGTGAACGCTTGGTGCATGCGTTGGTGATGTGCTCTGCGGATGATTGAAATAAACTTTTGAAACGTGTTCAGACCAAAAAGTCGAGACTTGTACTTCTGGGGAACGGTGTTTTCAAAGAGTTTGTTGAATTACGAAATCAAAAGAAAAATTGTCAAGCAGTGCTGTCGTTTCTACTATCGTTCGAAGCAATGGCTGAAATAGGTAGTGAGAAAGTATAGGGAATTAGTTAGTAAGTAGGATTATTGAAAAACGATTGTTGTAGATGCCCGATAGTTGATGATAAACATTGTCATATAATAAAGTTATTTAAACAAAAATATAGTGAATAAAAAGATAGAAATATGATTGCGGATAACAACAGTATAAGGGGATAAAATCAAACATGTAATATACAAAAGACATAATAATGAATTAGCAAAATATAAAAGATATAATAATTAGAATTAGTAATATATAAAAGATATAATAATGAATTAGCAAAATATAAAAGATATAATAATTAGATAAATGTTAAGTAGTAACAAATGGAGCAAAAAATGTCTCTTTTGAAGAAAAGTTAAAAGAAAGCAAAAAATATTCGTTCCTGAAAAAAAAAGAAAGGAACATATTCACACAATGTCTAGGTGTAGGTCCAAGATTATTGGTGTCTTTAGTTTGACCTATGGGGAGGCAATGTGGCCCTATGTCGCTTTGGTCCGGTCTGAGAAGTTGGTCTTTGCCAGATCTTCCCGATTATATTATGTGAGACCAGACGGGGAGCGATCTTGATCCCTAAAAATGATGTAGTGTAGTGGAAGATGGGGACTTTGGATACATGAAGTGTATAGTGCATGTCTTAGGCGCTAAAAAGATTGCAGAGCGTTTTATACAGTTTGGTCTGCAAAATTTTTAGGTGAGCCTACCCAAACGCCGGCTTGTTACGCTTGGGAAAAAAATCATTTAAACTATTAATTTAACAGATCTTTTTTCCATGTAACATTGCGTTACCTATGGAGAAATGAGAGGTTAAATCCTTTTTTATTCCTAACGAATGAGCCGGTAATGTTGTGTTTGTTCGTATTAAAAACGTACCCAAAAGTCATATAATTGAATGATTGTTCTTTTGCGTCAAAAAAAAAATTCCACACTGGGCGTGCAAACCATGTAAAAGTTGTAAAACACACGATGATAATTAAAGATATAAAGTTTAATGATATTTTTTTTTTCAATATTAAAATTCAAATTAATAAGTGAATTGGGTAATTATTGGTAAGTCAATTAGTTTTAGGTGCTGCAATCTATCCATTCTGCGAGCTGGACCACGAGCTTCAAGTACAGGCGGACGGGAATTGGAGGTGTCATGTAACCTGCCGCCGCTGCAACTGTTTATTGATGTTTGTGAGTCACCCTGCGGGCTGGAAGAAAATTCCTCTACCTCCACTCTGGCAGTTTGTTTCCTAATTGAAAATACTGGGATTTAAGTGTAAAAAAGGCTGTGAGCTTGTAGGCGGTATAATTCGGAAATATTGTGTTTCAAAGATATCTGGAGTCAAATGATTGAATTCAATGAAATATACATCTTGAGGCAATCGCTGTGGGTGTTGAACGAATCGGGGCTGTGGAGGTGTTATGTACAACACATCCTCTGTGTAATATTTTAATTTATTGACATGTATGGTGTCACTATCTCTATTGAGTGGCTGATTTGGACGATCTATTCGAACGACATTGGGTGAAATAATTTGAATTATTTTGTAGGGTCCAGTAAAATATGGTGCTAATTTACCTGTATCGGGATGTCTGTAATTTTTTACCAAAACAAGGTCATTCTCTTCGAAATGTGGTGTTCTGTGCTGCTTATCAAATGTTTCTTTATCTTTTTTATGTTTATTTTGAGTACGAGAGCTTGCTATCTCTCGAGCTATATTTATCTCGGGATATGGGTTAAGATGAGTTCTTAGATCTGGGGGGATAACATTGAACATTAAGTAGGTAGGTGGAAAACTTGTGACAGAATGGGGTGTGTTATTGTACGTCTGAGTGACGCGTTTAACTAGTTGAGTCCAGGAAGCTTTCGGATTTTCTAGATAAGCTAGTCTGAGCTTGCCTGTAATGGTCGCATTTAAGCGTTCTATTAAACCGTTTGCTTGTGGATTATTGCTGGTAGTTAGAAGAGGTTGTATACCATGCGTTATTAGAAATTTACGGAATTTTTCTGAGGTAAAAGCGGGTGCTCTGTCAGATAACAGACGTTTTGGAGATCCTTGCTGTAGTACAGTCTTGAGGGTTTGAATGTACGTTAGGGTACTGGTGGAGTTTGATGGAAAGGTCCAAGCATATCGCGTTAAATGATCCACTATTACGTGTAGATAGGTCTTGGAGTGTCCATATTTCGAAAATCCAGCTATGGTATCTATAGAGATTAAGTCGAATGGTTGTTGAGGTGGTGGAATTTGTCCGAGGGCACCATAGGGTTTACCTTTGGGCCTTTTAATGATTTGGCAGGTGTGACACGACCTGACAAATTTTTCTATAGATTTAGAGATACCTTTCCAGTAGTACTGGGTAGTAATTATGCGGGTCATCTGAGAGATGCCTGGGTGGTTATATTCTTGGTGAACTTTGTTCATGAGAGTATGTTGCAGGGTTTCGGGAATTATTATTTTAGTTACACCTTTTCGGGTAATGGTATGTAAGCCGTTTGTATCAATGTTGAAGGGGGATGCTGTTGGTTGATGCTGTTTTATAATATCAGTACTGATAAATCCTACAAAGGGGTTTCTTGAGAGTAAATCTGCCTCATACTGTTGACTGCCTTTGATGTAGTGTATTTCGTAATTATAGGTAGATAGTCTCAGGCTCCATCTAAATAGTCGGCCTGACGGGTTTTTTATAGTTTTAAGCCATTGTAAAGCTTGGTGGTCTGTGTATATGGTGAATTTTATACCGGTGAGGTATATTCGGAATTTGTCTACACTTTCGACGATGGCGAGGCACTCAAGTTCGGAAACGGTGTAGTTTCTCTCATGTGCCCTAAGGGCGCGGCTAAAATATTGCACAGGATGTATTTGTCCGTCTGGGTGTACCTGTTTGAGTATGCCGGCAATCCCTTGGGTGGATGCGTCGCAATAAAGGCGGCATGGTAAACCGACTTGATACAAGTGTAGTACTGGTTTACTGGTTAAACTCTCTTTGAGAGTGGTGAAAGCTTGTTGACAGTCTGTGTTCCAATTCCATTTTACATCCTTTTTAAGTAGTTTATTTAAAGGTGCTCGTAAGCGTGCATAATCTGCTATAAACTTATTATAAACGTTTACTGCTCCTAAAAATGATTGTAGTGTTTTTTGATTGTTAGGTGGTTTTATTGCATTTATAGTATCAAGGTTGCGCGTCTGCGGTGCATAAGTACCTGCGGTAACAGTGTATCCTAAGAAATCTATTTTTGTTTTAAAAAATGAACATTTATTATAATTAAGTTTGATGTTTTCGTGTTGACACACTGTTAGAAATTGTTGTAGGTGTTGTAGATGATCCTCTAGGGTGTCAGAAAAAATAATGAAATCGTCGAAGTAATGGGTAACAAAATTTAGTTTATATTTTTGCATGACCTGGTTTATGGCACGATGGTATATCTGTGGTGAATTTTTAAATCCGTAAGGAAGTCTACAAAATTCGTACTGACTATCTAACGTCACGAAAGCTAGTAGATTACGTGAGTTAGGTTCTATTTCCACTTGCCAATATGCGGATGCTATATCTACAGAAGAGTAATATTTGGCTTTTGACAATTTGTCAAGAATGGTTTCTATTAAGGGTAACGGATGTACGTCTGGCGCGATGATTTCATTAAGTTTTCTGTAATCAATACAGAAACGCTTCGTTTGGTCACGTTTGGTAACAAGCGTTATGGGACTGGCATAAGGTGAAACTGACGGGGCAATGATTCCATATTGGAGCATTTGTTCTATTTGGGTTTGTATTTCTTGTTGGTCGTGTAGTGGCACTCTATATGGGCGTAATGCTATTATTTTATCTGTGGTGGTATTGATTTTTACCGGTGGTATGTTCAATTTGGGCACATTGTATTTATTAGTAGAGAACACTTGTGAGAATTCATATAGAATTCGGTGGAGTTCGTGTGGACAATGTTCTAACTGAGGTGCCGCATTAGAAGGTATAGAAATCTCAATATCATGGGTAGGAGATAAAGGGGGTGAACATATAATTGGAGTAGAGTCCGCCACGTGTAAACAGGACTGGTGCGAGGGGAAAGTGGTAAACATATCAGTTTCCCTCGGTTGAGTGGAACATAAATCCTGTTTGCACTTGGTGAACTTATAGACATTCGTTGGGAGAGCATCATTATTTTGATAAATTTGGAGATTATTAAAATCTATAATTAATTTAAATATTTTAAGGGTATTAATAGATAAAATACCAAAAGGTAGTGAAACTTCTACTATAAAAAATTTTAGTTTTTGGGTGAGGTTACCGATTTTAAGTTTTAAAAAAATATATCCAAGGGTATTTACATTGTGGGCTATTGCATTTATAGTTAAACTGTACTGATGGATAATAATTTTATATGGTAATCTATTTTCTATGGTTCTTAAAATATCTAAGTTAAGTAGGTTTATAGATGCTCCCGTGTCTATTAAGAAGGGCAAGTTTACATTTGGTGACAATTCAGTCCATATTATTAATTGTTCAACGAAAATAAGTTTCAGGTTTTCCTACCGTTGAGCTGCTCGCGGGGCTTGCAGAGTCGTCTTGGTTTGCAGCTTGGACTTGGGGAACATGGCTCGGAGGTTGGACCTTGGGCTGGGTGTGGGTACCACGTTTTGGTACAGTGGTGGTGTGTGGTCGGGCGCTGTAGACTGGGCGTGTTTGGTCCCGTGGGAACCGTTGTACACACTGGGAGTGCCAGTGCATGGCATTGCAATACTTGCAAGGCGAGGGGGGAGGTGTAACTGGGTATGTTACACGTGATGGCCGCTGGCTGTTGTACCGCGGTGGTGGGTTGTGGTAGGTGGGGGTGTGGAGCCTTGTCTACTTGGCGCTGGTTCACTGCACTGGTGGCACACTGAGTTATTCTTGACACTAGGTCGAACCATTCCTTAATGGTGTTTGGCTGCACAGTTGCGACTAATCGCTGGTCTGCGACGGGTAGTCCGTCGGTCAGAGATTCAATTAAAATGTCGGCGGGTAGGTCGAGTTTCATACCCATAACAGTTTTGTTTTGGTAGTAGTTTTCTAGGGACATTTGGGGTGTCATTTTGATTGCCAAAAAGCGTGCAAACGACGCTTCTGTCGTTGCTGGGAATAAGTCTATCAATCTCTGGCGGGCTTCAATATAATATAACCTATCTAACCGTAGGCTTCGGAAATATTGGAGGGGCTTACCTTGTAGGTAGCAGGGTAATTTGCGTAGGCGATCTGTATAGGTCAGTTCAGTTCGGTTCAAGGAGTCTTCCGGTCAGCGTCATCCCTTATTGTCTCCAGAGACCAACTCATCGACCATGTAAAACAGTAAGAAACCTTCTCGATCTCCATCTTAGCTTTTGGCTCGCTTTTATCTATTCAAGGAACTTTCTTTCAACTGTGTCTCTTCGTTTTTTGTGTGTGGACATTCCCAAGTTTCCACTCTGCCTCGACCACGACTGCCTGTACTTTGTGAGAACTGTTAAAGGTCCTACAAGGTGCAGAGAGGCACTGGAAAACTCTCCACCCCTGACTGTCCCTCGCGGTTACTACAGGTTTGACCCTCGGTTGCCACAACTTATAGCGAGAGTCGACGAGGTTCTACAACAGGCCAACCAGAACCTCAACGCATTATTACAGCTAGTCGACAGGATCCCTAATCACAGACAGGATCCAACCCAATATTACAGAGAGTCGACAGGATTACCACAACGAAGAAGGTAAAGACTGTCCAGATAGAAAAGAGCCAAAAGCTAAGATGGAGATCGAGAAGGTTTCTTACTGTTTTACATGGTCGATGAGTTGGTCTCTGGAGACAATAAGGGATGACGCTGACCGGAAGACTCCTTGAACTGAACTGAACTGGCTGTTGCTACGCGGCCTTTTTATACGACCGCTCTGACTAAGAGAATTGGGTCATACACGTGTCACACGTGTCTCTGTTACTCGAGAATGGCGCCAGGCTGGCGGCTAACAATCTATCTTTAGAAGTTACTTTGTAAATCTCTCTCTGGCTCTTAACTCAGCTTTTAATCTATTATATAGTTTTTTATTTATTCATCCTCAGTACATTACATTTGGTGATGCAAGGAGACATGTCAATTATGCGTATAATTAGTTGTAGTTTATAATTAGTTCTATATACAACATGACAAGCTTGTTATACGTATTACATAATATAGGGTTATTGGTTTAAATTATCATATATATATATATATACATGTTTCAACTGCAATATACAAGTTTTTACATCGGCGAACCATTCAAACGGAATAAAAGATGGTAAGGGGTTCTTGCTTGATGAGTCTGACCTTTTAAAT
>CP092869.1:67126110-67194719 GCA_030710605.1 Cordylochernes scorpioides
TTATTCTTGAAGATTGAGGCTGCCTGGCCGGTATTCATAGTTATTTAATGAGAGAATCATTTATAACGCCTTGCCACAAATGCTTTAATTTTTATTTTTACTGACGAGAACAAAATAATTTTGTCGAAACATTGAGAAAAAAATAAAAACAAATTTTCAGTCCGAAGTATCTTTTGTTTAATTGTCCAACACCCATGATTCAACTTGGTCATATTTACATATACTACAGAATCGAAAAATAATTTAATAGTAACAGATCCAAGTATTTTTATTTCCAGTAAAGAAATGTATATTAAATACTTTTGTAGATATATTTTGAATTATATAGCAACAAATATCTATTAAGAAACTGATAATTTATATTATGCTGATTGTACATATTGCCAGACACTTCTTTCTTATGTACACACTTTTGTACACAGGTCTTTTATCGTTTTTATTTTTCTCTTTCTCATTTTTAACATCATATGAATATTCTATTCACGGCCTAAAAGTATTGTATATATATATATATAGAAGCAAAGGGCGCCTCTCCCGTCAAAATGAACGTCAAAAACTGACGCCATCTATTGACCGTCGCCGCAACTAGCGGCCTCGGGTCGGTGACAAAGCCACAACACCAGCTTTGGCAAATTGAGAAGCGTCCACCTAGAGACCATGGTTTCGGGCTAATGGCCCTCGTCAGTCTAGGGCGGACTTTATTCCATGAGATCCACACGGGATCTAATGGAATCTTCACAATCTACCAAAGAGGTGTTTTGCTGGCAAGGTGGCTGGGCCAAATCTATGGCTAGAATATAGATGGAAAATTTGCCGGGAGGAAATTAATCCATAGAAGCAAAGGGCGCCTCTCCCGTCAAAATGAACGTCAAAAACTGACGCCATCTATTGACCGTCGCCGCAACTAGCGGCCTCGGGTCGGTGACAAAGCCACAACACCAGCTTTGTTGTGGCTTTGTCACCGACCCGAGGCCGCTAGTTGCGGCGACGGTCAATAGATGGCGTCAGTTTTTGACGTTCATTTTGACGGGAGAGGCGCCCTTTGCTTCTATGGATTAATTTCCTCCCGGCAAATTTTCCATCTATATATATATATATATATGTTATATTAAAATATTATTTTATTCAAAATTATATTATTAGATTCAAATACTCTGTTTAAATCGACCGCCAGAAGTCATGCTTTCCCTATAAAAACACATTGTTGTTGTATCCCAATGGCCGGCTCAAAACTTTTGTACATTATGTAAATAATCCTTTGGTTTCCTTATTCTACTCACCTTAAGCCAGACATTACTTTTATCAAAATGTTTTTATATATATTCCATGGGTTCAATTAAAGCAATATCTGATCAAGACTATTTTATTATTATTCTTTCAAGAATTTTAACCACGACTGCATTACCATAATCCTCAACATGATCTAAGTTCAAGTAGAAAATCTCTCTTTTTTATATTATATATATATAGATGTATAGACAAATGTAAAGACATACAAGTATGACAGCGCAAGTGTCCCTAGGGGGACATGGCGCTTTAAAATGAAATAAAATAAAATCATATTTACATATAGGTCAAGGTGATGGTTGGCGCTAACTATCAACACGGTGACGTCACTAGCCCCATTTAACGGGGAGAGCGAGGGACAATATTTGAAGCCATAAAAATGTAAATCGAGGAGGATGTTGTTCTTCCAAATTATCCACAGAGTACGGGGGCGGGTTCTAATGGAATGCTCCATGGAGTTGTAGGTTTTAAGACTTTATCATCTTCCTTGTCCCGTGATGTCTTAGATTAACTCTCTCTCTACCATTTGGGAAGTTTTTTCTACAAAGTTCTTTTTTTATTTCTGGATCTTTTTATTCACTTCTTTGTAGAAAGTGTTTTGTTATTTAAATTCGTTTTTAACGTTTGTTTCTAATTCAAAATGAAGGAAGTAAAGAATACCGGTTTTGTGTGTGCATAAAATTCAGACAAAAAGAGCGTTTTAATATTGTAACTAAACGTTTCAATGATTATTACCGTCATTTATCGGCATAACTCTATCAATTGAACATTGAAAAGAAACATTGAATATAGGGAAACAGGCTAAATCAACGTTTAGTTTATTTCTATTACACTAGGTGGAGCTCTGTCATATAAAAAGTTCTTGTGAATGTGGTCAGGATATGCCTTTGTAACGTTTCCTATCTAGAAATATAAGTCACAATATTTTGTGTTTTAATATTTAATTTAATTTCAACAAGGTTAAGCATAATATATAAACAAAAAAAAAAATATCTTATGCAAAATTGGAGAAAGAAAGAAAGTACAGTGTTGCCAACTGCCTAACTATATGAAGAAAAATCAAAGAATAATTACGTTTACGTATTTTCAATCGAAAATGGGTGTTGGAACTATTATCTATAATAATCTCTTTAGAAGGACATCAACCTTCATGTTGACTGTTGTAGCATCAAGCCTTTTTGTGGAAAGGGCTGTTGATGCTGGATCCACTTATCTTTTCGACAAAATAAAGGAAGGTAAACAATGAAAGGACATCAAGCACAAGTACGAAGAGGCCGAACAATAATGAAAGCTGTCTGACTTCAGCCAGAATAAAAGCCTTTGTCCACACTAAAAAGAATAATATATTAAATATATTCATATAAATAAATACAAAGCATGTTACAGCCTTTTTCGATTTTAAACATTGAATTATTTCTGTTTATTGATTTATCAGCAAATTGGAAAACTGACTGTCCTTCAACTTGTGATCTATGTAATATCAGAATACATGACGAAATCATGCATATAATATTTAGTTGCTATTGCTTGAAGAAACAGAGAGGGAAACTCTTGGGTGATTTATCCTTGTCTCAATCCGATAGTCAACAAATTTATAACTGGATAAATACAATGATGTTTGATCAAGGTCTTTGGTTTATATAAATTCTAAAAGCCACAGTCACCGTTCGGAGGAGATTAATAGAATCGCCGAATGCCGTGGTCCATTTGGACGGGGAAAGCGAAGACTAGAACGTGGATGATTTTACACTCGCCTGTTCAGTGATTCGCTAATCATGACGTATGCACGAAGGAACGTGTGGCCATTGGACATGTGTCGGACCTGGAGACTGTTGTTGGGTGCTGCGCTGCCTGGAGTATAGGAGCTCCATCTTTGATTCCTTTCTTCCTATGGTGAATCTGTATAAGATCGGTGGTCTTAATAAAATGTTTTTGTTTGTTATTTATCAGCAAGCTAGATATGGATACATTAGCTATTAGATAAGGATTTTTAAAAAAATCATTATAAAAACTTATACTTGCGGTTTATTCAGGTAAATAGCGGTTTTTCATCTTTGTAGTATTTATTTGAATTACACACAAAGTAACATACCTTTGCCCTTAGTACGTGAGTGGTATTTCCGGATTTTTTATGCATAAAAAAAGTTTACAAAATGGCCATTATATTTTCCAAAGTTTGTTTTTATGTCAAGGAGAAGCAGACAACATCTAGATCTAATGATGGTACTTATGCTGAGTACACTTATGGACATAAAGAAGTTGTACCTTTTAAGATGTATATCGGGATTCAGACAATAACTCTAAAAGATATTACAGTGACCTTTATTGAAGATACACGAGATAACCAATTGTGAACAAAATTGCCCCTGTCTCTTAAACAAAAACAACAACAACAAAAAAAAAAAAAAACGGATGAAGGCCAACAGTCTGAATCGCTAACGTGGTTGGAATTTTTTCATTTATCAATTTGTCTTTTTTTTTTTTTTTTTTGCTTATTCCTAGTACACGCCATGATAATTATGGTAGGTAGAAGTAGACGACTTCTTTTACTGTAAATGCACCACATGTCTACACATGTGAAAATCAGTTCGACTTTGCACTTACAAATGTGTCAGAGCCCCGTTTGGTTACTTGCACTCGCTGGTGTGGTTGGACTTTTGTAAGAATCGGTGGCCATTGGATCATTTTATTCTTAAATCAGAAAAAAGGGCTCAATGCGGGAATCGAACCCGGGTCGTAGCGGTCGAAAACCAACGGTTTAGACCATCCTTCCATCGACTCCCTAAAAGTCAATATACTGGATTCATTAAAAATCAGATATTTATTGAAATTAACGACGTAGATGCCGCGAACCATCAACAACTTTCAGTTGCACGACCACAGGAGATGCTTTTTTTTTTACTTCAAAAATTATATTGATACTAAAACCAAATTGTTACTATCTTCAGACTTTGTCATATTAGCGAAACTTCTCTCTTAGTCTTACCTTTTTTGAGTATTTAACCTCTAGCTTATGTTATTTGCAACAATGAATAATATGTGAAGGTTATTCACATATTAAACAAAATGTTAACGCGGGATTCAATCCCGGTTCATGACTGTCGGGAATCGAGGGTGTTAACCACTCGTCCGTATTTCGTTCCCCCTTATATTTAACCATAAAAAAAAAATAAAAGAACATTTTCGCATTTAGAAAAATTTCGCAGATGTAAAATCTGTTACGTATATTTTGTATTTTCAACAAACAAACAAAAACAATTTATTTATATATGAAAAGCAAAACAAGGGGAGAGTTCTACAAGATCAACTGCTTTTAAAATCAATAACCTCTCCTGATTGGGCCAACGGAATTTTTAGATTTTTAACGCCATCTATTGGAATAAATATAAATTAAAATAGAATTTATTTATTATTTGCTAATAAATATATAAAATAAATATGTTAATCATTATAGAATATATTTATCCTTAAACAAGAATCCAACCTTGTAAGTCTAAATCTATAACCTTCATCAATAAGAATGAAATATAGTCTGCCCCTGTATGTAATTATGGCCCAGACGATATAACGACAAGATGCCAAACGATGATGTTAGGTCAGCAGACGCAAGTTGTTCGAGGAGCCAGCCAATCAGAGAGCGGCATATTAATCGCAGCCGATCTCATAACGCACCGTCTGCTTAGAATTTGAAATCAGACGATAATGGTATGTAGGACATTTCCAGGCCAAAAGATAATTTCCTTTCTTTGCCAATTTTCTCCCAATATGGCTGACAGACGTGGATTAGATGACAATATTTTTCTTTTGGTCTGAAAAATTATATGAATATATCGATGTGTTTGCACAACTTAGATATTTGTATTCAGCCTTGTCCCACTTCTTTTTGGGCATTTATAATTCAAATTTTTACCTTTTTTCAAATATAAAATATATAATACTAGCGGACGTACCCGGCTTCACCCGGGTTTTACCAGAGTAAAGGTTTGTTTAACGAATCTCTCGATAAAGTGAACATTTTTTCCCGGTCCCTTGAAAAATACTCGATAAGTTGAATAAAATCAATATTAATTGGTTCCCTCGGTAATTGGAAGTTAAAGGAATAGTATCTTGCCTTGGAATTGTATCATTATTCTTGTCTCAAATAAATTGCCGTGTCATCCTGAATTTTGTCTTTCCTAATTTTCTACATTACAAAATCATCGTATCATCATGATAATATTTAGAGCAGATTGTTGAATTATTACAGATAAATTAGAATATTTATCTTGATTATTTTAAAGCGAAAAGTTATTTCAAAAATTTTATTTGCTAGAAACCTTCCCAGTACTATACTAAATAACTTCCCAAAGTTTCATGGCGTTCCAATTAGTGGTTTGGTCAGGCATAAAGGACAGACAGACACACACACACACACATACATTCATTTTTATATATATAGATTTACATTGATAATTCAATATAAATAATTTTAAAAGGTCAGACTCATCAAGCAAGAACCCCTTACCATCTTGTATTCCATTTGAATGGTTTTCGCCGATGTCATAAATTTTATATTGCAGTTGAAACATGTATATATATATGACAAAAAGTTTCTTAGAGGAAGTAAAAAGAAGAATAGCACTAGAAAGACATTCAATAATGAAATTGGACAAGATTATTAAAGATGAAGGCATTTCATTCAAGACAAAGAAGAAAATTATAGAGGCATTGGTATTCCTTGTGATCACTTATGGATGTTAGAGCTGGACTCTCAGAAGAGAAGAAAGAAAAAGAATTGAAAAACTGTGTGGTAATTCTATTTAAACAAATATATTATATTTACAATCGTGTGTGTGTGAACAAAACTTAAGGAATTTGTACCTTTCAGCATATATATCAGGATTCAGACAATAACTTTGAAAGATATTACAGTGACCTTTATTGAAGATACACGAGATAAACAAGTGTGAATAAAATTGCCTCTGTTTCCTTCAAAAAAAAAAAAAAAGGCGACATGAAGAATTTCCACTTCCCTAAGTTTTGTCCATGGGTGTATATACATATTTTCGAACAATATATATTTAGAACGGATGGTCGTCTGAATTATATTATTATAAAAATGTGGCGACATAGAGAAACCTGTCAATAACATACGTATATGTACGTACATACAATACTGCAGTGCCTTACAATGAAACCCAAGCTGACCTCATTTCTAACATCAACACAACGGCTATAAATACATCCCATTGTCAAAGAGGTGAGACAATCCGTCCTATACCACCCATCTACCACTGAACACTCTCTTCCCGCATCTACACTATATAAGTAACTTAAACACCCTGAATTACTTTATCAAAATATTATTTTAAAGCGTATGTAGATATGCCTCTGAGAACTGGACTCTTGGAAAGACAGAAATGGTAAAACTGCAAGTTCTCGGGAAGTTTGGTGCTGACGTCGAATGATGGAACCACCACGGACACTAGACAATGAAGATGTCATAATTACAATAGCAGGAATCTCAGGATATCATTGATAGAAGAAATCAAAACTAACGGCGAAGAGTTTCTTTGTTGTTGCTCTGTGTCCAAAGAAGAGCCTCAGATGTCTCCATACATCTCTATCACAGCAATGCCCTCTATCTTAGGTGTGTAAAGCTGCTGCTCTGGGTCCATGTCAATTTGTTGTTGTTGCTCTGTGTCCAAAGAAGAGCCTCAGATGTCTCCATACATCTCTATCACAGCAATGCCCTCTATCTTAGGTGTGTAAAGTTGCTGCTCTGGGTCCATGTCAATTTGTTGTTGTTGCTCTGTGTCCAAAGAAGAGCCTCAGATGTCTCCATACATCTCTATCACAGCAATGCCCTCTATCTTAGGTGTGTAAAGCTGCTGCTCTGGGTCCATGTCAATTTGTTGTTGTTGCTCTGTGTCCAAAGAAGAGCCTCAGATGTCTCCATACATCTCTATCACAGCAATGCCCTCTATCTTGGGTGTGTAAAGCTGCTGCTCTGGGTCCATGTCAATTTGCTGTTGTTGCTCTGTGTCCAAAGAAGAGCCTCAGATGTCTCCATACATCTCTATCACAGCAATGCCCTCTATCTTGGGTGTGTAAAGCTGCTGCTCTGGGTCCATGTCAATTTGTTGTTGTTGCTCTGTGTCCAAAGAAGAGCCTCAGATGTCTCCATACATCTCTATCACAGCAATGCCCTCTATCTTGGGTGTGTAAAGCTGCTGCTCTGGGTCCATGTCAATTTGTTGTTGTTGCTCTGTGTCCAAAGAAGAGCCTCAGATGTCTCCATACATCTCTATCACAGCAATGCCCTCTATCTTGGGTGTGTAAAGCTGCTGCTCTGGGTCCATGTCAATTTGTTGTTGTTGCTCTGTGTCCAAAGAAGAGCCTTAGATGTCTCCATACATCTCTATCACAGCAATGCCCTCTATCTTGGGTGTGTAAAGCTGCTGCTCTGTGTACATGTCAATTTGTTGTTGTTGCTCTGTGTCCAAAGAAGAGCCTCAGATATCTCCAAACATCTCTATCACAGCATCAGCAATGTCCTCTATCTTGGGTGTGTATAGCTGTTGTTCTGGGTCCATGTTAATTTGTTGTTGTTGTTGTGTCCAATGAAGAGCCTCAGATATCTCCAAACATCTCTATCACAGCATCAGCAATGTCCTCTATCTTGGGTGTGTAAAGCTGCTGTTCTGGGTCCATGTCAATTTGTTGTTGTTGTTGTGTCCAATGAAGAGCCTCAGATGTCTTCATACATCTCTATCACAGCAATGTCCACTATCTTGGGTGTGTAAAGCTGCTGTTCTGGGTCCATGTCAATTTGTTCTTGTTCTCGTGTCTAATGAAGAGCCTCAGATGTCTCCATACATCTATATCACAGCAATGTCCACTATCTTGGGTGTGTAAAGCTGCTGTTCTGGGTCCATGTCAATTTGTTGTTGTTGTTGTGTCTAATGAAGAGCCTCAGATGTCTTCATACATCTCTATTACAGCAATGTCCACTATCTTGGGTGTGTGAAGCTGCTATTCTGGGTCCATGTCAATTTGTTGTTGTTGTCGTGTCCAATAAAGAGCCTCAGATGTCTCCATACATCTCTATCACAGCAGCAGCAATGTCCACTATCTTGGGTGTGTAAAGCTGCTGTTCTGGGTCCATATTAATTTGTTGTTGTTGTCGTGTTCAATGAAGAGCCTCAGATGTCTCCATTACATCTCTATCACAGCAGCAGCAATGTCCACTATCTTGGGTGTGTAAAGCTGCTGTTCTGGGTCCATGTCAATTTGTTGTTGTTGTCGTGTCCAATGAAGAGCCTCAGCTGTCTCCATACATCTCTATCACAGCAGCAGCAATGCTTACTATCTTGGGGGGGGGGGGGGGGGGGGGGGGGGGAGCAAGGATTTCTAGAAAGGCGAGATATAGAACGTCCTTCAATAGGCTGTTATTGTCCAAACACTCGCCAAGCTTACATCTCGTTAATAAATACGGTATAAACACAGCCACATCAACCAATGATTTATTGAACTCCCGACGTTTCAGTGACTTCTGTCACTCTCTTCAGGGGAATCTTCAGAACTTGTTAATAAGGAAACTTGTCGCCCTTAGATCTCTTCTTAACGAAGATGTCATAAAACGATCAAGAAGAGATATGGCCTACTGGATATGATTCAGAGGAAAAGAACCAGCTTGTTTGAACATCTTGTCTGACACTCGAAATGGTTAAAGGTATTACCCAAAAGCAATCGGAAAAGAACAAAGCCGAGAATGTAATTCTTCGGAAGAAGATCCTACGATATCACCAGAGAGCAGCAATAGAAAGGAAGCTCTGAGAGCAATAATGTCTACTAACCGATGGTTTGAGAAGAAGCTATTGTATTTGCACCCAACAGGCTAGCAGTATGTATATAGGTAGAGAAGACGTCCCTAAGGTCACAGACCATAATCCTTCAGCAAGATGGACGATCCATAAGAAAGTTAATACCTGTCCATCCGTCACACTCGGCGATATCAATATGTGATTGATTGTAGCACTTCTGTATTAATACACACAGCAAACACCTATATACCAAGTCTATATATGTAGTTAGTGAATGGGGGTGACAGCGGCTTTATCATCGATATTATTGCTAACTATTTATATTATTATAAAATACAAATTTCTACATGCATGTAAGATTATAAAATATTGAGAAAGCTTGGCTGATCATTGGTGAACCCTCCCAGAAGTTTCATCAATTTGATCTACAAGACCGATACAACGCGACTGCGTGAAAGATTGCTTCCAATTTTGAATAAAAGAAACTCTACAAATGTCTTTATTTTTATATAAATATAATTATTTGAAACTATATATTTCAAGTATTTATAAATAAAAATAATTATTATTTTTTGAAATTAGTTTGTATTTGATTGTCTAGTTGAGAAAATGATGCTCAGATTAAAACTATAATGATTTTGTGGCTATAGAATAATTTGCAGAGACGTTTTGCCCTATTCATCTTAAAAAATCCAATACAAAACACATAAGTCTGTTTATAGATGGATATTGATCTATAAAAAAAAACACTTTCTTCCATCAAAATAGACGTAAAAACTACCCGCCATCTGGTGTTATGGCTTTGTCACCGACCCGGGTCTACTTAATTGCATAGACAGTCAATGGCGCATAGCGCCTATTTCGACATGGAGCCGTCCATTTTACAGATAGCATGTTTCGCAGCTGATAGCACTGTGGTTTCAATGTCACCTCATTACCACAAGTGTATTTCTGGAACACCTGGGTAAAACCGGGTGGGAAAATGGCCTTATCTTTTAATACTCTGATGGATTAACCCACTGTGACATCTATCTGTGATAAAAAAATATGTGAATTTATCATCATACATTCACTGTCCCTTTAATACCATTTTTTTTCTGTTTAGTGGCTGTAGAAATTTGTCTTTGAAAACAAAATAGATAGTTACACAAAAACCATATCCTGATTGTACAACTGAAAGTTGCTGATGGCTTGCTTCATCTGTCGAGATAAATATTAACGTTTAGTTTAAATTTATTCCGACAGATGGCGCAAGCCATCAGTAACTTTGATTTGCCCGATTAGAATTTTATAATTATTCAAAAAAATTAATTTATAACACCCCTGAGAATTCAGTACACAATTTTACTTTTGTACTATTTTGAAATAACGGCGATAATGATGATACATTCCAATTTTTTGTCACATGTAGATAGCGCTGCTAGGTGTTGTGGTTCAATATTGTCGATTGTAGCAAATACCGCCGTCATACTGAATGACGTCTTGATTGGATGATGAATCATCTTGGCCTGATTCATGAAGAGACCAGGGTTTCTAAAGTTGGTTCAAGATTTGACATGGTGTCTATCTAGCTAACCATAGCTTCTGATAAACCACTCTTTTACTTTTTCATCCTTACATCCCATTGAAATTTCCTCGATCCATCTTCGGTAAATTCAATACACTGATAGAAATATAAAGTGTTACTCTCAAAATAAACTGATGTATACTGATGATACCATAATACCTGCCTTTAATGTACAGGCTATTACACGCACACACATTGATCAAATGATATTTTAAAAAGGAAAACTATTTATATTTAATTTAGATATTTGGATACAAAATGTAATCATCCATATCACACGCCACAAAAAGTTGAATCCAAATTCTATATTTTCCTTCAATTCCCTCTGTTGTAACACCCTACCTATATTTCCACTAGTAGAGTTCGGAATGACTTGAAATGTTTCTTCAACAATTCAATAGAGACCCCCGAGATTTCTTATTGAATAATACAAGTACTTGTACGTATTATTCACCAACACAAAAATGGACTGGCTTCGTGAATACGCTACCTCGATTGGTCGCCACCACCGCCGTGAAGTTTGAGCTAGCCAATCAGCGAGCATCACCACCACACATATGCAAATACGGACTACAATACCCAGGTATAATTAAAGTGTTACCCCAATCCTACCTAATCAATGATTGATAATTAAGATTAATTATCCACTCCCCAATATCCTATCAATTATCGATAGCCCTAATTTGGTTCTCCTCTCTCCCCTGTCTGTTCTAGTTTGCTGACAACCCGCGTGGAGACACGTTTGTAATTAAATTTGCATAGCTTCTGTTATACAACATCACAGGCCATGTTTGACTTGACAAAGTTTGTTGGAATTTGTTGTGTGTGGGATTGTTTTATTGTACCCAGAATTCCTTCCAAGTTCTTTACATTATTTCTTGTAGAAATTTGTTAGGAGCTGACTCTGTGGGGGGGGGGGGGGCTCCTCCAAGACTATCATTCTATAGCCATATCTGGTGGGAAGCTTACACTCATGGACGACACTTAAGAAAGTTGTACCTTTCAGCATGTATATCGGGATTCAGACAATAACTCGGAAAGATATTACAATGACTTTTATTGAAGACATGCGAGATAACCAAGTATGAAAAGAATTTCCTCTGTCTCCTTCAAAAGCAGATGACCAGAGACATCAAAGACTTCCCAATTTAAGTTTTGTTCATGATTGTAATTGGACAATTCATTGAGGGTTTTCATGAGGAAAATATGGCGGTGGCGTTTTTCTCCTTGCCTTCTCGTATTCATATGCCGTTGATCTGGTAGTAGGTTCATTTTACTTTATAAGCTTTCCATACTCAAGGACAAGTGAGTTCACTTTTCTATGGAGTTGGAGGGTTATCCCGGTCTCTGCCTGTCCTCCTCCTGGCTTAGCTGCTCTAGGGTGCTGTCCGCCACATGGAGTCACGGAATGTCCCTTCCTAGCAGACAGACTATAACATACCATTTTATCAAAATTCTCCAGCTTTGTAACTAGCGTGAAACTAAGTGAAAAAGTTATTTTACGTGTTTACACACACAAAAAGTACTAGGACCTAAAGTAAAGAAACGCGTACACTCTAAAGTACAACAACAATCAAAAGGAAGGACGTAAATACACTTGGAGTTATAACAGTACTTATCTTTTATTGCAGCGTTGGTAAGGAGCGGACCGGGGTTACACAGGTGTGTGAGGAGATCACCAGACACGGACACAGAGAACGACGTCTCCACACAATAGCACCTGGAAGACTCCTCGTATTCCCTTTGAAACCTCTCAATGCCTAAACATGGCCACTTTCGTCCAAAGAGAAGACGAGGGAGATCAGTTCACTATAAACAACATTCTTCCCACCTAACTGATAAACTTAAACTGCCTGTTTGTCAAATAATCTGACAAAAGTGTTGAGACATTTGCCATCAACTTGTTAATATCCACATCAGGAATTGCTATGAAAATCTTCAACTATGAATAAAAAAACAACTTAGTTTCGAAAATTAAAAAAATATATCTGAACAAATTTTAATTAAAAACTTAAATAAATTCAAAAAAATAATTATCGTCAGACGAGAGTTTCAAACTAACCAAACGACCATTTCAACGCCATTCTTATACCGAGTGAAACAAAATTCCAGAAAAAAAAATCAGGTCAGATGAAGTAAGCAATTAAGTTTGGTGATTTTTTTTTCTAATAAACAGTTTTAATTGCCACTTTTATGAAACTTTATCGGATACTTCAAAAAATTGTATCACAAAATTGTTTATTTTTTTAAAACATTATTTTTGAAGTAGATATTTAGTTTCCTTATAAATAAGGGGGGAAAAAAGAGAGAAAATATTGGCTCGTTTCTTCCTACTTGAGCAACTTTTAATCATGACGTAATAGGTTTGAGTAAGCACGCCATCTTTCGACATTATTTATAACTATTAGTAATTTTTAAAGTATAGATAAAGAATTCTTCCTGAATTGAATTAGACGAAAAACATGGTGAAGGAAGACGAGTTTCTTTTATTAATGCATAGGTGCAAGCTTTCGGGTAAAAACCCTTCAACAGGCAAGCAATGAAGTCTTATAAGTCGCGCTTCATTGCTTGCCTGTTGAAGGGTTTTTACCCGAAAGCTTGCACCTATGCATTAATAAAAGAAACTCGTCTTCCTTCACCATGTTTTTCGTCTAATTTTTGAAGTGTTTGTATAAACGTATAAAATATATTACTCTATACGACGTTTAACAAGGCTCCCCAATAAATGGCTTGTTGTTGGGATTTATTAATTATGAAGTTCTTATATATCTTGTATCTAAAAATTCTTCTAGTATTTCGACGTGGCTGATCTATTGCCTTATTCTGAAAAAGATTTTGTATCCAAACGTTTCATAAAAAAAAAAAAAAAAAAACTTGGAAATTTTACAAGTTTTTACCGCAAATGTTTCTTTTTACACAGAAGGAAAAATCGTAATTTTAATTATTTTAACGAGAAATAAGGAATATTCCTATCCTTAGGGTTGAAGTATGAAAGGATGAATTGTGAAGAGTAATGATGAACGGAAAAATAAAAGTATCAAGAGATGGGAATTCATCATTACCCTTCGCACAATTCATCCTTTCATACTTCATCCCTAAGGATATAAATAGTCGTTATTTCTTCTTAAAATAATGAAAATTACGATTTTTACTTCTGTAAAAAGAAACATTTGCGGTAAAAACTTGTTAAACGTCGTTCTATAATCTAGCCGCATTATATTGTTTTATAAATTACTCAATACACTGATTTTAGTGGGGGTGGCATTCTGGGCTCCAGGAACCCGGGCTATATACACTCATGGACAAAACTTGAGTAAGTTGTACCTTTTACCATGTATATCGGGATTCAGACAATAACTCTGAAAGATATTACAGTGACCTTTATTGAAGACACACGAGATAACCAAGTGTGAACAAAATTATCTCTGTCTCCTTCAAAAAAGAAAAAAAAAGGCGACTGGCGACATCAAAGACTTTCCATTTCCTTACGTGTTGTCCCTATTAGTGTATATATGCTCTCGCTAATCAGAGCTAAGCTTCAAAATATTAAATGTTCGAAACTGATATTTAATAAATATACTTTTTTACTTAGCTTTTATTCTCATATCAGCTTTTACTATAATACAATGAGAGAATGTTATATAAATGTAAGAAAGAGAGAAAGAGAATATTAACCCGTCGGCACGATGGGACGGAAAATTTGCATACACAATTAAGCCTAAAAGTATCAACGCAATACAGCCGATCCCCTCCAAAATTTACCATCACAGAATAAGAAGATCAAATGCCAGAACCCTAAAATACACGATGTATAAATACACTCATGAACAGAACTTAAGGAAGTCTTTGATATCACCGGTCGTCTATTTTATTTTATTTTTTTCTGAAGGAGACAGAGGCAATTTTGTTCACACTTGGTTATCTCGTTTGTCTTTAATAAAGGTCACTGTGTTATCTTCCAGAGTTATTGTCCCGATATACATACTGAAAGGCACAACTTCCTTAAGTTTTGTCCATGAGTGTACAACCTTTAATAAAATATGGGTTTAAAAAAGTATATATAGAAATTACACAAATAATTAAAAAAAAGTTTAGTATGTGCAAACAAACCAAGAAAAAAAAGAAAATTCCGAGATTCGAACCCCAGTCGTTTATTTAACTAAGTTAAAGTAAAATACGCGTTTTTTACTAACCACAACGCTGATTGGCTCGTTAAGGTCATGTGGCACTAGAGAACCAATCAGCGGGTAGATAGCTCTAGAAGATTCAGCATGACAAACTTGAAAATACGCCAGTAGTCTTGTTAAAATACGTGAATTCTTTTATATTCAGCACAAAGATGTTTGCTACGAAAGAAATGCCCTTTTAAAAAAAATATTATTTGCGCCTCCCGCCCTGGCAAAAAAGTTCCATTTAAAACGTATTCTATATTATAATTGAAAACAGAAATAGAAAAAAAAAACTAAGCACAAAATGAAAAATATAATATAAATCGTTTGGAGGTAAAATAAGTGGTGGGTATAACTCCCAAGTAAGAGAGAGCTCAGGTCAGAAAAGCAATTATTCACAGACCACGGTTGATTAGACCAAGCTATTAATGCCAAGCCAATATGGCGAGCAGGTAGAATGTTTCTCCCATTGCTGCGAGAAAGAACAAACTGAAGGAAAATTTTCCTGGAATTTAATTAATGAAATAATAAGAGGGGACGGAACATTTTTCTTCGCGTGGTGAAGAATCTAGTTTAGTTAAGGAGGTCCAATTTGGAAACGAAGGAAAAGTTTAATTTTGTGAAATAGCGACACAGAAATTGTTAATTTATCTTGTGGAACGCCGCCCTTATTGAAATTTATTCTCACGTAATGATGCAGCAGTTTTACATGTTGCACAATTTCCTTGTTAAGTTGAAAACATTCCACGCGTTAATAATTATTTAAAATAAACACCGTTGATAAAATGCTTCAATAACATTTTGTTGGACATAAAATTGGCTTCGGAAAGTGGTGCAATCATTTTAAAACTAGATAAACGGCTTCGCCTGGGCTCTAACTGAGTTAATCTTTTCTCAACTTATATTGCACTTTTTTTAACAAAGGTTTCAATACAAAGCGATAACATCTATATAATACAAATGAAAACACGCGAATGTTTATTTTCACAAATAAATCAAACTTTTGAATTGGCAAAGGAAGCCAGAAAGCTGAGCCAAAGGAAAGAACAAATGTCAGTATTTGACGCTGGTGCTTTGGCAAAATACAAGATAATCAAACAAAAGATAAGAAAAGATCAAATATGTGAAATAGACTCTGAGAGAAAACTGAAAAAAAAAAAAACTATAACAAGACTTAGAACAAAACACTATAAAGGAATGGCAATACATCCAGATGGCACAAGAACCTATAGGACATGCAACAACTGTCCTGGTGTGGAACTAACACCTACTCACATATTCTCATGCCCAGCAATGGCCGCAGCCTTGCAGAAAATTGACATAGACCCAGAGCAGCAGCTTTACACACCCAAGATAGTGGACATTTCTGCTGCTGTGATGGAGAAACGTGGAGACATCTGAGGCTCTTCATTGGACACGACAACAACAGCAACAACAAATCAAACTTCTACTGCCCTTACTGCGATGAAAAAATATATTGGGAGGGCTTGGCTTATCAGTGGTGAACCCTCTCAGCGGTTTCGCTAATTTAATCTACCAGGCCACTTCTTTAGAGCTCTAATACTGTATTGGATCATTCTGATTTTATATGCAACACTGAAGTGTTAAATCTTAGAAATGGTATTTAAGTAAACTATGGACATAAATTTAAATGAAATTCTACTGTCCTACAAGCTTATGTCCGTCATTGTTGACCGTCAATAGACCAATTTGCATATAACAACATCTTCAAGGTCAACTCTATATAGTAAATATATAAATTGTATCTAGATGGTTATAAACATTTGTAGAAACGTATGTGGACCAAATATAATTTTCCGCATGTTGAATGACTAAATTGCATATTACGGAGTTGTGTAAATATTGACAGTGACACTTATCATGCGTCAAAGTTTCACATTCGGTCGACACATAAAAATTTATATATTTTATTAATATAAATTAGTCAGAATAATATTGTTTATTTCCTACTCATCTCAATTCTGTAGTTCAGCAAAAAGCTGAGAATATCGTTGATAATTATGACCAGAAGACACTCAAAAGTTGCATATGTCTCACCACCAAGGATATGTATAGTTGATTACCTAATTATTTATTGATACTTTTACCTATGTGAAAAATAATACAAAAGGGAAATTGTACCGAGATCAGGTAGATAAATTAAGAAAAAGGCATCTCCTGATGGTGAAAATAAAAGTTGTACTGATTGCTTGCGCCATCTGTCGGAATAAATATCAACTAATCATTGATTTTTAATTATTCATTGATTAATTAAAAAAATAAGCTAGCCACTACGCGCTTTGGGCTGTTCTTGGACTCTCCCCTATATGCAAAGAGTGTCTTAATAAAATGTTATTGCATATTGGTTACTCATCTCAATATGTAAATATATCTTAGCAATAGAGACAATAGAAATAATAATGTTCCAATTCTTCGTCTGTTATTCATTCTTGAGGAGGAAAAATTCATCTCAATCTTCCATTCTTGTCTTTCCTTTGCTCTTTTTACCGCCTTCATTTACTTCTTTATGGAAAAATACATCTTGTAAGGCAACATACATCTTTCAAAACACTTTAAAATATTATTTTAAACGTTTCAAGTTTTAAGTATTTTTTAAAAATCTATAACTAAACTAAGCGAAAAAGATCTTTTATATATCCAGGTATTCTTTACATGAAATCTAAGATAAACAAATCTGGGATAAATGATATTCACAAGTTTCAAAAGTGTGATAGAGAATCCCTAACTAAAACTCAACTTTCCACTATCTTCTAGGGCCGGTTTCTTGGAATCTGTTTTACAGGTAGCTGAAAGAATTGTCTTCGGAGAGAGAAATCTATAACCAAGAGTGAGGCAAATGTAACATCATTATAAACACATAGTTCACACTTTTTCTTAAAACCTGACATGGTACCTCTCTATACACATTCTTTTTTAAAAACAACACACACAACTGACTGGCCATATAACATCAAAATTCAACGAACTCTGTTACAAAACTATCAGAAACCAACTATCTAATAAGAACGCCGGATAAATGACATTTACAACTAGGCCACTAACGACAAAGAAGACCCCACGAATTCTATTCCAAACACGACACGAACTAAACATTTAATTTCTAGGTACAGACTCTCCAACCGTTCATATACAAAACTTAAAAGAGTTCCACGAAACAGAATTACAAACAAACAGAAATCCCACCAAATATTAACGCTGAGGAAGGAGTACCATCCGATTATAACTCGCTACATCAGCTAAACTCCGCGAATTCTGTTTCAAAGATACAAACATCTTGTTAGTCCTAAATGGACTTCCGACTATAAGCATCATTCCAGCTGGTGATGTTTTGAAACAAGCGGCGCTCATCAATGGGACGACCTGGTTAGCAGTACGGCGGGAACAGGGTGGGTGGTCTGTCTGGGTATTCCTGGATCCCCCCAGCTGGTGGTACGGGGGGAGGATACTTCCCGCTAGATATACACCCCCAGCTCCTCAACCTCTGGCCATCCTAGGCATCCCACTAAGCTGGTTTGATTGCCCCCTCTCATCAGCAAGAAACGGATTTAGTGGTCTACCTGTACTAACCAATTTACTTCCAAATATAAAGACAGCTATACGAGAGAGAATGAACTGTTAAAGAAACCAATTTTTAATAACTTTAAATGTCTTTTTTTTTTAAATATCTTACAGGAATTAAACAGGCTTCACGACAGTCTATTATATTTACATACCAGGCCCACTCAACGAATAGATCTAGAACGATAGCCAGACCTGAACCGTGCTAATGTTTTACCGTACTAACTCTAAAGGTCCTCAAAGGGTAGGGAATTTTCCCGAGTAATCAAAATGAATTCAATTGAACATAACATCAAAGTTTCTATAAAGTAGGCCAACAACCTCAGTAGCCGCCATCTCTCCAATATTTAGATATCTTTCTCCAGAGAGATTTTTAACCCATTATTTGAATCACTTTGTTCAATTATAATTTAAAGATATACATTTTTGATTCAAAAACAAGTAGGTATTTAATTATATCCCCCAGAAGTTATCAGGATTGTATGAAATATTTATATTAACGTAGAAAATATATGGGTATGTCTTCAAACTTATCAATTCTTGAAAATCTCACCCTGGTTTCCTCGCAACTACCTCGGCCACAGCTCAGACAATCCGATCCATCTGGCATCGTTCAGAAGAATCAAAGAGGATTTCTGCCATTGCTCCAGAAGTTTTACAGCATTTCTGGCTTCAGTTGTAATCACCGCCATGACAATCTCTGAAGGATTTATATGATTTAGGAACTTTTCTTGAGGTCTTCTTTACACTTTCTTACTTGAATATGCCCACCATATTGCCTTCTATGGTGATTCTAGTGATGATCACCGTTAGGGAAAGTTACTGGATAATTTCTCGATACTCGCCATGTGCAAAGATTATGCCAGCACTACGGTTTCCCCCCAAGAAGAATTTCGAATCTGGTGGAAATAAAACTTCAGCATCTATGAAGAACCAAGGAAGAATTTGATCTTGTTGTTTTATCACAATGTTATCAAGAACCTAATTATCTTCATAACATCTCGGTCATGGCATTCGCCTTAGTCTCTATATGAATTTGTGACTTATCCTATGGCTGTTTGATCCTATATTACCGGAACACTGATTTCTTTATGCACACATTATTTTATGATACATTAGTGCGCCATCTGTTATGAAAATTCGAAACTATTATAGACGTGTATGATTCTTTTTAAAAATAATTTATAGAAATTGTTTAATTTTTAAAAGAATTATACGCGTCTATAATAGTTTCGAACACATTATTTTCACCCATATCATTCATTTGCTGTTCCTTTTATATCTGCTTTTTGATAAATATTATCATCTTTAAAAATTTGTCTAATTGCCATATCATCTTTCGATCTATTATCGTGTTTTATCCTTCTTCCACCATTATTTTGCAAATCACCCTTATATTTTCAACCCTCGTTAGATAATTTGGTCACATCAACTAATCTCAACTAAACCCCTTCATTCGGAATAATCGTTTCAATCATTTGTAAATAATCACAAACCAATAGAAATATAAAATAAATTAACATGAAACTAACCGAGTTACATCTAATTCGAGAGATCTACTTGGAAGAAAAACGAGACTCTCTATCCATTCTCCAACTATTCTGCAGTTTGATTTAATGTCTCACATGGAATTCGCGGACGCTAGATTTATGCTTTACAGGCCGGGTTGAGAATAAGGTGCGAGTTCCAGAAAAACTCCTTCTCTATATCTCGTGACCGCCTGACCTGCAGGGCTGGGTCTTCGGGCATGGCCTAAACGATGACGCCCTGGCTATCCTGGCGTCTTCCAAGACGCGCATCTATAGGTACTTCCTCAACGTGGAAATAAGGAGTGAAGACCTTATCTGGAGGATAAACTCTCAAGGTGGGAAAGCCTCCTTCCTTGCTGAAGAAATTTTTACACATAAAAAACTATATATATTCCCCTACATTTTATCTACCCTTTATTTACTATTTTATTATATTTTTTTCCACCTTTGTAACAATTAATTAGTAGAATCAATAAAATTGTTTAAATTATCTATATCTCGTGACTTGACCATTCTCTCCACTGATAACTAAGAGCCCCATACTGCGTGTGTCGCTACAGCCATTATTGACCCGGCACTACCTGTGGATCTACATCCCGTTGGACCCTGATACCAAGAATCTACATGGTCTTACACTCGTGTGTGCCGGCCTGCAAGGACGAACTTCCGCGATGAAGAAGGAAACATCATCGAATGCACGGAGTTACGACGCAAGGTCTACTCTATCCTACAACGCCGCTTCGCCAGCCAGTCGTGCGACTCCAACGCCGCTACAGAATTCATCCAGGGGACAACGACTCCCCTCATCCTCGAAGATGACGATCCCCTGCTCCGCCCCGAGATCTCCGCGACAGAGAACGCCACCGCCATCCGCCGCCTGCCGCTCGAAAGGGCCCCCGGATGGGACGACTTGCCCTGCGAGTTCTACATGGCCTACGAGGACTTCTTCGTCAACGCTCTCAAGCGCGTCTACGAGGCCTCCCAACTCGGCGGGGTTTTGCCTACATCGACACGGCGCAGCACCATCGGCCTATCTCGCTCCCCACGACGGACTACCGGATCCTGGGCAATGTCCTCCTCCGGCGTCTGCGGCCCCATCTTCCGGTTCTGGTACCTCAGTGCCAGACCTACGCCGTTCCCGGTAGGTCCCCTTCTTGGAACATCTCGCGTGTGCGCGACGAGGTCGACGCGGCTGTGAGGACCGGCTCGCCGCTGGCCGTCATTTCCACCGACCTCGAGTCTGCCTTCGACACCCTAGACCGCGGCTTCTTGGTGTCCCTGATGGTCTCGCTGCGGCTGCCACAGGTCTTCATCGGGTGGTTTCTCCTCCTCTATTCCGGAGCGGACGCGACAGTCCGAGCCGGAGGCCTCCACACCAAACCCTTCCAGCTTCTGAACGGTGTGAGACAGGGCTGCGCCATCAGCGCCGCAATGTTCAGCCTCGCCACAAGCCCTCTCCTACGTCGCCTTGAGCAAGCTCTCGGCCCCGGTAATGTCCTCGCCTACGCCGACGACATCGTCCTGCTCATCCGCAGTGAGGAACAGTTCGGCGTGGTGACCTCCATCTTCGAGAACTTCCGGCGCGCCTCCGGCATAAAGGGAAATTTCATAAAGAGCAAAGGTCTATGGTGCGGCGCCTGGCGTGCCCGCAACGACATTCCACTCGGCATCTCCTGGTCGTCGGTCGAACTGAAGGTGTTGGGCTGCAATGTGACGCCAGGAAATCAAAACTCAGCCCAAGAAAGACATATCCTGGTCCTGCTCGAAGCTGCTATAACGAGGTGGTCCCCCTACACCCGCGGCCTCTCTCTCGTCGGCCGGGCCAGAGCCGCCAACTCCTTGGTTCTCTCCTCGGTGGTCCATCACATCCACGGCTACCTGCCTACCGACCGTACTATCCACAAGATCCAGGCACGTCTTGCGCGGTTCATCTGGGGGCCGGAGCGCACCGCCTGGTTTCCTGGTAGCGTCCTGGCGAGACCTGTCTCTCTTGGAGGATTCGGCCTCATCGACATCGAGACCCAGCTGCGGCTGTCGTGCTTCAAGGGCGTGCAGGCCGCACTGCGTGAAAACCGTAATGCCTACTCTTGGCTGGTCGAGAGCGATGCGTGGCTATATCCACCTCCATCCGGGTCCTGGCTCTCGCCCGGCGTCTCCGGCTTCTTAAGATCTGGGAGGCGGTCGCTGACATCTTCACGCTAGACCACTCTGTGCTTACACCACATCAACTCCTGAACCTCCCCATCATAGGTGGCTGCCGCCTTCTCCGGCCACCCGACCTTCTCGCTCCTACCCGGTGGGTCAATGCCTGCATTAGGGACTTCGCTGGCCCTGCCCCTCCCCTCACTCGGCCTACGCGCTGCGCCCTGGCTGACGCCGCGTCGCTGACCAGCTTCTGCCGTCGTCTTATCGACGAAAATCTACGCGGGACCTACCGAGTAAACACCATCGGCCAGGCCGTAGTGCTGCGCGGGACGACTACGCCGTTCTTGCGAGTCATCACCCGAACTGCCCGTCGCATCTTAGAGCGTCCACGCCTGACTGCCCTGCCCATCATCCAGTTCGCTAGAAGGTGGGAGGAAAATATAAACCTACCCATCAACATCGGCTGGTCGTCGCTCCGGCGCTGCGCCTTCTCCGGGCACAACGCGGACGTGGCAGTGAGGCTAGCTTTGCACGCCCTGCCCCATCCAGCATCGGTACATCAGTCTTGCATCGCCTGTGGGTCCGGCGACCTGTCGCTGGTTCACTGGTACTGGTTCTGCCGCTACATCAGGCCTCTCATCAGGGAGGCATTTACCATCATCGGGCGGCCCCCTGACTTGCAGGGCTGGGTCTTCGGGCATGGCCTAGACGATGACGCCCTGGCCATCCTGGCGTCTGCCAAGACGCGCATCTATAGGCACTTCCTCGGCGCGGAACTGAGGAGTGTACAAGAAGACCCCCTCCTTGTCTGGAGGAGGACCCTCTCAAGGTGGGGAAGCCTTCCTTGCTGAAGATATTTGTATATATATTCCCCTACACTTTATATGCCCATTTACTCTTTTATATTTTCTCCTTTGTAAAATTTGATTGAAAGAATCAATAAAATTGTTTAATTTGTCTACATGGTCTTACAACGGACGTATCATCCCACACTAGAACATAGGACTTCCTGAGTTCTACTGAATGGCCAACTGACCCCTCGCCATCGCGCCCACCGACCTTTCTGGACAGAACGAGGCCATACGGATCACCAATCCGTGAGTAGCAACGTTCAAACATGTCCCATCAGACATATGTAAATATGCCACTTAGAGAACACTGCGTTTACCCATACTAGCCGAGCAGAGGTCGGAGACAATACCATTTATAAGAGAGATAAATTCACTTTATAGAATTCAACTTTGAGTTGATTTATCAAGCTCCATATTACCTTGATAATCTAGATTACAAATCCCCCCTTCTATATTCAGAGTACCTAGCTAGGAATCAAGGGGCCAGATCGTCGAAATCTGGAATTGAGGTCATCTTGATGTTGAGAAACTTCTTGAATAGTTGAATTAGATGTGTTCTTTTAAGAATTAAAAGAATAACACTATAGTCACACATAAACATTGAATATGTTTCTAAATTAAATTTATATGCTGAATTGAAAAAAAAAATGAAACACAACAGTATATATCAGAAATTTATATCAGGCCTGGAGAAGTGGTACCAAGGCAAACGGAGTCCCAATAGTCTTGAAGTTTTAGTTAGCTGAAGAAGGGCTTCACAAAAACTTTCTTTAATGCAAGTAAATAAAAAGATCAGTGGCGTCCTATGCCTTTTTTTGTAATGCTATATCTATCGAGTTATCTTCTAGAAAAAAAAAATCGCCTATTAAAAACCAGATTCCGTGTCATTCCAGAATACAATTTTCAAAGATGGTTTGCAGTTATTGTGAGAAGGTGTTAATGACCACATCTACCAATCTAGCTAACAGGGTTCTATTGTCAGAACAAAGAGACCTCAGCGTAACATGGGTGCTTGGCGATAGATGTCATCTTTGTGTTTCATTATGCTTGGGGAACCGTCCAAGTTTCAGTAGTGGTGTATAGGTTAACTTGACTGCTGATGTTGGAATATAGAAAACCTTGGACATCCGCGGCAGTACGCTGCGTGCGCCTCTCCGTAGTTACGTTGGAGTCTTGAATTCCTTCAATAACCCATTTGTATGATGCTCCTTAACACATTTGACGCACTTCGGTTTAAAAAAAAAACACATCAAACATGGGCATACTTAAAACCCGACAGATAAAGCATTGATTTACGTGGTTGGTCGTTCTGAAAGAATCTACACCTTTTAAAAAATAAGTTTTGTAATTTCATAAATTGTTCTGTTAATTTATCGTCAAATATCAACCAGGGCATTGGACTTCTTATTGACTGCTTGCATAGCGTTCTACAATGGTATCAGGGAAGTCGATTTAGGTGAGTTCAAGCTTTGAAGGCTGTTTTATTGAAACCATATTCTTTCGGCGGTTTGCCTCCTGGTGTCTATAAGAGTGCCCTTTTCACTATATTCTTTCCCTCATATTTTCTAATTTATAGAATCTCTGTAATATATTTCACCATATCCATTTGTTTATCACCTGAAATTGTAAGCTGAAATGACTCACTGCAAACATTTCTTAGTTCTTGGCAGAGCAGCTTATACATTCGGTTATAGCGGACGGGTTTTTTTTTTGTTTTTTGTTTTTGGCTGCGATAGTGTCAGTGGTCGCAATTCCATCTTAATCATCGTCTACTTCATTGTTCTAAGGAGGGTTGACAGAGGTCGTTGGTTTATTTATTATCAAATAAGACGCGATATTCCTACAAGGGATGCTTGCGTCAAGAAACAACACCAAATTTAGATACTATATTACATAAACAATTGAATAATTACATGGTTTGAGTAGAGTTTAAAGAAGAAAAGAAAGAAAAGTACATTAAAAACATGCTTAAAGGTCGTTGGTTGAGGAATTGCTTCACTAATAGAATCGTTATTATCATCTGACAGTTTTTCCATTCTAGGACTCTTTGCCCATGTACTTCCTCAGATGACGACATGGTATATTCAAGATATGTGAGTTCTCTATTATAACGGGTTTTCATTGAGTTTACATTCTATCTACATCTTTCAAGAATCTGTGTGAATATATAACATGTCGGTTTTTTCGCTGGTAGGTACAACGGGCGTTGGTTTGATTGCAAATCTCTCGGCATCCTGTCTAATTGTGTGACAAATGGATATAGAAGTATATATACTATCGATTCTTCCTCTCTTTTTTTTTCTTTTGCTTATCCCGAGTACACGTGATACGGGCCATGATAGGTAGAAGTAGGCGAATGCTTTTACTGTAAGTGCACCGCATATCTACACATGTGAAAAGCAGTTCGACTTTGCACTTAAAAATGTGCCAGAGCCCCGTTTGGTTACTTTCACTCGCTGGTGGGGTTGGACTTTTTTCAAGAATCGAGGGCCATTGAAGCATTTTTTTTATTGTCATAAAAAAGTGCCCAATGCGGGAATCGAACCCGGATCGTAGTGGTTGAAAACTAAAGGTTCAGACCATCCTTCCACCGACCCCTTCTTCCTCTCTTTGAATATTAAAACGTGTAAAATATTGAATAAACAAGATTGAATAGATAAAACTTCTAGTTAAAGAGTTCTGGCTAACGATTCATGGCAGAGATCGTATCTACTGTAATCTACGTCTTACTTGGTTTATACATGTAGGTACGGGGGGGAGTCTGACCACATCCCCTGGACCTTTTGGAATATTTGACCAAATTCTGGTCCAAGGTGACTAACATGGTAACGGTACCCATTTTCCAATGAAGAGTGGACACGACAACATGTATATACAGATGGGGTCTTGTATTTTCCTATTTGTCTCCTTCCGCATGATCATAAATAACCAATCATGGTTGGCTTAATATGGTACATCTGTTATAAGCAATATAAGCAATTTTTTCAGATATTCTGTTTTATATTCTATGCAAAATCATTGCCGCGATATATGTTTATAAGGATATCTTTGTATATCAGAGTTTCTTTTAATTTTATACCAGTTTAAGAAAGGAAAGTTTCAAAAAATTCGTGAAACGCTTCAATAATCAAAATATTTCGCATTTATTCTCGAGGTAATCAAATTGATATTATTTTTAAAATATCTTAATATAGGTATCTGACGTTTGATTATGTACTGTATTTTGGCGAAGTAAGAATAAATCGTTTTGCTTATAGATATAAAAAAGAAAATAAATTGAAAACCAAAAAAAGCATATCCTGGCCGCTCGCATGAACATTTTAGATGGCATAGCGCCATCTAGTGAAACAAAAATCAACTAAATGTATTTTTTTCTTCTTTTTTCACATGATCAGCGTATTTACTGCAATTTGACCTTAAATACCCATTTCTTGATTTCTCAGAAATCCTTTTGAAACAAATCTTTGGTCGTTTAAGTACAACCTCCACCATGCGTTCATGGTTGGCCTCTCTTGATTTATCAAAGAAATATCACGGAGCAATTTTAAATAAACCTTTAGTTGATTTTTGTTCCACTAGATGGCGCTCTGCGATATAAATTAACATGTAAACGGTCAGGAGATATGTTTTTTTTTTTTTTGAATATCCACACCTAACAATTATTCTTATTTTTCATATAAAAATGTCACGATAGACGTAAACACAAAAACTAAACGTAATTTATTGACCCTTTCTTCAAATTAACAGACTCGTCAAACACTATTTTGGCAAAAAAAAAAAAAAAACAACACGCTCGATTCCCGACAGTCATGAACCGGGATTGAATCCCGTGTTAAAAATTGTTTAATATGTGAATAACCTTCACATATTATTCATTGTTCAATTATCATGAACTAGGTTGCTCTTGCTGAGCGGTACCTATTTATGTGAATTTGAAAAACTTGGCAAAAAATCCGATAATTTCTATATTTCTAAATGCAAAAAAATGACAGTTTTCACCTTTAATTTTTATTGAAGTCATTCGTATAGCATATGTATAACGGGTATAAATATAGCTTCGGTTTCAAGCGTGAAATAAATAAAAAATACGGTTTAATATTCCTATTATAATATTATAGCGTATAAATCAAGTCTTTGTATATCTGAAGGTGTATTTATTGATGACGTCACGGCGACAATTATTAACAAATTAACCACCAACTATATACAGCTAGAGTATATCGAGAAAACAAGCAAGGTAGGTAACTAAATGATGATTTATAAATATTAATTAATAAAGATCTGTTTCACATATTTCATTGAATATTTAAATTAAATTCTTCACCACAATATTGTAAAATGAATATTGGAGGTGTATGCAATACAACCACACATTAATGTATCTCAGAAAAAAAGAACAATATTCACAGAGCTGGCGTCAATAAAAATATCACTGATATTTGCCATGTAAATATTGACCAGGACTGATGAAATAAGCTTGCCAATGGAGAGTCCTGTTTGATTTTCTCAATAGCTTCTTTTGAATTGAATTCTATCAGTGGGATACATATATGTGCTTAATGATTTATGATAAAGTGGTGAAAGGCGTTAAAATATCAAAAGAAATGTCTTACAGTATCTTTTAAGAAGACCATAGATCCATTTTCCTCACAGTTTATTAAGTATAATTTCCCTAAAAGAGTAAATAGACCCATTTCTTAATCCGCCATATTAGAACAAAACACAAGTAAAACACATACGGCTGTAAAAGAATGATTCTCGCTTGAAATCTTGAACATTACATTTTCAAAGAAAGAAAACTTTTAATGAAAAAATATAATTTTAGATATTTCTGTATTGGGAAAAGAATTAATCTCATTGAGATATTGTTAAAAGTGATTCAAATTTAATAACTACTTAACGATATTATCTTTTATCTATAAAGATAAAGGTCGCCTCTCCCGTCAAAATAGACGTCAAAACCGAGGCCGCTAGTTTGCTGCGACAGTCAATAGATGGCGTCTGGTTTTAACGTCTATTTTGACGGGAGAGGCGACCTTTATAGATTAACTAGCGGATGTACCCGGCTTCGCCCGGGTTTTACCCGAGTAAAGGTTTGTCTAACGAATATTTGTTGAAACAATTCTCTATAAACTTATAAGAAAAAAAAAGATATATTTTGATAATTTGAAACTCGTAAATTTGAATCTCTCGATAAAGTGAACATTTTTTCCCGGTCCCTGTGTGCCGTGTCATCCTGAATTTTGTATTTCCTAATTTTCTACATTACAAAATCATCGTTTTATCTAGTGAACATTTTTTCCCGGTCCCTTGAAAAATACTCGATAAGGTGAATAAAATCAATATTAATTGGTTCCCTCGGTAATTGGAAGTTAAAGGAATAGTATCTTGCCTTGGAATTGTATCATTTTTCTTGTCTCGAATAAATTGCCGTGTCATCCTGAATTGTGTCTTTCCTAATTTTCTACATTACAAAATCATCATTTTATCTATTCTCCCAATATATATGTTGTAGTAAATGATAAAACTAACTTTGACTTGTGCGCAATTAATAGGTAGAAAATCTTACTTTTGATAAATAATTTTTAAGATAATAAACTCATAGATAAAAAAAACGTGTAATCATCATCGCAATGAAGGCGCTGCTTGCGAGTTAAATCTACAAATCTGCAAATAACTCTAAGGATATTCAAGATATTCATGATATTATTTTTCAAAAACCTTCCCGGGGATATACCTAATAATATCCCAAAATTTCACGGCGATTGGATGTATGGTTTTTGAATCTATAGAGTACAGACAGACAGACAGATAGACAGACATTCAATTATATATATATACTAGCGGACGTACCCGGCTTCGCCCGAGGTTTTACCCGAGTAAAGGTTTGTCTAACGAACATTTGTTAAAACAATTCTCTATAAACTTGAAAAAAAAAAAGATATATTTTGATAATTTGAAACTCGTAAATTTGAATCTCTCGATAAAGTGAACATTTTTTCCCGGTCCCTGTGTGCCGTGTCATCCTGAATTTTGTCTTTCATAATTTTCTACATTACAAAATCATCGTTTTATCTAGTGAACATATTTTCCCGGTCCCTTGAAAAATACTCGATAAGTTGAATAAAATCATGGTCGTGAATCTCTCGATAAAGTGATTATTTTTTCCCGGTCCCTGTGTGCCGTGTCATCCTGAATTTTGTCTTTCATAAATTTCTACATTACAAAATCATCGTTTTATCTAGTGAACATATTTTCCCGGTCCCTTGAAAAATACTCGATAAGTTGAATAAAATCATGGTCGTGAATCTCTCGATAAAGTGATTATTTTTTCCCGGTCCCTGTGTGCCGTGTCATCCTGAATTTTGTCTTTCATAAATTTCTACATTACAAAATCATCGTTTTATCTAGTGAACATATTTTCCCGGTCCCTTGAAAAATACTCGATAAGTTGAATAAAATCATGGTCGTGAATCTCTCGATAAAGTGATTATTTTTTCCCGGTCCCTGTGTGCCGTGTCATCCTGAATTTTGTCTTTCCTAATTTTCTACATTACAAAATCATCGTTTTATCTAGTGAACATTTTTTCCCGGTCCCTTGAAAAATACTCGATAAGGTTGAATAAATTCATGGTCGTTTATGGAAGATGGACGAAGTTCCCGGAGGTCATCTTGGGCAAGCTCCCGCGAGGCTTTTTTTCTTGTCTACTTGGCATAGCTGTGTCACCAACTCTGCCCTGATTGGTCGGTGGGTACTTTGACTGTCGGCCGGCGGCCGGGCGAATCCATTCTCGCACGGGGTCTGCCCCACTCCAAACTTTTGGCAAAGCACTTTCTAATTAAAGATTATTGTCTTAAATAATCTTTAAGAACAAAAAGTATAATAATTGAACGATAGGAAATTGTAGTAAATAATTATACTAAACTAAATGATGTAAAAATAATTATACATGAAATTTGAAATAAGTTTTAGAAAAGTTATCGTTAAGTCCACGGGAAAAGATGTAGCCAAAACAAATAGGTTTTTAACAGTGACACGTGAGCACCCGCCTCGAGACGCGCTCCTCTCTCCTAACATTACTCCCCCTCTTGAAAAAGCCTATCTCCGTCTCAATGGTGGCGCTGCTTGCGAGTTAAAGCTACAAATCTGCAAATAACTCTAAGGATATTCAAGATATTAAAGAAATTATTTTTCGTATACCTTTCCGGGGATATACCTAATAATATCCCAAAATTTCACGGCGATTGGATGTATGGTTTTTGAATCCATAGAGGACACACACACACACAGACAGACAGACAGACACACAGACATTCATTTATATATATATATAGATAGATATTCTCCCGGCAAAATTCCTATCTATGTATCTTATTTATTGTGAATAAGCAAGTTTCGAGCAACGACGATCTTCTACTGGCTTAACAATGTCAAGTGGAGAAATACAGACAAAACATTTATTTTCACAGACACCTTGTACTTCTTCACACTTTACATTGTTAAGCCAGTAGAAGATTATCGTTGCTTGAAAGTCGCTTATTCACAATAAATACGTATTAAAATTATTACTAAACTGACATTGTACTGGGATCTCAGATGGATAAATTACGAAAAAAGGCATCTCCTAATCGTGCAACTAAAAGTTGCTGATGGCTTGTGCCATCTATCGGAATAACTATCAACTATTCTGTTGATTTCTAATTATTCCAGAATTGGCCAAATACCCATTCTTGATTAATCAAGAAAAGCTAACCACAAACGTATTTCGGGATGTTGGCCCTCATCAGCGTGGTGAAAACTATTTTGGCCAATTCAGGAATAATTAAAAATTAACAAAATAGTTGAGATTTATTCCTACTTTCAACTATTTCAACTTTCAGTTGCACGATAAGAAGATGCCTTTTTTCTTAATTTTTCCACCATATCCCAGTCCAATTTAACATTTGTACAATTTTCTCACATAGTTTAAAAATAAAATAACTTCTACTTCTTACGGCTAGCGCCTATTTTCTTGTAATCTTACGCACATATACTCTGTGGGAACAATTCAATAAGACTCCCTTGCAACCTCAGAACAATTTTTAACACCTTGCCAAATGCTTTATTTTTATTTATTTCTCCTGACGAAGACAAAATATTTTTGCTGAAAGGTTGAGAAAATAAAAAACTCAAACTGGCCGAAGTGTCTATTTTTCACAGAAATAAATGATTAAAGTTAAAATATACAACAGAAACTCGTCGCATTTACTTTTGGTCTTAGCAATTTCATGTTTATCTGATATCCCGAAATCAAAATTAATTCCTTTTAAAATTAAAATAGTTGGGGCTCCACATTTCGATCATGTCTAAAACCCGCAATCTTCTTCATCAAGGGGGAATTCTCTTTAGAATCAAACCACTTAGTTAATCAGTAATAATTTTATTTGGCCATAAAATGAAGCAAGTTTTCGAGCAAGGGCTCTTCGAAAAGCCTTATCTTCAAAAGCTCGCCTTGTTTTATGGCTAACTCCAATTATAGCTGATTGACTGAGTGGTTTTGAATCAAACTTAGAAATTTAAACGTTTACTTATAAAATTTAGTAGTTTTGATTCAAACTTAATGATCCAAGTTTATTTATAAAAAAAAAAACAATATTATATTCCTCTCACTTCCTATTCACCAAAAGTTAAAAAAAAATTGTAATAAAAAAAAGCTAATATAACTATTTTTCCAAAATATCGTTTGGTTTAAAAAATAATATTTCAGCATAAACTGCACTTATGGACAATACTTAAGGAAGTGGAAAGTCTTTGATGTGGCCGATCGTTTATTATTTTGAAGGAGACAGGCAATTTTTTTCTATACTTTATTATATCGTGTGTCTTCAATAAAGGTCATTGTATCAAATATCCTTTAGAGTTATTGCTGAATACTGATATATAGTACATGCTAAAAGGTACAACTTCCTTAAGTTATTTCCATGAGTGTATATATGCCTATAATTTATATATTTCTAAATATGAACTCTTTGTTTATATATAATTCATATAAAAACATAACGAATCTAAAGTTTTGCGGAGGAGCCTCTTTTTTTATACATTTGCAAGCTTTCGAACCTTTCGGTTCTTCCACAGGCGTGGCTAGTATGACTACACTAACAGGGTATAAGCGCGCTTGAGCCATTATATACAACATATAAATTTACATGCGGAGTGATATTTCAAACGTAATAAAATAGAAATAGGAACTATGACTATAAAAATAAAACTATGTAAATGAACTTATAGATTTTTAAAATTTAGATGAAATTATGGCAAAAACTTTTAAATGCGATAAAATAAAGTAAAATAATGATATTCACTGTATGTAAGCCGGGTGACACTTTAAAATTTCGTAACATTTAAAACCAGTAAAATTTTAAAACATCTCAACACAGAAAACCCAAGCTGGGGTCCACTCCTCCCGACCACACACCCGAGTGTATCACGGTGTAACTATTGAGATATTATATGATATTATCATATGATTATTATGAATATTATCATATTATTATATGATATTATCATATAATATCTCAATAGTTACACCGTGATACACTCGGGTGTGTGGTCGGGAGGAGTGGACCCCAGCTTGGGTTTTCTGTGTTGAGATGTTTTAAAATTTTACTGGTTTTAAATGTTACGAAATTTTAAAGTGTCACCCGGCTTACATACAGTGAATATCATTATTTTACTTTATTTTATCGCATTTAAAAGTTTTTGCCATAATTTCATCTAAATTTTAAAAATCTATAAGTTCATTTACATAGTTTTATTTTTATAGTCATAGTTCCTATTTCTATTTTATTACGTTTGAAATATCACTCCGCATGTAAATTTATATGTTGTATATAATGGCTCAAGCGCGCTTATACCCTGTTAGTGTAGTCATACTAGCCACGCCTGTGGAAGAACCGAAAGGTTCGAAAGCTTGCAAATGTATAAAAAAAGAGGCTCCTCCGCAAAACTTTAGATTCGTTATGCTTTTACACTAATTATACGGAGTTTACCTGTAGAATATAATTCATATATTAATCCTTTTAGACGCGAAGAACGTTCTCTGCGTACTTTATATTTCTGATTTATATTCAAAAAACTGCACACAACACACTTAATAACATCACTGAATTGGTAGACGGCGGGTCTCCGAAATGTCGGTAGATGGTTTGTGTGATTCTTCAATTTTCATTTCAAAAGATAAAGTAACCAAATAAAAATAGAATTTTATATTCTAAGAAAAAGGCAGTATCTTATCGTGCAACTGATAGTTGCTGATGGCTTTTGTCATCTATCATAATAAATATCAACTAATCTTTGAATTTTAATTATTCTATAATAAGCCAAATACCCTTTCTTGATTAATCAACGAATAGTTGATATTTATTCCGACAGATGGCGCAAGTCATCAGAAACCTTTAGTTGCACGATAAGAAGCTCCCTTTTTCACCCCATAATTATCCACCAGATCCAAGTACAATTTCTCACTATTGTACTATGTTCATAAAGGTTAATGTTGGGTATTGTCTTGTGGGCGCCCTGGAATTCTAGGCGGAGTCAAACAACAAATTATTTATCGTAAAATCAACTTTTAATTACATTTATTTAATACAAATTATCAGAAGGGGTTAAATTGTTGTATACTACATGTTGAAGTTCTTTTTTTGTATCTGTGTGTGGTCAAATATCATTTCTAGATTATAAAATGTAAGACATGTGTGTTTGATATATTATAGATAAATATTTACATTTTTTATGATGTATAATTATTTTATTATATTGATATGACAACAATTAATACGATATTAATGTTAATTCATATAATTTTAATAAAGTATATTTTATGAGCATTATATATTTATAAGATAATTTAATTTAATATTTGAATTAAATAGTTATTAAACAAATTAAAACTTATAATGAAAATATGAAAAGTTGATATTTGGGAGCCGCTACAGTCTATAGTGCGTGTGTGAATGGAGGATTTTTACCGCGGTGTATACCCTCCATTGAACCAGCCCAGTACAACAACAACGTCTTTTACAAAGTCATTTATCCTTATATAGACTCGATCCTCTGAGTCCAAGAAAGAAAGAAGCAAACACAATGGTAGGAATTATCAATAATAGATAATCAACTATATATAGTCTTGTTAGAGAGAGAAACATACTAATCACTGCAAGTCTTCATCTTCTTTAACATTTTCTAACTCTCAGCTTATCTGTTTAACTATAAAAATGGTAATCATTGCATGAGTTCATCTTCTTTTGCATTTTCTAACTATATCCTTATCTTATCTGCTTAACTCTAGAATTGGTAATAAAAATAGACAAAAACTCTCTCGTCGGTCAAAAAAAAAAAATCAGAGAAAAGGTTGTAGATCTTTGACTTTGTTATATTGATAGGGCTATGTAACTTGTTGTCTTTTCCAAAGTATTCGGTAACAATGAAGGATAGTAAGTGACTTTGTATAGGTGCCTAGTAAATCCCTTGTCTCACAGACATATGTATCGTAGAACAGATAGAGAGAGGGGATTACATCACAACAAGCTAGTTAGGTTAACAAGAGTGCTTGTTTTCGGTCGTTATAGTAATATTGACGGATTTATGTTTATGTATTATTGAGTCTAGGAATAAACGATGGGATTTTGGAACAATCCAACTAATGCTTGGTGATCAAGGTTTCAAAGAAGATTACATAAGTCTGTGGTTAGCAAGAAACTATATTCCAATTGATTTTGAAGCTATTCTAAACTTGCGTTCAGATCTTTCAGTTTGAATTCTAACCTCGTTGACGTTATTATGAAGCATCTATTGTTTACTGGGGGGATAGATAGAATATTTTATAAAATGAACAAAGAGCCAGAAGCACATCTACTCATAGATTCCTTATCTATTCTAAAGAATAATGTTCCTGACAATTTCAATGTTTCCTGATAATTATTCTAAGTATACGCAGTACGCACAAGCCATGGATACCATGGTGGGCAGATAGCGACTGCTTTTACTATAAATGCATCACATGTTTACATATGAAGAAATGTAGAAGTAATTCGACCTTTTCACTTACAATTATACCAGAGGCCCGTTTCGTCACTTGCAATCACTGGATAGATGCGATCTTTACAAGAATTGGGAACAATAAAGTCTATTTTTCTCTAGGAAAAATTACCCAATGCGAGATTGGTTCCTAGGGCGTTTCGGTCGAATATCAAACATTCGTAGATGAATTTTTAAAAATTATTCCGACAGATGGCGGTACAATCTAGGTAGCCTACATATGTGCAACTAACCTTGGAGTGATGGCTTGTGTAAAAATATTCGATTTATTGAACGAAAAAAAAAACCGAATTTTATACTATTTCACGGAATTATAGTACTAATTTATCCAAAATATCAAAATATAGATATTTAAAGTTTCCATGAATATATATATATATAAAAAAAGAAAATACTAGATTTTATAATTAATTTTTTCTTTTGAAAATATCATTATTATTTTAGCAATAAATCTTTATTAGATAAGTACATTGTTTTAATCCCATGATAAACCTTTAATCTATAATACTGTTATGATATATGTTGTTTTGATATCGCATCTTTTTTGTTGGAACCGTTTGATATATTTTTATCATAGAAACCCTCGATGTTATAGTTCTAATCCCTCGATGTTGTTCTAACCCCTAGATGTTGTTCTAATCTCTAGATGTTGTTCTAATCTCTAGATGTTGTTCTAAACCCTAGATGTTGTTCTAATCTCTATATGTTGTTCTAATCCCTAGATGTTGTTCTAACCCCTAGATGTCGTTCTAACCCTTAGATGTTATTCTAATCCCTAGATGTCGTTCTAACCCCTAGATGTTGTTCTAATCCCTAGTTATTGTTCTAACCCCTAGATGTCGTTCTAACCCCTAGATGTTGTTCTAACCCCTAGATGTCGTTCTAACCCCTAGATGTCGTTCTAACCCCTAGATGTTGTTCTAACCCCTAGATGTCGTTCTAACCCCTAGATGTCGTTCTAACCCCTAGATGTCGTTCTAACCCCTAGATGTCGTTCTAACCCCTAGATGTCGTTCTAACCCCTAGATGTTGTTCTAATCTCTAGATGTTGTTCTAACCCCTAGATGTCGTTCTAACCCCTAGATGTTGTTCTAATCTCTAGATGTTGTTCTAACCCCTAGATGTCGTTCTAACCCCTATATGTTGTTCTAACCTCTAGATGTTGTTATAACCCCTAGATGTCGTTCTAACCCCTAGATGTTGTTCTAATCCCTAGTTATTGTTCTAACCCCTAGATGTCGTTCTAACCCCTAGATGTTGTTCTAACCCCTAGATGTTGTTCTAACCCCTAGATGTTGTTATAACCCCTAGATGTCGTTCTAAACCCCTAGATGTTGTTCTAATCCCTAGTTATTGTTCTAACCCCTAGATGTTGTTCTAACCCCTAGATGTTGTTCTAACCCCTAGATGTCGTTCTAACCCCTAGATGTCGTTCTAACCCCTAGATGTTGTTCTAACCCCTAGATGCTGTTCTAACCCCTAGATGTTGTTATAACCCCTAGATGTTGTTCTAACCCCTAGATGTTGTTCTAATCTCTAGATGTTGTTATAATCCCTAGATGTTGTTTTAACCCCTAGATGTTGTTCTAATCTCTAGATGTTGTTCTAACCCCTAGATGTCGTTCTAACCCCTAGATGTTGTTCTAACCCCTAGATGTTGTTCTAATCTCTAGATGTTGTTCTAACCCCTAGATGTTGTTCTAACCCCTAGATGTTGTTTTAACCCCTAGATGTTCTAATATCTAGATGTCGTTCTAACCCCTAGATGTTGTTCTAACCCCTAGATGTTGTTCTAATCTCTAGATGTTGTTCTAATCTCTAGATGTTGTTCTAATCTCTAGATGTTGTTCTAATCTCTAGATGTTGTTCTAACCCCTAGATGTTGTTCTAATCTCTAGATGTTGTTCTAATCTCTAGATGTTGTTATAACCCCTAGATGTTGTTCTAATCTCTAGATGTTGTTCTAATCTCTAGATGTTGTTCTAACCCCTAGATGTTGTTCTAATCTCTAGATGTTGTTCTAATCTCTAGATGTTGTTATAACTCCTAGATGTTGTTCTAACCCCTAGATGTTGTTCTAATCTCTAGATGTTGTTACAACCCCTAGATGTTGTTCTAATCTCTAGATGTCGTTCTAACCCCTAGATGTTGTTATAACCCCTAGATGTCGTTCTAACCCCTAGAAATTTTTATAACCCTCAGATGTTGTTCTAACCCCTAGATGTTGTTCTAACCCCTAGATGTTGTTCTAACCACTAGATGTTGTTCTAACCCCTAGATGTTGTTCTAACTCTTATATGTTCTTTTAACCTCCAGATGTTGTTATAACCCTTATATGTTGTTATATTTTATAAGAATCGGGGGCTTTCGAAGCAATTATTTTTTTCTTTATAAATAAAGGTCTCCAATGCGGGATTGGGTCGTGGCTGTAGTAAGTTAGGAGGGGGTACAATATTGGCACGTCCAGGTATCTGTGGAGGAGCTAGAGAGATGGATGTGGCATTGAGAACACCGAGGTCAGGGAGTCTAATTGGAACAGCTCAAAGATCGATTTTAAATTCTGACGGCATCATTTATTGATGATTAATTGAAGAGTCCTTGGAGCACGCCAGCCATGGTCGTACTTGACCCATGGGTACTGGATGGACCTGGAATGAGAAGCAGTCCTGTATTGGCTTATATGTGTTGTAGAGTAGAACCTATTATATTTATTGCCGAAAACTAATTGTTAAAAAATGGCCGTAATACTTTAAGATACCTAAAATGTATTACGGTAAAATTTAAAGTATAAGTATATATGCAAAATATCATTTTCAATAATTATTATTTATTATTTTAAAATAGTGGCTACATGCAAAATGAAGAGCAAAGAGAGAGTTTGGGACATCAGTGGTGAACTTTAGCGGCGGTTCTCTCTCGTTTACCAGACAGCCACAATTATTGTTTTGCTTATTTTGCTCCTATTGGTGAATCTGCACCACTGATGAGCCTTCCAAATATAAATTTCAATTTCGTGATTGATGAATATTTTCCTAAAATTTTTTATAAAATAATTAACGTTGAATATTATATTTTCACATTTTATCACAAATAAAAAGGATAATGTTGAACTAAAATGAATGTTTGACTATAACATTTAAGGCAGGATCGGATTATATCTTCATGTTCTTACAGCGGGTTCTATTTCAACACGTCGTATATGAGCTGTATTTAGGTAACCTTGTGACAGTTTGTCAGGTTGACACAGTCGTTCTAGAGGATCATTCTAATTGGCGAAAACTAAGAACGACCACTCAAGGGAATGAGATTTATTTACAACTTATCTCCCCGGGTGTAGGATCCATGCTAATCTCTCGCCGATCGAAGCTTTCAATTATTAACGGTAGGTGTAGCCTTGCCAGACCATCCATTATTTATGGCCAGATTGTGTTCAGCTCTTACTCAACCCACATTTCTATTTCTTTTATTCAACGACAGTTAACATTGTTTGTGTAGTGTAGAAAATGTTGGAAGAAATAACGCCATTAATTTTACATAGTTTATATACACCAAAAGCAATACATTTCTTCAAAATTTTACAAGGAAAAAAAAAGAGAAAATTCATTATATATTACAGAGATTTTAAAAATATAATACAATTTAAAATCTAAAAATTCATTTTCAAATGTTCGAAGTTTGCAGTTTGAAACGAGATTTTACTTTTTTTTTGTATAATTAAAGATGATGTGATCTTTATAAAATGTTCAAAGACATATTTGGACATGTACAATAAGAGATAAATAAAATCGCGAATTGGTCAGAAAGGAAAAGAGTAAGACCAATTTTTCAACACATATAGAGTTCTGGCTTGTTGAATTTGTAACACAATTGCTCTTCGATTTTAGATATACACATTGCACCATATAAAATAGTTTTTAATGCGTTCTTTTGTTTAAAAAAGGTCTATGAGAATACATTATTTGAAAAATATATAGTTTAGCCACTCCGCGAATTTGTTGACATACATTTGCTCATTGTGTAATGGGATAGTAAAGTAATATCCCTCTTATAAACATATCTAAAGAACAATATATTCACAGTCATAGTTTAGCATATAGAGGATGTGATAGGTATAATTCAGATATAAGGTAACCAAGTTATTTCCACACATTTTTCTATGTTTATTTACAGTTTATATTTTATAGAACATTGGCATAATTTATATGTTTAAATCAAGCAAGGTTAACGTAATGTAAAGTCCATTTTCACTATATACAATATTCCAGCATATCAAATATGCTCAGTAACTTGAGGAACAACACAATTATCCAATTTTATAATGCACAAAAAGGTTTTGAATGCACATGTGTGGGAAGTTATAATTCAGTGATAAAATATTTATACATCTCGCACCATAAATGGTTAATAATGTATACATATTTACATATGCATAGTCATTTCAGCTATCATATCAAGTATCAACTATATATCTACACACACTTATGGGCATAAAGAGAAGTGAAAGAACACACAATATCTCATTCTAATTGATAATTAAATATGACTAAAGTCAAATCTCAAAATAGAAAATTCGCTATTTTGAAGAGCTATTAAATGAAGAAACCCAACTTGAAAAACTAAAATATCTCTATATTCAAACCAAATGTTTTAAGCATACTGAAATTTATAACAGTTATAGATTCCTAGATAATTAGTGCTATAGATTATTGAAACATATATAAGTGTCTGTTGATTCAAGCAAACATGTGTACACAGTTTGGCAAATAGACTGGACAAACTATTTACTCAGTCTCTAGTTAAACAGTACAAAATCGGATTTGTAATTTGCATTGCAGGTGAAATCTGATTTGACAGGAAAAGGAGAGATTAGGTTTGTTGGAACGAGCTATCCCTAGACGAAGGCAGTACGAGATAAAAGAGAAGAGATTTAAAAGAAGGAGGGCAGTTAGTATAGTTACTTATGACTCCCGAGGAGCTGCAAATAGTGCGTTTCTCTGAAATCGCGGAATTGTAATTCAACAAGCTTATACCTAATTTTGAGGATGGAGGAACCTGCGAAGGCTGTTAAAGCTCACGAGTTCACGCTCTCTCTCACATTCTATATTGTATATTATTACGTAGAACAAAAAGCACATTCACGATATTTGACTAAAAAGGTCGATACAAAATAAAATGCTTTAGTGTCAAGTGATTCGGAGCATTGTAACGAGATCAAAGAGATCAAGAGATTTCACGTCGAAATTGAAAAAAAGACTCCATTGCTGTTTATTTTTACGAGAAATGTCTTATATATAAGATCCCCAATAAATCTGTCAGTAAGGCTGGGCGCCATTGAGCCGGCAGAACTACCTACTTCTGTCAACAAGGAACCTTTTTATTGAATCTCACAAATATTTTCTTATAACGAAATGTAAGTTGTTGTTTATAAACGTGAAATGCGCATCGAAGCAAGTATTTCAAAAATAATAATCCCTGACATAATATCACTTGAGAGAAAAATTCCACCCAGGAAAGAGTTTCTTACAAAATATATAATTAAATGACTCGAGCTTTCGGACTTTAGAGTAGTTCTACAGGAGTAAGGTTGAATATAAGAGAAAGCTTTTATAGTTAACCTTACGTGTAGAATGGCTCCAAGGGCCGAAAGCTCGAGTCAATTAAAATATATTTTTTGTAAGAAACTCTTTCCTGGATGGAATTTCTCTCTCAAGTATTTGAATCCTCGACTTCCGCATGTGGAAGAGTATAACATAGTATATCTCACACGTCGCCTACATTGGGAACAAGGTATCTAGAATAAAATGAAGAAAAGTATCTAGAAGAACTGAAAAAAGGTAAGAGCTTACAATAATTAAACGTTCCCAAATTTTAATCAAACCTCCACATATCTTCCTATCACAGTCTCGTTATGTGTTAAAAATTATATATTCAAAACAAACCTTTCACACCTTCCTCGCAGACAGTTTCCATTTTTTGCATAGAGATGGCACTACATTACAATCTTCTATATCCCCCTTTTTGATGACAGGATTTTAATTGAATATATATATATATATATATCGTATTTGGAATTCATAATTATTTTTAAAATCTGTACTTTATTGTAATCAGACTTTGTTTTATATCCGATTGTTAGGTTAAATACAACATGGCAAAAATTTAAGTAGATAAAACAAAACTGAATAATATAAACATTTCCAACTGTAAATATGTAAAATAAAGTTCGCACACAAATTGTACACTGCGTTTTATTGTTCTCATATTAGTAATTTAAAAAAGCCAGTGGAAGAGCCATTTATTCGCTGTTTTTTTAGCTTTGAGGTCCTCTTTTCTAGTCATAAGTTGCAATATTCAGGTCAGGTTTTTCTATTGAAAAGTGCTTGTCATTTCCAGATTTAGCTAGCTGTACAATATTGTTGAACCAGCCCATGTTGAATCAGCATTAACAGCGAAACCCCCAAAGTAAAAATCACGTAAGGAAGCCATCCCTCACATGACAACAAAAGTGGCTAATGACGAGGTACAACAAGGAAAGTGATGACTGTGACATCAATCACAGAGAAAGACGCCGGGTAAAGCAATATTCTGGTTCCCATTGACCGATTGGTCAGCAGTCATGCACTGATGAAATCGCCGCGTGTAACGGAACCAAGGGTTTACCTGGGCGCTAGCAGATGGTTTACACATATGTTAGACACCCAAATCCCAAGCTCGAAATTTAAAAAATATCGAAACAATATTTGCAACAGCGTGGCATTTTATCAAAAACCTCACGACCTTTTAACAAACTATTTTACATAATAGGCCAACTCTAAAATATCACATTGACCAACTTACCATATATATTCTACGGTGTAACAACACGTGAACTATCAGAAACACAACGATGCTTCAACTGAGATTTTACCAATCATCTCTTTGTGACGTAGAAATATTTTATTATAAACAAACCAAAGAAATACGCTGAAGTTCCTCACTCTCTCAAGCTTCCTAAATTAGCGCCAACAACATAGACTTTGCCACGGCCATCACTTGGTATCGGCGTATCCATCACTTCGACGACAACTCCTGGCGACTCAGCACGCTTCCATATCTCAATGCCTCCACACATTATCCCCTATTACGATCGGCTTTCTAAGATATTTTATGCAAGCTGTCACCAGAATCAACCCAAATTTTAACCAAAAACATAAAAATTTATTCTAGAAATGAAAAAAAAAAGTGATTTATTTAAAGACGAAGTTCTCCTCATACAAACTTTGGACATTTATCGATTTCGGTTACTAAGGTATCCTCGAGGAATTTAAGACAAGTATCTAGAAGAACAGAAAAAAAGGTAAGAGCTTACAATAATTAAACGTTACCAAATTTTATGTGGAAACTAGATTCTGGTATTTTCTCCACAGATCAGTGTAATAAGGTGATGTTTCAAAATCACGGTTCGATCGTATAACCGAAGCTGTTGATTACGCCATCCTTCGGAAGAATGCATGTTTTCCTATAATTAAATCAGCAACGTGTACACTTCCTCTTTAAATGCTTCATAAATCCAATTATGAATGACAAAATACATTTCATTTGTGAAGATACTGATAGAGGAAACATTCTGTTGGGTAGATAATTGTATCTTCTTAAAGATATATATTTTATATCTCTTTTAGATTTGTTATCGACACGCACATAGGTACCAACATGTAATATTTGTTGGAACATATACCAAGATAAATGGCGAAACAGCTTGGAGGATTCACCACTGATAAGCCAGTGGCCCTTCCATTTTTAATATTTTTTTTATATTATTTCAGAAAGGGGGCAGTAGATATTTTGTTTTGTTTTAAAAGAATCATACGCGTCGTGAAAAACATCTGGAAATCAACAAAATTTGCGAATTACACAACTTCATCCCACCTTCCCTCAGGATCAAGGACCCCGTTGGAAACTATTACTCAAAAATGGCAATAGATAATATTCATATCAAATTACTACGAGCCCGCACTAAAGGATGTTACTCAAAAATCCGCATTTTATCAAAAACTGTCAAAGAACTTATTTGTATAGTTTCACAACATATCCCAGCACGAAATATGGCAGATTTACTGGTAGGGATTACCAGTGATATAAAAACTCAAGACTCCATGCTTAATGTCAGGCATCTCAACAAGCTCTCATTTTGGTCCAAGAAATATAAAGTACACCTGTCTCCCCAAAATCAGCAACAGTCAATATTGAATTTATCTAACTTTGAACCTTCCTCTGATCAAATCAGCATACTTTCGAAGGGCCTTAAACATAGATATCCATCAAAACTTGACAAAATCTCTTTAATAGCAGGAATAGAGTCATCCATTACCAGCCTGAACCAGCAAGATAAACACTCCATTAGGAATCACGTTATATCCGTTTTAAATAGATCTACATACACACCAACCAACAGTTTTAATACCAATCAGATTACCAGAACATTATCTAATAATACTATCATAGTCATCACAAGATCTGACAAAGGATCTAGAACTGTTATAATGAATACCACGGACTACATTTCAAAGATGAATCAGATCTTGAATAACTCGGAGGTATTCACCCCGGCCACAGCAGAAGATCAGACTACCTCGAACTCCATATACAAAAAAGAACTCAGAACCCTTTGCAGGAACAAATTGATAACAACAGATGGACTCCGAAACTTTCTATCGAATCTACATGGTCAATCTACATGGAAACATGGTTATTTTATAATAAATATATTTGGCTTTCATGTGAATAAATCTTTTACTTATATTCATCAGAGGATTCCAACCTTCTATATATTCTATATAATGTTTGGCGCCTTCTCTCTCAGTTCCCTGCGTTGATGTTTGGCTTGTTACTTTAATGAATTTGATTGTTTTTGGTCGGTTTTTATTTTAAAATTATTATTATTATTTTTTATTCATTCATATGTAGAACCATTTGGTTTTTCATATTTGATTGATTCACAGTATTTCCGTTGTCATAACAATTTATGTATGGGGAATAGCTCCATTTTCACACTTCGAATAAGGATGGCACCTTTACCGCCCTACCTACCTTTTAGCCTAAAATCTTGAAAGCGACACAAGTTATTTCAAATATTAATTTTTTTCAAGTGACTCAATCTCTCTCTCTCTCTCTCTTGTTGGAATATACTGGCCGAAGTGTCTATTTTTCATATAAATATGAATGCCGGCCAGGCAGCCTCTATATTTACGTTGATTGATTTAGTTGTATTTGTATACCAGGTCGATAACGATCAGGGTAGTATTGAGAGGTGAAAGGCTCTAATCGATGTTGTTTGAGTCTTGTGCCTGGTTCAAATGGGTTACGAATCGTAGAAAGCTTTCAACTATTGGAGGTGTTGTTCCTACATAGGCTGAGAGAGAGGTACCGTACATTTGACTGACCTAACTATACTATTGTACAATATGTGTATTGAAGCCTCGACTTGTTTGTCAATACGTACTCCAGATGTTGATGACGTCACAGATTGAGTAAGCATTGCCTAGACGATATGTCGGAAATTTCCCAAATTTTTAGATGGAAGTGGTTCATTCAGTATATTCAAACGGAATGATTTAAAAATGTTATTATATAGCTACATCAAGGTGTATGGAGTTCTGTGTTTATATTATTATACCCATGTAAGTAGAGATAGGTTTCTTTATAAAATAAGGGAAATTGGTTATTGGGTGTGTATAAATCGTCATATCTTTTATCCAAAGAGAAGACAAATTATATATGAAAATATTAAGTGATAAAACTTGAATGATTTTCGGGTCTTGATCATCTACAGGCAACGGCCAGAAAATTGTCATATAAAATATTGGTCAGCTCTTCCCTGGTATATTACATAGGTGCCCATGATCAAGAGGTTTTGGCAATATTTGAAGGAATGGAAACTCTGCAGCCATAAACCCCGCCATAATACACATATTCTATTTTCTCCATAAACTATATTTAACGCAGATAATATGTATTTGGAAATCTCATTTTTAACTGGGTTTGTTATATCATGCAAACTCGCCTTATCAAAACTTTAAATTTGCTCCAATATGAATCAAGCTGATGATTACCCGAAAGCTTCTGTAATTTATTTTAATAAAATGTTGCCGCCTTTAGTTATTATATGGTGTGTGTTTGTTGAGGCCGAGTGGATGAATCAGTTTTATAATTTGAAGGTTCGGCCACGCGTGTCTCGTTACACTCTAAGCCAGAGTTTTGTTGATCTATTCCCATCTGTTGAAAAAGCTCCATAGAAGAAATGTGGTGTGCGGCGATATTTCACTAAATCCTAAGAAGTTAAATTCTCTGAATTGTTGGAAATATTTAAACTATTCACGACGCGTATGATTCTTTTAAAACAAAACAAAATATCTACTGCCCCCTTTCTGAAATAATATAAAAAAAATAATAAAAATGGAAGGGCCACTGGCTTATCAGTGGTGAATCCTCCAAGCTGTTTCGCCATTTATCTTGGTATATGTTCCAACAAATATTACATGTTGGTACCTATGTGCGTGTCGATAACAAATCTAAAAGAGATATAAAATATATATCTTTAAGAAGATACAATTATCTACCCAACAGAATGTTTCCTCTATCAGTATCTTCACAAATGAAATGTATTTTGTCATTCATAATTGGATTTATGAAGCATTTAAAGAGGAAGTGTACACGTTGCTGATTTAATTATAGGAAAACATGCATTCTTCCGAAGGATGGCGTAATCAACAGCTTCGGTTATACGATCGAACCGTGATTTTGAAACATCACCTTATTACACTGATCTGTGGAGAAAATACCAGAATCTGGTTTCCATGTAGATTGACCATGTAGATTCGATAGAAAGTTTCGGAGTTCATCTGTTGTTATCAATTTGTTCCTGCAAAGGGTTCTGAGTTCTTTTTTGTATATGGAGTTCGAGGTAGTCTGATCTTCTGCTGTGGCCGGGGTGAATACCTCCGAGTTATTCAAGATCTGATTCATCTTTGAAATGTAGTCCGTGGTATTCATTATAACAGTTCTAGATCCTTTGTCAGATCTTGTGATGACTATGATAGTATTATTAGATAATGTTCTGGTAATCTGATTGGTATTAAAACTGTTGGTTGGTGTGTATGTAGATCTATTTAAAACGGATATAACGTGATTCCTAATGGAGTGTTTATCTTGCTGGTTCAGGCTGGTAATGGATGACTCTATTCCTGCTATTAAAGAGATTTTGTCAAGTTTTGATGGATATCTATGTTTAAGGCCCTTCGAAAGTATGCTGATTTGATCAGAGGAAGGTTCAAAGTTAGATAAATTCAATATTGACTGTTGCTGATTTTGGGGAGACAGGTGTACTTTATATTTCTTGGACCAAAATGAGAGCTTGTTGAGATGCCTGACATTAAGCATGGAGTCTTGAGTTTTTATATCACTGTAATCCCTACCAGTAAATCTGCCATATTTCGTGCTGGGATATGTTGTGAAACTATACAAATAAGTTCTTTGACAGTTTTTGATAAAATGCGGATTTTTGAGTAACATCCTTTAGTGCGGGCTCGTAGTAATTTGATATGAATATTATCTATTGCCATTTTTGAGTAATAGTTTCCAACGGGGTCCTTGATCCTGAGGGAAGGTGGGATGAAGTTGTGTAATTCGCAAATTTTGTTGAATTCCAGATGTTTCCTCCATCTTGCCAATGCCAGCGATTTAAAACGGATCATTTTCTTGTAGTAATCAAGATCGGGATTCATAATGGTTCAAAGGTATAATCGAATAACTATACTCCCCTCTCAGACGTGGTTCCAACATACAATTCACACGTTTAAAGCGACTCAATGTGTCCACACTAGAATACATTTTGTAAACGCGTTTTCACAGTTCTAGAATGCAGACCATTGTCACCGTGTTGAAATACATCTCTCTCTCGGCGCTATGATATAGCATAGATAGGGACAGAATTATCAATGGGTTATTTTATAATAAATATATTTGGCTTTCATGTGAATAAATCTTTTACTTATATTCATCAGAGGATTCCAACCTTCTATATATTCTATATAATGTTTGGCGCCTTCTCTCTCAGTTCCCTGCGTTGATGTTTGGCTTGTTACTTTAATGAATTTGATTGTTTTTGGTCGGTTTTTATTTTAAAATTATTATTATTATTTTTTATTCATTCATATGTAGAACCATTTGGTTTTTCATATTTGATTGATTCACAGTATTTCCGTTGTCATAACAATTTATGTATGGGGAATAGCTCCATTTTCACACTTCGAATAAGGATGGCACCTTTACCGCCCTACCTACCTTTTAGCCTAAAATCTTGAAAGCGACACAAGTTATTTCAAATATTAATTTTTTTCAAGTGACTCAATCTCTCTCTCTCTCTCTCTTGTTGGAATATACTGGCCGAAGTGTCTATTTTTCATATAAATATGAATGCCGGCCAGGCAGCCTCTATATTTACGTTGATTGATTTAGTTGTATTTGTATACCAGGTCGATAACGATCAGGGTAGTATTGAGAGGTGAAAGGCTCTAATCGATGTTGTTCACAGTATTTCCGTTGTCATAACAATTTATGTATGGGGAATAGCTCTATTTTCACACTTCGAATAAGGATGGCACCTTTACCGCCCTACCTACCTTTTAGCCTAAAATCTTGAAAGCGACACAAGTTATTTCAAATATTAATTTTTTTCAAGTGACTCAATCTCTCTCTCTCTCTCTCTTGTTGGAATATACTGGCCGAAGTGTCTATTTTTCATATAAATATGAATGCCGGCCAGGCAGCCTCTATATTTACGTTGATTGATTTAGTTGTATTTGTATACCAGGTCGATAACGATCAGGGTAGTATTGAGAGGTGAAAGGCTCTAATCGATGTTGTTTGAGTCTTGTGCCTGGTTCAAATGGGTTACGAATCGTAGAAAGCTTTCAACTATTGGAGGTGTTGTTCCTACATAGGCTGAGAGAGAGGTACCGTACATTTGACTGACCTAACTATACTATTGTACAATATGTGTATTGAAGCCTCGACTTGTTTGTCAATACGTACTCCAGATGTTTATGACGTCACAGATTGAGTAAGCATTGCCTAGACGATATGTCGGAAATTTCCCAAATTTTTAGATGGAAGTGGTTCATTCAGTATATTCAAACGGAATGATTTAAAAATGTTATTATATAGCTACATCAAGGTGTATGGAGTTCTGTGTTTATATTATTATACCCATGTAAGTAGAGATAGGTTTCTTTATAAAATAAGGGAAATTGGTTATTGGGTGTGTATAAATCGTCATATCTTTTATCCAAAGAGAAGACAAATTATATATGAAAATATTGAGTGATAAAACTTGAATGATTTTCGGGTCTTGATCATCTACAGGCAACGGCCAGAAAATTGTCATATAAAATATTGGTCAGCTCTTCCCTGGTATATTACATAGGTGCCCATGATCAAGAGGTTTTGGCAATATTTGAAGGAATGGAAACTCTGCAGCCATAAACCCCGCCATAATACACATATTCTTTCGATGTAATTAATCTATACCCTAGTCTCCCCCACCCCCTCATCATAGAATGCACCATAGAATTCCTCCGGACGCATGGTTACTCTGCAGATATGATAACTAAGTTAACCTCCTTAATATCGATTTGTCTGAACAATAGTATTTTTAATTTCGATAAACGTTACTACAGGCAATCTAAAGGTACTCCCATGGGCAGCCCTCTTTCTTCACCACTATCTGAAATAGTCATGCGGAAAATAGACAATTCAATGACAGATCACTTTCCAGTAGATATCCTAACTTGGTTTAGATATATAGATTACATATTTTGTATAGTTAAAACTGATTCCTTAGACAAAATTCATGCCAAATTAAATTCACTATACCCAGACATACTTTTTACAGTAGAAAAGGAAAACAATAGTTCACTAGCCTTTTTAGATATTCAGATAACAAAACAGAATTGCAGATACATTACCAACGTTTACTATAAGCCCTCTTTCCATCCCTCCTATATACACTACACATCATACTGCCCCCTTAGCCATAAGATTAACACCGTAAAAACCTTGTCGAAACGCATTTTCACTCACTGTTCATCGCAAGAATTCAAACAAATAGAAACCCAAAACATAATCAATCTCCTGATGAACTCTGGTTACCCCAAAAATTTCATACTTAGACACTTTTATAATCCACAACAGCACCTTAATAGCCAAATTTATAGATCCACATGCACCATCCCATTCTCTACTCATAGTGTCAACATTTCTAGATTCCTAAAAAATAACTATGGTATCCGTACCTTTTATACCAACACCCCTAAATTAGAAACAATAGTTAGAAATCCCATTACCAGGAATAGTTTTCCCGTCACCCTACCTTATTTCACAAACTCCGTATATTCATTGAAATGCTCAAACTGTAATAGCATATACATAGGAGAAACAGGCAGACGAATCAAGGACAGGATGGACGAACATTACAGAAACATAAGAAATAATGAACCCAAGTCCCTCATCGTACAACATATCAGACAAACAGGACATTCTTTTAATACATCCACATGCATATTACTCTAATATCAACAGCAAATTCAAAAGATTAGTCGTCGAGGCGTTGCTGTCTTTAAAACACAATAGTATTAACCGACACATAGAGATCCCTGACGCATATAAAGCAATATTTCCATAGTGTACCATAGTTGACCACTGCCAGTTTGTTTTATTTCGGATATTTTCACTTTTGCAGATTTAATGAATGTATCATAGTCCTGAATCCACTTTTGATGTCCCTACTTTGCATACTCAAAACTTATAGATATATCTTATAATCATTTTTACTTACATATATGCTAATTTTCCTAGTTTTCTGATACATATATAAGATGCACGTTTATTTGTTGGAGTGTAGTCCTGTAGAAGGGTTATAAGCCCGAAAGCTCGAATATTTATTAAAGTTCAAAAGAAAAGTATCCTCGGTCGCTTCAAATCTTTTAATTATATAGAATATGGAAATCTCAAAATATCAAAAGTATATATAAAAGATAACGATATCGTTTTAAAATATTGGATAGTCGCATTACCTTTGCTTCGTAAAAGAAATGTATACCAGCGAAATCCCCTTTTGAGAAATGTGTACATCAATAAACGTCGTACAAGACGGTACTGGGAAGTTTCCCCAACAATACACAAACAAAGACGGACCAGAACAGCCATAAAGTCGGCCTTCCGCTGAGAGAAGTCTCGCAGCCCTCCTGGACGTAAGCTATTCCTGTTTACGCTGTCAGTTCCAACTTATTTACTATGCTCGGCACTCCAAGTGGTGACTACGAGCTGAGATGTGCGTGAACGTAACGTTGTATACATCTACGCCACACTACAACATGTAGACTGTTGGGACAGAGGAAGAGAAATGTGAACCAAGGAGGAGTAAATAAGCGCTGCGACCATTTATTTTCTATTAGGCGTGTTAAAGAAACTAATCAACCAAACCTCACTCGAATATTGCCCGTCCAATTATCCTTTTATATATCCTTCGATACGGAATGGTTAACGCTGCCTTTCTCTAAGGATCCTGTTCTGACGAACGCATATTTGCAGTCCAAGCACACAGACGTGGTTCCAACATACAATTCACACGTTTAAAGCGACTCAATGTGTCCACACTAGAATACATTTTGTAAACGCGTTTTCACAGTTCTAGAATGCAGACCATTGTCACCGTGTTGAAATACATCTCTCTCTCGGCGCTATGATATAGCATAGATAGGGACAGAATTATCAATGGGTTATTTTATAATAAATATATTTGGCTTTAATGTGAATAAATTGTGATCATTTCACATCGTAGATTATTAAAAAATACAAAACACATGAAATAATTTGACGTCCTACTCTCGTCGAACAACCTATTAACACAATTTTCTATAACAACGAAATCCCAAATATTTGCAGCAGTTATATATTTTCTTCAGACAAGTAAATTCGACTTGAATCAAACAATCAAATGTGTGTAGTGTGGGGGTGAATTGTTTTTGTAGTAAACGGTAGTGTGAAAGAAATTATTGGTACGGATTATTAAGATATCAAGGAAGGGAAGGACAAGAGAGGTCTCAGTTTCGTATGTGAAGGAGATATCGGGATGAAATGAATTTAGATCCTTAAGTATATGGCTGACAGAGTCTATTTTTGTGATGCAGAATATATCGTCTATGTAGCGTTTCCAGAAGTATATGTTAGAGGATTGCTGTTGATTGATCCTTTTATCCAATGATGCCATTACAATTTCTGCGACGATGGATGATAGTGGGCTGCCCATAGGGGAGCCCCTAATTTGTTTGTAATATTGCTGATTAAAGGTAAATATGTTCATATCCAAGCAGAGGGAGGTCAAATTAACAATGCAATCGGCTGTGTGGGTGTCAATTGGTGTGTTATGTAAAAGTTTTTTGAGCTCACTTATAATGAGTGGGTGAGGAAGGGATAAATAGAGGGATTTCACATCAAATGAAACCATGATATGGTCTTTAGGTGCTTTTAAATTATTAATTTCCTGTATAAAGCCTGGGGTGTTAGTAATGGCATGTGTTCCAGGTTTCGAATGGAGGATAGGAGATAGAAAGTTTGAGAGGAATTTAGAAACAGCATATGCGGGTGATTGGTGGTAAGCAATCACGGGGCGTAGGGGAACTGAGGGCTTATGCGTTTTAGGTAGGCCATAGATGTAGGCGTTACTGTTAAGGTTGGAAATGAAGGTAGAATATTGGTCTTGTGTTATGTGCTTGGATCTTTTCAAACGTAATAAGGAGGTTCTAAACTTTCTGATTGATGTGGTGTTGTCCTGAGGTGTTATTGGTGAAAATATGGATGTATCATTTAGGATATCATGCATCTTCGATGTATAATCTGTGGTGTTCAAGATCACTATGTCAGCCTCTTCAGGTCTCGTTTTATTTCATTTAAATAACTTTAAGTATTGTTTATAATCACCTGCCGCAGTCCTTTATAATGTTTTATAATATATTTATATATACATATATATTTGTTGTACAGGAAACATTTACATATGTTATTTTTGAACAAAATTCGTTTTCGCTCTGAATATACTTATCTCAATAAAATTGAAATGCTATAAATTGATGTTATGTTACTTCTTCTTAACCAGAACTACTTAATCTTCCATTAAGAAGCATTACATGAAGGTTGAAAATATAGATTCCCATATAGGCTATTCAAAGCTGCCTACTTCTCTGGTGTCAAATTAATTAACATCGTTTTGAGATATATTAATGATAAGTCAGTACTGCTGCTACTAATGATAATTGAATTATAACTTATTAAAATAATATTCTCTGCGCAAATATTCATTATGAATGAACCCGGGGGATCAGGTTAATTCGGTTAGTCAGTTATATATGAACAAAAGTACCTCAGAATGTAATTTGAATTTCGTAAATTTATGTTTGATGTATTTCCTAACTTTAGAGGTAGCTCTTTTGAAATATTGGATCTGAGCCCAGTGTATGCAGGAGTTGGACAGCTGGATGGCGGTCCAGAAATGGCATTAACCCCTGAGAGATATAGTTCAAACAATATACCGTATACTCCCCACAATTCTAGTTATTCCATCTTTACCCTTATATACTGGACAGTTGACTGTCGGACAGTCTTCCACCGTTTTCTCGGTATTGGACCAACATACATTCCTGACAATATATATTACCCATTGTACCAGCATACGGCGTCGATAAATCCGGTACTCCGGCAGAGATTGGGCTGAAAAGAATCTCTCTAAAACACTTGAAGCCAGCAGACAAAAGGAGAGCAATGAACGGTTGGGTGAAAAGTTACGATGGGGAAACATTGCGACATCTATTGGAATTAAACCCTTCAAATGGTGATATATATAGGTTTTTAACTTTTAATTAGACATTTTAAATTTGTATTTAGACATTTTTCATTTTAATTCAGACATTTAAAATTTGTTTTTAGACATTTTTCATTTTAATTTGGACACTTTCATTTTTATTTAGATATTTTCAATTTTAATTTAGACATTTTTCATTTCAATTTAGACATTTTCAATTTTAATTTAGGCACTTTTCATTTTAATTTAGACATTTTTCATTTCAATTTAGACATTTTTCATTTTAATTTGGGCACATGGAATTTTTATATTATTTATATTATATATATAATTATTTAAGACACTTTAAAACACAACTATGACAACACTAAATATATATTTTATTAAAATATTATCGTCTTATTTCTACTAATTTTAAAATGAATAGAGGCTTGTATCACGCAATATCAAAAAGGAAACAGGAAACTTTAATCAAGTTGGCATGCTTACAAGAAGAAACTATGCAAAAGCTTCTAAGTGATTGAACATCAATTATAGTTATTCTCTATGCCAAATTTTAAAAATAAGGCTAATCAAAATTAATAAAGAAAGGAGGATTTAGACGGAAATTAAGAGATTCAGATTTTATTTTAAAAAGTATATATAAAAGGATTTAAGACTAAACAAGACATCGCCGATGATCCATGGGCTGTCCAAAGCGTTAGATGCTTTTGGCACTTCGTGAAACAGGGCCGCGAGATGAGACCTCCTGATTGCTGCGCGTTTGTACGTAGCCACATCGTTGAGAAAGGTGAACATAAAGTTCGTGCGGTTTGGGGTTATCCCGCAACTATCACCTTTGGCGAGGCCATGTTCGCCCTCCCCCTGATTGAAGAATATCAGCGAGGGACTTACCCCATTGCATATGGTTATGAAGTGGGAAGAGGAGGATGCCGCCGCTTGGCCCAGCGCTTGTCGCGATACAAGTGGAAGGTGTGTTTGGATTTTAAGGCGTTTGACAAAACAGTTCCAAATGAGCTGATTGATGCCGCATTTAACATCGTGGCATATAATATAAACTTTTCACATTATGAAGGACATGGCACCGCGGACGCGCGGAAGAACTACCGTATGCTGCAGTGGATTAAGCAGTATTTTAAGCGCACGCCCATCAGAACATCGACGGGCCGCAGGTTCAGAAAGAAGAGCGCCATAGCTAGCGGGAGCTACTTCACCCAAATCATAGGATCGATTGTGAATGATCTTCTTCTGAACTATCTCCATCTTGAGCAGCGTGAATGTATTCCCCCATCTTCTCTCGTCTTTGGGGATGACGGAGTTATGGGATGTGATGAATGGTTCGATGTGGACCAAGCGAATAAAACCCTGGCATCTATAGGGATGGAGCTAAATGCGCGTAAGTCGCTAGTAACTACCCGCACCGAAAATGTCGAGTTCCTCGGGTACACCATCAAAGACGGAATTCCGTATAAGCCAATGGAAAAGTGGATGGCTTCCTTGCTTTTCCCCGAGACGCCGGATCGTACGTGGGAAGAAGTTGCCTCACGTGCTCTGGGATTGCTGTATGCCTGTATGGGCACCAACGATAGGTTCGATTATATCTGCGGCACTATCGTTGGACTTCGCCCGTACGACTTGAATCTATCCAAGTCTATGGAGAAATATCTAACCATGTTAGGCATACGTGGTGTAAGCGCTGCACTACCCACACGCAATCAATGCCTTACTAAATAACGAATATATAGAAAAGTCCATGTGTCTAAATTAAAATCAAAAATGTCTAAATTAAAATTTAAAATATCTAAATATAAATTTAAAATGTCTAATTAAAAGTTAAAATCCTATATTACAGAATATTGGTTGTAAAATACATACGAGCCGTAACTTGGTTGACTGGCCTTGATCATTCAATATTTCTGACTAATAATCTGGAAATTTTATTTGATTTGTTTTCCGGTAAATGGCAAAGAAATCAGCAACGTTTAGATGCATGATCAGGAAATCTCTTTTTTATTCTTTATCGCCCCCTGAGCCAGTATATTTTAAATTTATTCTTATTTCCACACTCGGTAGCTAAATAAATGATTTCTTACATTTGGAGCTGGGTCAACTACGACAGAAGCACTACACTGACCACTTTACATGCTACACCAACTCCGAGTCCCTAAAGACTGGGTATGATTCTTAATAAGATGTGAACCAACAACTGTGAAGAAGGTTCAAGAGATGTTTAACAGTTGGAATTTCAAAGCTTACTGCAGTTCAGAAAAAATCACTAATTTAATATGCTTGACAATAGCTAAGAATGTCAAAGGAAAAGTGCTTTGAAGATTTCTCAATTTCTATTTACACATACTAATTTAATTTAATTTTCATATCTCTGTGCGTTTTGTGTTTGCGTATTCAAAAGCGAGAGATGGTGCATTTCAATTAGATCCATTTAAAGTTGTGAGCTGCGAAAAGGAGTTTTTATTTTTTGCCATTTTCTTTAAATAACAATGCGTTCCTGGTTTAATATATTTATGACATATTTGATTTAGGCAAACAACTAATTTGTCCACACTCTAATTTGTCAACACGCCTTGAGAATACAACGATCTTAGAGATCTAATAAAAGTATTCTTACATGGACAATATAAACACACATGTGATCAATAGGGATAGGGAAAACGGCAACCTTGTTCTATAACATTAGTGAGGTAGGGTACAACCTCTTCAGCACATCTCCAAGTGAAAATTCAATTCAAACTTCTACAACTACTGAATTCAATCATGACAACAACATCTAAGCGCCCTCTTTTATCGTTGGAGATTTCGATACATTTTAAAACGCCAATTATTTATATTTTAAAAATATTTCTCCATATTCCCCTCATATACTGTAAAGATTATATTCGGCGGACTCTCTCTTCAATAGTTGAGCCTCCAGTTCAATCTCCAGACAGCTCTATTATTGTATTGTCTTATCTGTATTCATTAAGATAGACGTACATATTTCGGTCTAGGTAACCCACTATCCGATGGTGTATTCATTAAGAAGATTTATTGGTTGTTATCGAACGATTCGTTAAATATCAGTAAATTAAAAAATATATATATCAACAGACCATGTGTTACTCTGGGGTTGATACTGTGCCCCAAGAACCTGCCACAGTATTTGGTCCACCCCGAGTATTTCATTTCCCCAGTACCAGCCATTTCTTGGAGGCATTCCCCTATCCGCCACCAGTATAGAGAGACCATGTGGCCCACCCTCAGTAGAGGTAGGCATTGAAGGAAGGAAGGATATCAACAAAAGAAAACGGCATATATCGCCTTAGATATGGTTGGAAGGTGCCAAAATGGACGGAAATATTTTAGTGAACAAATGAACCAATTGCCTAGGATTCCACAAAACAAAGACTTGTACAGCTGATGGACTGTGCCAGCTGCGGGGGGAGGGGGGCGACAAAGGACATCTACCTTAAGGACTACCTGAAGACATAAAATTGCTTGAACTGCTAAAAGACCAACAATCAGGTGTTAAAATTACAGGTAAATCATCATTTATTCGATCGTAATTGTCCATGTCTCCACCATAGAATAAATTTATTAAAAGAGACATTATATTTAAAATTTAATCTTATGAATCACAGTATTTATTCTATATAATTTACATTACACTTTTAATTGTATTTATTTTCTCTTTCTTGATTTCTTTTTTTATAAACGCTTCTATACTTGAACAGACCTTTAGTTTCAGTATGGAACAGGTCAGAAATAATCTAATTATACGTTTTATTTATTCCATGTAATATTTAATTTTAATTACGCATTTAGAATTATTTTTTTGTTTTATCGTTTTCTATTTTATCCTTCTTTTCTTTATATAATTCTTTTATTTTCCATTTCCTTTTTAACTTTTTAGGCTTTATTCATTTTTTTAATGTTTCAAATGATATATTTTTTTAAAAAAAGATATATAAATCTGTTAGATATTATATGAACATATTATATTCAGTAATATGATTATATATTTTAATATATATTATATATATAATGAAATTTTCTGCTTTTAATCTTAAAAAAGCACGAAATTTATTTTTAAAATCCAAATTTATGTCTTGTTCGGAAGCTTTTTTGTGAACCTTTGGCGAAAAAATTAAATTTTTGACTGATACCTTTTGGAAACTGATTTTATATGATAAAATTTAATCAATATACAAGTTAAATTAATTTTATATTTATAATTTTAATTTTTATGCAAACAAATCTTGAAATTTTCTTTAAATGGTCAATTTTATATCTCTTCGTGAAACCTTTTCAATGTAATTTTAGGAAATTGTTGCATCTTTACTTATACCTTTTAAAACAGATAATATATGGTATTCATAACATACATTATCTGTTTTCATTTTTACCTTAAAAAAAAGCACGAAATTCTCATGCATTGAACAAGCGATCCGAATAGACTTTCTTTGATCTGAAGCATTATTACATAATATATATATATTATTTATAAGTTACTTTTAAATTTAATTTCAAAGTTATTTTTTCAGATATTTTAATATATTAACAGGGATATTTATTATTTTATATTATTTATTTTAATAATTTTACCTTGAAAAAACACATTAGATTTCACATGCGAATCGAATGGATTTTCTGTAAATTGAAGCACTTTTACGTTATCTATATTTTTTTCAGGATAAATATAAATATTTTATATAATTAAATGTCTTAAAAATTAGTAATCCTTTTACAAATAGTTGGACAACTATGCGAAATAAGGCGAAAATTCATATGAGGTGACAATAAAAAGATTTATTTACATTGGATTAAGGTACATGTAGGAATTAAAGGAAATGAATTTCTTCTTATTTATCTTTCCTTGTATACCTTATATTTTATTTATCCATGTAAAAATTATCGAATTAATTGTATATATAATTTTAATAATATAAATGAACTTAAATATTATTTCTATTTAACATTTCTATATTACTATCTCTTATACTTATTTTCCTTTATATATTGTTGTGTGTCAACAAGTAGCCGACGACGGGAGCAGTACAAATTATTTTATTTTAATTAATTACTTATCAGAAAAACGGCACCACAGAGAGGACGGGGTTAAATTGTATTTGACCATTGACCACCGTTTCGCGGCAATGCGTTAAAATACAACGTGCCAGTTATCGTTTTGATCTTCGTCCTATTTTTTATTATTATTTTTTTTTTTGACCGGCGAACGGAAGATGTCCTGTCACAGCTCTCCAACGGCCACACCGATGAGAACCGGACCCCAACGACCCTCCGAGACCGGACGACGAGCCCAGCAATGGAACGAGCCCTGGTGATCATAGCCCACCAGGATAGTGCAGTCTCTAAATAAAATAAGCATTACATCCCCACCTCAGCCTCATCAATATATAGATTTTTCATAATACCATCCCATAGACAGTCTTCTATATATACCACAATAGTTCACGGACTTATTAAATTTAATTTGAAGTCTCGAGATATCGTTCAACCAGCACGTATCATCCACCATGCACGTATATTTTCAAAAAGTTGTTTTTCAAATATTGTAATATATTTCTCTCAATATCATAAGTGTTTAAAATATGTGAATAATAATTTGTATATAATAGTATTTATCATTAATATGATACTCCTTGTTTGCGCCTAGCTATGCAAATCGCTAGCTAGGCTGCATTGATTCATAGTCATGCAAATTCTTCTTTCTTTCTTTTGACTATGTAAATATGTATGTATATAAAATGAGTGGATGATTGAATAAAGAGTGTGTTAGCAAAACGCCGTGAGGCTGTGTGGCCATTCTCTTGTTGTTACATCGCATTAGGATAGGTACAATCTCTCGGTAGTCAATCCGCAGGTCGAGGTGAAAGTATACAGTCCAAATTAAGCTCTGCCAAGGATAGTCAACATCTAAAACAAAAGGTTAGAGAGCAGCACGGATTTCCAAACTATTGCTGTAAGGATCCAAGCTCCATCATATGGTCCATATCGAACCGGATATTAAGGAAAAGAGCGTGGTTCTACTGAGAAGAAACCTTCAAAACTGAAAACATGTCTAAAGCAATGAAAGGCCTAAAAATCAAGATCCGTTCACAGACAAGACGAATCGAAAGATACCTGGCATCCATAGAAGAAGACATATCGGGAGGCGATCTCCATAAATTGAAAATGATACAAGAGGGTATTACAGAAATAAAAACTGAGACAAAATTCCTATTCGATGAGTTATTTGCACAAGAGGAAGTAGATGAAGAAAAGGAACTCGAAGGTTATGAAACAATTCAAGATAAAATGGAAAAAGTGGAATTAAAGCTTAGGCGTGCATTGGAAGCAATACAAAATACGGCTGATACCAAACAAACAAAGGGCCTCGAAACAGTAATATTGCCCAAGTTCGAGTTGCCTCACTTCTATGGAGATGCAAATTCTTGGTTTAACTTCAAAGAGGTATTCGGAATGGTCATAGATCAAAATCCAGGGCTGAGTGATCTACAAAAGCTGCAGTATTTGGGCTCCGCAGTGAAGGGAGAAGCAGCCAGACTGATACGTGGGTTCCCGATATCATCAGAGAGCTACAGGCAAGCGTGGGATACTCTAGTGTCCAGATACGACAACCAAAGAGAGTTGGCTTATGCACAACTGAACAAAATCTTCAAGATTAAGCAAATGAAGAGTCCATCAGCAAAGTGCCTAAGGGAACTTCTGGATACATGTAACGAGTCTGTGCGCAATCTAGGATCCCTCGGATTGCAAAGAAATGAGTTGGTGGACATAATCTTGGTACAGTTCTTGAGGAACAGAATCGATGAGGATATGAAGCGGCAGTGGGAGTTGACCCAGGATGAGAGATCATTTCCTTGCTACGAAGACTTCATTCTGTTTCTTGAGAGACAAGCTAGAAGTCTGCCACAGGGATCAGGGGAATATCAAAGAAAAGAAAATGAAATTCAAAGGAACTATGCAAATGTACACCTTGCGATTAATACCAATGCTCAAATATGCATAGCATGCAAAGCAGGTCACAGAATCTACAACTGTACTACATTTAGTACAATGCCCATCGAGCAAAAATGGGAATTTGTTAAACAACACAAGATGTGCTACAATTGTCTAAAAAAAGGTCATGCAAGGAAAAATTGTTACCAAGGACCTTGCAAGAAGTGCAACAAAAGGCACCATACTTTGCTCCATAGGCTTGACACAGAGGTGACTAATACTCAGAAGGGTGCGAAGCCACAGATCTTTACACCTGTAAGTGAAATCAACAATACCAGTATTGAACAGGGAAGTGAGACCATCAATCAAGTGCTCCTTGCGACTGCTCAGATAATTGTGGAAGGTGCAAACGGTACACAGCAGATCTGCCGAGCACTTATGGATAGTGGATCACAAGTTAGTTTGATCACAAAAGAAATGTGTGAGAAACTTGGACTTAAAGGAGAAACATCACGACGCTCACTTAGGGGTATTGGAAATAATCCAGTCCAGGTGTCAACTACATCTGTTGACTTGACATTCAGGTCGATTTATAGATCCGAAATTTATGAAACGAATGCTCTGGTGATGGAGGTCTTAACCACCGAAATTCCAAACTTCAAATTGGCAGAAACGACCTGGATCATGCAGAGAGGGCTTGAGTTGGCAGACCCTCTGTTTCACATTTCGGCACCAATCGACATCATTCTAGGTGCAGAGATGTATGCGTATCTGATGCAAGGAGAGAAAAAAATTCTGGGAAGGAACCAGCCTATAGCGGTGAAATCAAGGCTCGGTTGGATTCTGATGGGCAAGGTGGAAGGCTCTCTCTCGTCGAGCTATAAAGGTGGACCTTGCAGCCTTGCGGTTCAAACAACATCAGCATTGGATGGTCTGGTGGGAGATTTCAAGCATACGGAGTCAGTGCCGTCATTACAGGACCAGAATCCAAGAGAAGAAGTTTATGAAACTTACTACCAGAAAACCTATTCCAGAGGCGGCCAAGGAAGATACAGTGTGAAACTGCTATTAAGGAAAGCTCATCAAAACAGCTCCATTCCTACCTCTAGATCTCCAATAATTCCACTGGGAGAAAGGTCTGGTGAAGGTGTCTTGCGCAGATCTAACTTGGACAGCCGGAGGAGTTTTCGGGAGACCAATCGCCTAGCTGGCCCCTCTTCCCATTGCGCCTCAAGATCTGAACTGAAGTTCAGCGGTGGGGGGGAGTATGTTTGCGCCTAGCTATGCAAATCGCTAGCTAGGCTGCATTGATTCATAGTCATGCAAATTCTTCTTTCTTTCTTTTGACTATGTAAATATGTATGTATATAAAATGAGTGGATGATTGAATAAAGAGTGTGTTAGCAAAACGCCGTGAGGCTGTGTGGCCATTCTCTTGTTGTTACATCGCATTAGGATAGGTACAATCTCTCGGTAGTCAATCCGCAGGTCGAGGTGAAAGTATACAGTCCAAATTAAGCTCTGCCAAGGATAGTCAACATCTAAAACAAAAGGTTAGAGAGCAGCACGGATTTCCAAACTATTGCTGTAAGGATCCAAGCTCCATCACTCCTGTTGAAGGACTGAAAAGTCCGAGAGCTTGAAAATAAAAGGTTTGTACAAGAAACCTAGCCCTGGAAGCTTTATTTATGGTATTATGTAAATATATTGTTCAATCTATATGTGAGTTACCCAGAAATTATTTGAAAGAAGAAAAATCAGTTATTTTTGTATAAAGATTATTAAGAGATTGTACATAGAGTATTTATCAGCCCGTTGAAGAGCAGTATATTTGCTCGAAAGCTTGCAAATTCAAAATTAAAAGAAACGTTTTATCTGATTTTATTTTTCCTCTTTCAAATCAATCTATATGTAAAGATTTGTGTGTTAAATAAAGTGAACTGTTTGTGAAGCAACTCTTTGATGCACCCTCATGTAGCCTTAGAGAGCCAGGTTATAGAGTTTTGCCGTAGATTTAAATATTAATTGTTTTATATTTGAAATTGGCACAGGGTAAAACAAGGGCCTATATCGTCTCTGTCACTTGACTTAGCCTCTCTTCTGTATTCATTAAGGATATACAAGTTAGAGATTACAAATGTTAAGGATATACAAGCACTTGTAGAGTGAAGGGGTTTAAGAAACAGTGGACATAAGACTGCGCAGATTGTTTATTTAAGTATAGAATTCTCCTCTAAGTTTATAGTTCCATAAACTCCCATTCCTCTATATTGCTTGATAATTGTAGGCTATATCGTAGCCAATAGATTAAACTGACGAAAGTGTTTAAAAGGTCCACCAGTTACAATGTCAGTACAGGTGTGCGATAGCTACTTACATACTGGACGTCTCAACCAGCAGTGTGGCAGCAAAGGAAGAGAAACCATTTATCGCTATTCCACAGCCCGCGGCTGCCAAGTCGTAAACCAACTTCTCCAATAAACTCCAGCCCACTTTTATTGCAGTTTCTGAACTTCGATAAATATATATATGGCCAGGGTCTGTTGCGTCACACAAGGGCATTTGTAGGAGTTCTTTACACATTACCCAACAAACATACCACCGCATCGCTATACATGTAGCCATGGGGCAAAGATACAAAGGCTCTAATCCCACTTTCTAGGACCTTTCCAAGAGGGAATCAATACCTATATGTTGAGAAATCCTATATCGGTAGCTTCTCTAGAGTCGACGTGGTCACCTGGGCTTAGAAGTTGTTGTGGCCTGGGGCAACCTGCTGCATCGATCGTTTCGATCCTCCATCCCCCGCCCCCCTCCTCTCTCAATCAGAGCGCTTCCTCCACCCTCTTCTTAGAACACGCGGGTTAGGACGTCTTGGAACCCCCACACGTATTGTAACACTCGCATCTTGGAGAGAGAAGATCTATATTCCAAATTGGATATCAACAAACACTTTAGGAAATTTAAGCGAGATAGCTGAATAAATGTATCACACGAATATAAGAGAAGAAAAATAATCCCTGAAACAATCTTGACAGATATATTGCCCTGACACACGGCTCCTTCCATCTATCTTTCAATTCTTTTTTTTTTTTCATTTCTCCCACAAACCGACATTTCCTCTGCTAGGACACAGGTAACAAATATTTATTTGACAAAACCTTCCTAGTCATCTATATGGCGATTTCAGCCCGAATCACTATTTAACAACCGCCACTTGTGAAAGCAAGGACTCTGTTCGTACAGTTATAAGATTGGAAATTGTACAACCCTCATATATACAAATGTCCTTTATTATCTATTTTGTGTAGATATAGGATCTTGGTTAAATCCATCATTTCTCCTTTAACATCGGGGACACTCATTGCACCACTTTTCGAAATTAAAAGATATAAGATCATCATCTATTCTTTACGACATTTCGTTATTTATGAAAATTAAGAATTGCACGATGGCTGAATCTACAGATGAATCAGGTCTCCTTTATCTATATTTCCAATCAGAGTTAAGTGTAGAGAATTGCTCAAACAAATGTCGCGAAATTTACCTATTATAAAATTCGAAACAACTATTTAATGCGTTGTTTTATCAAGCAACGTTGCGAGAACAGATTTCTCCGACAAAAATAACTCTTTTAGCCTAAACTTTTAATTCTCTTGTGTAAGTTAATCGTATTCTATCGTTTCATTTTCGTAAATAATCTCATTTTTTCTCAAATATATAATAGTTTCATTGTAAACATTGCTCTTTAGGAGGATAAAAAATACCTGTGTGCGACTCCATCTGCAATTACTAAATATCTGACAACAAGATGCGGCAATATCACTCTAGACCAGTATATTAAAAAAGACAAAGTCTCACATTACACCTTATCGTTTACATTTCACAATTCATCAAGTTGTATTAGAAATCCTGCGGTTATAAAATAGTTCAAGTAAGATCGGGTCCTGTAGGACATCTCGTGACACAAGCCGCTGTTATATTCAAGACTTAAGAAGACGTGTTTATTTACACAAGCCTATTCCTAGCCTCCATCGTCACTTCACACCCATCTTCCAGTACTTGTTAGCTAGAGCAAGTATATAAGGCTAGTTCTCCACACAACCACTGACCACTGTATTTTGATGGAACTCTACATGGAATCAAACTCCTTTCTGAATATAGAGATTTTAAAATTCTTAAAAGGTATAAAAACACAAATCTGTCGGCATTCCAAGCGAAAAGTGCCTAATAATATGGTAGAGCTAACCATCTGGTGTTGCATTATTTCTGCCAGCGGTCAGATGGAGTAAACAAAAGGAAGCAACACCAAAGGGAAACAAAATCAGATTCCAACCAACGCCTCCAATTATAACCCAGTTTGTGGCCAGATGAAATTTCAGGCACGTTCTGTTAATTTCTTCTTTTAATGGGGGTTGATTTATTCTATATTTCAGGCCCACTATCTTGGACCAACCTGTCTGACTCTAAAAACAGGTTGTTGGGAATAGAATGTTAATTTTCTTATAGATTTATATTTTTCTAAATATATGTAAATTTAATCCATTATAAGAAACATATTTGTCATATGTAAATATTTATGTGTATATATATTCGTGACAAAAAATAAACTATTGTGTTGACTGGTTAGAGTCGTGTGGTTTCTCGGCCCGCTCTCGAGAGGTCTACGCCTTGGTTGATACCTGCCTTAGACACTTCCGCGGATTTGACTTCTTGGGAATCGCTCTTCTCTACCTTTGAGATTCCACGGTTTTTTTCCTCCCCGGGACCAGAATAAGAGACTTCGGGCGTCTGGGCAAAATAGAGCCTGGGCGCTACGCCGCTGAACGCGACACAGGTAGTCACCCATTCAACAATAGTCTGACATTTCCACCGGTTGAACTGGGTTTACTGTATGAGGGGCCTTCAGAGATCTCTTCAAAAATTGTTTGTAAGGATGGATTTAATATCAGATCGATCAGATAAGTTACAAATAACCTATTATTTCAATATCAGGATTGCTACCTTCAAATGATTCAGTCAACCTTGCTCAGATAAGGGCAGTAGGTCTGCTATTATGTCTCGGGCATATGTACACTGCCCTCTTTCCTTTTTTATATTATCGTCCAAATCAGATCCTACCCTCCTCAGCACACACCAGGAGAGTTCATTTAAAAATATATCGGGGACAGAGGGATATTATATATATATATAATCACCATTCCAAAGTAACTCTCATTTATAAAGAAGTTAGGATATAGTTGAGTGCGACAACAGAAATACCGATCCGTGCAATAGAAGGGGAACCTACCGCGTGGTATTCAGGACAGCAACAAAGTGAACCGCAATAAAAGGAAATTCCACATGACAATCAACATTTCATGTGGACTATTGGAAGTGAAATTTTAGGGTCCTCGAACATCGCATCAAACAACACAGAAATAAACCTATTTTTGAAGTTGTTCCTCATCTTCCCTCATTGCAACGACTGACCACAAATGTATTATTCAACTTCAAAATATGCGTTAATATATATTTTAAAAATTTCAATCTGTTTTAAAAACATTTGAAAAAAAGTGTTCGTGTGTATTTATAGTAGCAGTTTTTAGGCAATACTCTCTTTTTTTGAATCGCTATATCATACTATATTGTCTATAACTATGAACATGCTAACTATACTGGTACTTTATAAATATTGAAAAACTCGTTTTACATCCTAATTGAATAGCTACAATATGAGCTCAAAGAGAACCAACCTCAATTCTTTAAACTAGCAGAAATTTAAAAATAAATTACGTTTGTAAATGTTACCTAATATTTAATAAAACTCTTTAACCATTCCAACATACTTAAATTCGTACCAATTATTCTTAAAACAGAGACACCTTTATAACGTTTTTCTTTCCCTTTCAAATATTTTTCTGTTAAACCTAACTTACTGAATCATATTTAATTCTCATAAAACAAAAAAGGTTTTAGCCTCTGGCGAGCGTGTTGATGGCCAATAACATGCCAAATTCGGTATTGGCGAAAAGCCCAGGAAAAGCTGAATCAGTGCCTGAAAGGCCCAGCTTCGAAATCCAAACTGGTGAGGAAATATCACCGAAAAACGATTTCCAGATGAAAAATTCTGAAGAAATTCAAGATATTCCAAACTATGCAAAATCGCCGGCAGGCAACAAGCATGCAAATCCGGCCGCCGCGCGTGATGTCACGGCGCCGATGACTGCTGCTGCTACCAGCGCCGAACCAACCTCGAAGAACTGGGGTGACACCATGGAGATGGGGGAGGAACAAAACGACGGCTTCACCGTCGTCGTTAGAAACAAGAGAAGGCGCCGCGGCTCGTCGTCATCAGAGCACACTGCGAGGCAGTCCAGCAAGCCCAGAGAGCAGCGCAACACCCAGCAGTGGAAGCGGCCCACAGGGCCAGGAGCAGTGCCGCCCCAGGAGATCAAGGCGACGCGGGCAAACATCGCCGACGCCAAGGCGAGGCAGTCCTCATCAGGACAATTACATCTTTCTGGAGCTCTGTCCTGATCTCTCTCCATACAAATACCTCCAGGCGATCGACAAGCTGGTCGGGGGACCAAAGAACATCACCCAGTTCAACAGAATGAACGGGCACTTCATCGTGGACCTGGCGAGCAAGGACCTTGCGAGCCGTCTGGTGGAGAATGGTCTGAACATCGAGGGAACGCTCCTTAGGGTCTTCCCCTACCGCAAGAGGGCCGAGCGCATAGTCGTGGCCAATCTGCCCGGTTTGTGGAGGACAGCACCGTCGTGGAGGCCCTGCGTCCGTATGGAAATGTCACCTCCATCGCCCCCATCCTGATCAAAATGGAGTATGCCTTTACCGACGGCCGCCGGGAGGCCTACATCCTACTCCATGAGGGCGTCAGACTGGAGAAGCTGCCCACCCGCCTGGACATCAAGTCCAAGGGTGACACCCTGCCGGCCTTCCTCTCATTTGGCATCAAGTGCTCTAAATGCGGGAAAAAGGGCCACCGCAGAGCCAACTGCCCAACGCTCGCCAGGCAGACCACCAGCCCCAGGCAAACATCGTCCCCCACCGATGCAAGGCCTCCGCCTCCTCCTCCTCCTCCGCAGCCAAGACAGCCAGCACCTGCGCCCGAAACACCAGCGTCCCCTGCTCCATCTGCGTAGATGTCGACTGAGGCTCCCGCGATCTCTTCCGCGCCTCAGCCTGCCGAACCGGTGCATCCAGCCCAGCCCGCCCCCGTTGCCCATCCTGCTCCTCTGACTGCCCCGGGGCCCCTCGAGCCTGGGACCCCTCAGCTCGACCACGAGATGAGGGAGGAGGAGGAAATCTCAACTCCCTCCACGCCTTCCCAGAAGCTCTCCGCTCCCCCACCCTCTCCATCGACCAATCCCGGCTTCCCGACCTTGGCTGGGATGAGGCCCTGCGCCTCATCTCCACTCAATCCCAGTTGACGAAGCGATTGCCCTCGCTAACAAACGCCCAGGTTGCCGCTCTCATCAAGCTAGCCGACGCCATCTTGGCCACGCATCCTGGCACCGACTCCACCGTCTACAAGGTCCTCATGAAGGCCAAGAAGCCGCTTAAGCAACGGCTTCAATTAACTACCGCGTCGCTACAATCAACGCGCGAGGGCTCGCCACTCGGGGGAGGAGCCTTGTCCTGTGTCATCTCCTCAAACAACATCGAGTGGTCATCGCGTTTGTTCAAGAGACAAACGCATATCACCTGGATAGCGGCCAAGACCTCTGCCTCGGCTACAACGCTGTTGTTTTAGCCCATCCCCTAGCCATCTCGGGATCCGGACTCGCCTGCGTCTTCGGGAAAGGCGTCACCGTGCTACAACAGCGAATCCTGTGGCCGGGCCACATTGCCTCGGCAACTATCGATGTCCACGGCGAGGAGATGACGTTCATCAACGTCCATCTGGCACACGAACCCCGCGAGAGGAACGAACAACTCGATCTCCAGGCGGCGACAGCGGCACAGGAATAGCGGGCCTGGGTCCTCGAGGACCTTAACATCAGGGATCACTCATCGTCCTCCGCGGATGCCCTCGCCGCTCTTCTGGACCTGGCTGCGCTGGTAGACGTGGCTACCCAGTTCGACGCCGCCCACCTGCCCACCAGAGTCGCTAGCCACGGCGACCAAGTCGAGACCAGCCGCCTTGACCGGATCCTCGTCCCTGCTGGAGTCCTGGATCGCGTGACCACCTACGCGACCAGCCACTACCACCTCTCAGACCCCCGCCTCGTGCTGCTCCAGGTGGGGCCGCCCACCGCCTTCTCGCTCACTCATCGCCTGGACCAGAACGCTCCAGCGCCGGGGATGCCTTCCTTCACCCCCCATCATAATATAAATATGTATATATTTAAATTTTGTATATTATTTTTCTTTTCTTAAACTGTTGTTCTTTTTGAACTTGTAATATTGTCGAGATGACAATAAAAATATTTTAATTGTCAAAAATTGTCACCTTTATAACGTTTTGCCAAAGGTGTTATTTTTATTTTTCCTGACGAATACAAAAGATTTTCGTCGAAACGTCGAGAAATTAAAACCTTTTTGGCCGAAGTGTCTCTTAGCAACTATGAATTCCGGCCACAGGCAACCTCTATCTTCAACATATTCTCAAAACATTGCGATCAAAAATGCCACAAAACTTATAATTGTTAAACTTCGAGTTAGACATATTTTCTCTGTGAACAGAGATTTAAATATATCGACTTGAATCGACTCGAAATAGTATAGATGAAATCTTTTATCTTAAA
>CP092869.1:67194819-67241183 GCA_030710605.1 Cordylochernes scorpioides
CCTTCGATACGGAATGGTTAACGCTGCCTTTCTCTAAGGATCCTGTTCTGACGAACGCATATTTGCAGTCCAAGCACACAGACGTGGTTCCAACATACAATTCACACGTTTAAAGCGACTCAATGTGTCCACACTAGAATACATTTTGTAAACGCGTTTTCACAGTTCTAGAATGCAGACCATTGTCACCGTGTTGAAATACATCTCTCTCGGCGCTATGATATAGCATAGATTAGGGACAGAATTATCAATGGGTTATTTTATAATAAATATATTTGGCTTTAATGTGAATAAATTTCACATCGTAGATTATTAAAAAATACAAAACACATGAAATAATTTGACGTCCTACTCTCGTCGAACAACCTATTAACACAATTTTCTATAACAACGAAATCCCAAATATTTGCAGCAGTTATATATTTTCTTCAGACAAGTAAATTCGACTTGAATCAAACAAAGTGAGTTTCTCACACCTTCTTTACGCGAGAAATCCAGTGACTTCAAATACGATATTTTTATAGAATAAGTCTCTGAAATAATCGTCATTCCCAGTTAATTCATTTAGAAAGAATCTAGAAAATTCTTATGACACACGCAAGGCGTTTAAATAAACTATTCTCTTATGAAATGTTAAAAGTTAGCCGCATGAAAGTCCCTTCAGCTGTATGTATGCCTGAGCGTCAATCGATGTGGCCAACCAAGTTCGATGGACACGGCTGTTAGTTCTGGTCAACTGACCGTCCCTAGATGGCGACTTCCTTTCGCCCAAATCTCGGAGGAACGTGAGTTTGCCTGTTCAGACGTCATATTCCTTCAGCTCCTGTTGCTCAAAAGGCAAATCTATCTCAACGAGAAAATGGGTGACGTGAAATACACACGACCAGTGTGGTAAGTTTCAGAAGCGAGAGTACTTCCACAGCAGCCTGCCTACCTTTGACCGAATCTCCACACGTGTAATTTTGACCGAAAGTGAGTCAGTGGTCACTTAATAAACAACGTATGATATGAAATAAGATACGGGGGAAGAGAGTATTTTATAGTTAAGATTTATCATATTTCAATGTTTTTAAGCTATATTCTAGGGCCGCATCATCATCACATCTGTAGACATCTCAATAGTCGGTGGTCAACCTTCTCTCTATTTGAATGCCATGTTTTACCGGTTACAGTCACACAATTATATAGATATGCTTAGCATGGTGGTGGTATACACTCATTGAACGCCCTGGATCTTTGAAGGCATTCTTGAAGTTTGCGCAGTAAACATTTGGAGTATCTTCCAGAGAATGTCCCAATGTTGCCGTTTGAAGAGAGAGATATTAATGATATATTTTAATGGCGATATTCAAATGATATTTGACTATAAAATATATAAAGATTTATTTTGAAAAATTGTTGGGTTTTTTTAATTTCTCTCACATCCCACCTGTTATTTCTTATTTACGTTTTTAAATAATAAAGACATATATTATTACCCCAGACTTGGCCTTTTGACCGGTAGGTCCAAGTATTTCCTTGTGGTTTGACGGCCAAATGAACCAATTTGCTTACCAAAGTGTGAACAATTCATGAACATACATACTCCAGGTTTTTTTGCGTATTATGTGTGTTCATTTATTTAAGTTCTGAGCTTTTAATGGGATGTCTAAGTCTTTTCGTTGTGTTTTGATGGAACACCTTTGTTTGCCAAAATGTGAACACTACATATTCCACAATGTTTACTTACCATGGGTATTCATCAGCTTATTGATCCGCCGTTTTATAGCCACTGCAGGGGGACAATGTGTTGCGGGGGAGTAGGGACTCCAACCAATCTGAGGAAGAGTTATTCACCCCCGAAATCTCACGTTCTTGTAGGTATAAAACGATAAAGAAAGCAAAGCGTTCATCCTTAATTTTATAATATATTATCGTCCCAACCTCACCTTTACAATCCTGCATTCACCTACTGACAGCCTCCAAGTCCCTGTGCTCCCATCAGCAGACGCCGTAGGACCCTAGAAGCCCGGGAGGACAACGCGAACTCATCATCCACAGACCTGGCCCACGCCCTGGACACCACCCCAGCAGCAGCTGCTCCCCGCGCTTCCGCTGGAAGCCAGACCTCCCTCCTCCCTCCAAGGAGAAGACCCGCAGATGTCAATGCCAGTAAAAGAACTAGGGGGTTCTGTGGGAAAGAACTCTCGCAGTCCATCGGGTGGCGGAGTCTTTCCCGCAGTGGGCGCCACCAATATATATATATATATATATATTTATCATTTATTTTATTTATTTATATCTTTCCTATATTTTCCTATATTTTCATCTTCTGGCCATTCCTTTGACACTGCTAACCCAACCATTCACTACAAAAATATCTCCAACCTACACCAAAGATTGGTTCTGGAATCCATAGTTTCCTCCAAGCTACACAGCATAAATAGAAAAATAGACATTCCCGCAATCTACACAAACTACATCTCCAATTGAATTTTACAGATTCTACATTTGGTATATTAATAACCCCCTTTCCACCACCTCAGTCAGACCGGTTCAAAATCGGTTTTTGTCTCTCACTAATCATTAAATACCAATTCATAGATGGCAGTCCATAGCATAATCTTTAACCACACAAAATTACCCGTAATAGTTACTTAGATATATTTAGTTATATAGTTGAAGATCCATTGCAGTCATATATTATGCCTCATTGATTCCTTTCCTTCAGCTAATGTTTTGCATATCTTGAATTACCCTCTAGGATTTTTATTTTATTCTTACTTTTCATTTTTTACAAATAGTTAAATTGTTCATTTGCATGCTTTTTCTATATTTATGTAAATTAATACGTGTATATATTCACTACAACCATCGATATCGTTCATAGTGTAGTTTATCTTGCCTGTCGAAGGGCTTTTGCCCGAGAGCTTGTAACGTTTTACAATTAAAAGAAACTCATCTTCTGAAACTTCTTAATTGAAATTAATATATATTTAATCAAAATATAATGAAATAATTTTATATAATTTCAAAACATTTCACAACGTTTTAATAAACTATTTCAATATCAAAATTAAACCTAAATTGCCATTAATATAATTCTTCGATTGATAATTATATCAATAAATCCTATATTTATCATTACTGACAGTTAGCCGGGACGTTTCAACCAATATTGGCTACTTCTTCCCTAATTGGCCTGGGTACTCTAGTAGCGATTTCAATATCATTTATATATATGACGTGAACCTTTGTTAACGTCGAACGAAATGTGTGGCCTCTAAACCCGGCTAGTATATACCGGCTGGAGGTAAGGTGTGTAAATAAGAATCTAAATAAAATTTTATGATATTTCATCAAATTTAACGTGAGTGTCCAACTAACATTCGGATACAATCTGGGCTTCTAACTTTTGCTCAGATGTATAAAGCAAGGTTTAAACTCTCAAATAGAAGACATGACATTTTTCGTCGCCACCCACTAGTAGAGATTTCCCAGAAAATAAACCATAACGGCGGTTAAAAAAACTGAAGTTAATTATGAGAACATAAAAGCTGTGAGTGGTAAGGTGACCAAAGAAAGCTGGTATAATGTGTTATCACAAGTTCTCTAATTCACTATATTGTTGGTGTAAGGAACTACAATAGCGCTTCGAGAGAAATTTATAATTTGATAGAGAGATTTCTAAAGAAAAATGTTTATTTTTTCTCAAACCCATTCGAATTATAAGCAAGCGATAAAAAAGCAATAATATCTCAGAGTTAACAGTCTCAATATCCATTAAATACAAGGCCTCGGAATATGTTAAATATATTTTATTATTTCTACAACCCCCCCATTGTGTACGCGTCTCTTAAAAACAACAAGTTACTTTAGAAGTTCTCTGTATCGAGACGCTCGTACAAGAGCCTTTTAAAAATGACACTTATTTTTATCGCTTGTTTTATACTTATTGTGCGCGTAAACAATAATAAACTACTTTTATTACACAATAACAACATTTATTTACATATATAGGTTAGTGAGAGATAAGGTGTATTGATGATAGAAAGTCTGAATAATGTGTTTTCACTTAATAAACAGGCGCTAAATCATAGGTAGAGAGCAGGTTATATTTCAGCTGGTTAGCAAATGTTGATATTTTCCCCATTAAATACCTTTATTTTCAATAGCGTACATTCCAATTGTCTTCAGATCTCACCATTGTAAACTACACCTAATTATATACGTAAACTGATCATTTATCTCATCAACCACAATAAAATTTCTCGATATTTCGGTGATTCTGTCGGAGTTTAAAAGAGAATAAAACTGCAGCTATGTGCGTGTATATGAGATATGTATAAACCTATCTACAATTCTCTCCTTTCAAAGATACAAACATGTTACATTACGCGGTTAACATCATCAAAAGAAACGTTTTACAGACGGTTTAGCAGTTCGGCTCGTACAAGAATAATTCTTGTCAAGTAAGGGCCTTTTTGATAGGGTTTGTGATAAACTCTCACCGTGTGTCAGGGACATACATTCTGTGTATAAACACCACCTAAATGCTTTATTAACCAAGCATAACCTTTTTAAACTGTTGAATAGTCGCTGAAATGTCGGGAAGTTTATGTAAAATGATTATATAATATATTTTTTAAAGAAAAAACGCAATGTTTATTGATTTGACCATATGTATAATTAAAAGTATGGGAATATTTTGGATTTATGTTAATCATAAGAGTGAAATAAGATATTGGATATAAATAACTTCTTTGATTTTCTAAAAATGTTCTAGAAAATTGGGTCTGACTTTATATAGGAAATAAAGCATACAAATGGTTCAAAGGTAATGTAATGCCGAAAATATTATTTTATGTATATATATTCTCAAGCTAGCACAAAAATGATTTACTATTTACATATTGTCTAAAATATTTTCTTTCTTTCTTAACGGAAAACATTTGATTTACTGTTATCTTCATTTCCACGTCTTTTACTGTTCTCTATATGTAAATCAAATATTTATTTTTTGCCTCATAAAATATAGAAATTTTACTTTGCCACACATTCTATTGGCTTCTTGCCACTATATTCTACTGAATAAATTGTGTATCTCTCTCTCTAACACAGATAACTAACCTTCAGATGTGATGGGCGTCTTATATCAAATTTGCATGAAATAATGGGAGTAGAATTCAAATAAATTAAAGTTAACCTTATTCGGAATATCTGATTTTATAATAAGCCTAGTGGACATGGCACCTGCCCGGTAAGCAGAAGGTTGTGGTTCGGTTCCCGCCCCTGGACACTTTTTTTTTCCCGTTCGCCATTACTCTTCACATTTTCACCCTTTCATACTTCATTCAAAAAAGTTAGAAATAGTAAATATTTCTCTTTTAAATAAATATTGATTTTTCACAAAAAAGAAACTTATGCGGTATAACTTTAAGTCGACAAAATCAACTCTTCAATATTAATACTTAAATGAAATAAAACGAGACTGAAGAGGCGTATCTTATATTTAATATTCGCAAGCTTTCGGACCGTGACGTCCTTCAACTGGCAATAGAATGAAAGACATGACCGACTATATATATAGCTAAAATAATAATTTACATATTGAAAATTAGTGATATAGATCTATAAATTAACATACAATAGAGATTAAACAAGAGTGCATATTTACATCTGAATTAATATACAACGGAATATACTATTGTAATTGTGAGGTATAAGAACGGAGAAATAAATAACTATGAATGTGATGTTTAAGGTATGATGACGGTTGGAAGTGGATAAAATGCTATTTCAACAGAATATGGTATGAGTCAGGTATATCGATGTGTCTATTGATACTATTGCATTGTAATGACATCAAGGCCTCCAGGATCAATCTTTGGTATTTGTTGTTGATGTTCTTATAATGGATGGTTGGATTGGATCAAACGAGTGACCTGTGTTTAAGATATGGGTATATATTTGGGATCTTGTGTCCTTGTTGGTTATGTTCCTGCTGTGTTCATTCATTCTGATGGCCGCCGATCTACCCGTTTCCCCCACGTAAATGACGGAGCATTGACGACAAGGGACGGCATAGACCGCGCCATCAGAATTACAATTGTTGGTGGGTTTGTTAGATCGGGTTATAGGGTTTCTGGTTATGGATGCGATGTTAGGGTTATTGTGGTAGAATGTTTTGATGCCGTATGGTTTCAGTAGTGAAGCTATAGAAACTGAATGTGGAATGTAGGGGAGAGTGCAGTGACTTTTGTTTATTTGTGCTGGTTTTATATAATTTGGGTTATAAAAGTGTCTGTTGATGAATGAAATAGGATAATTGGCATTTGTCAAATGGGCTATTATCTTTGATTTCTCAATGTATTGGAATATGGTAAGTGAACAATGTGTGAAGATCCGCTTGGTAAGGGTCTTCACTAAGCTTATTTTATGGGTGATAGGGCAGTGGGAGCTATAATGTGTGTAGTGTGGGGGTGAATTGTTTTTGTAGTAAACGGTAGTGTGAAAGAAATTATTGGTACGGATTATTAAGATATCAAGGAAGGGAAGGACAAGAGAGGTCTCAGTTTCGTATGTGAAGGAGATATCGGGATGAAATGAATTTAGATCCTTAAGTATATGGCTGACAGAGTCTATTTTTGTGATGCAGAATATATCGTCTATGTAGCGTTTCCAGAAGTATATGTTAGAGGATTGCTGTTGATTGATCCTTTTATCCAATGATGCCATTACAATTTCTGCGACGATGGATGATAGTGGGCTGCCCATAGGGGAGCCCCTAATTTGTTTGTAATATTGCTGATTAAAGGTAAATATGTTCATATCCAAGCAGAGGGAGGTCAAATTAACAATGCAATCGGCTGTGTGGGTGTCAATTGGTGTGTTATGTAAAAGTTTTTTGAGCTCACTTATAATGAGTGGGTGAGGAAGGGATAAATAGAGGGATTTCACATCAAATGAAACCATGATATGGTCTTTAGGTGCTTTTAAATTATTAATTTCCTGTATAAAGCCTGGGGTGTTAGTAATGGCATGTGTTCCAGGTTTCGAATGGAGGATAGGAGATAGAAAGTTTGAGAGGAATTTAGAAACAGCATATGCGGGTGATTGGTGGTAAGCAATCACGGGGCGTAGGGGAACTGAGGGCTTATGCGTTTTAGGTAGGCCATAGATGTAGGCGTTACTGTTAAGGTTGGAAATGAAGGTAGAATATTGGTCTTGTGTTATGTGCTTGGATCTTTTCAAACGTAATAAGGAGGTTCTAAACTTTCTGATTGATGTGGTGTTGTCCTGAGGTGTTATTGGTGAAAAAATGGATGTATCATTTAGGATATCATGCATCTTCGATGTATAATCTGTGGTGTTCAAGATCACTATGTCAGCCTCTTCAGGTCTCGTTTTATTTCATTTAAATAACTTTAAGTATTGTTTATAATCACCTGCCGCAGTCCTTTATAATGTTTTATAATATATTTATATATACATATATTTTGTTGTACAGGAAACATTTACATATGTTATTTTTGAACAAAATTCGTTTTCGCTCTGAATATACTTATCTCAATAAAATTGAAATGCTATAAATTGATGTTATGTTACTTCTTCTTAACCAGAACTACTTAATCTTCCATTAAGAAGCATTACATGAAGGTTGAAAATATAGATTCCCATATAGGCTATTCAAAGCTGCCTACTTCTCTGGTGTCAAATTAATTAACATCGTTTTGAGATATATTAATGATAAGTCAGTACTGCTGCTACTAATGATAATTGAATTATAACTTATTAAAATAATATTCTCTGCGCAAATATTCATTATGAATGAACCCGGGGGATCAGGTTAATTCGGTTAGTCAGTTATATATGAACAAAAGTACCTCAGAATGTAATTTGAATTTCGTAAATTTATGTTTGATGTATTTCCTAACTTTAGAGGTAGCTCTTTTGAAATATTGGATCTGAGCCCAGTGTATGCAGGAGTTGGACAGCTGGATGGCGGTCCAGAAATGGCATTAACCCCTGAGAGATATAGTTCAAACAATATACCGTATACTCCCCACAATTCTAGTTATTCCATCTTTACCCTTATATACTGGACAGTTGACTGTCGGACAGTCTTCCACCGTATTCTCGGTATTGGACCAACATACATTCCTGACAATATATATTACCCATTGTACCAGCATACGGCGTCGATAAATCCGGTACTCCGGCAGAGATTGGGCTGAAAAGAATCTCTCTAAAACACTTGAAGCCAGCAGACAAAAGGAGAGCAATGAACGGTTAGGTGAAAAGTTACGATGGGGAAACATTGAGCGTTGGCTTGCGACATCTATTGGAATTAAACCCTTCAAATGGTGATATATATAGGTTTTTAACTTTTAATTAGACATTTTAAATTTGTATTTAGACATTTTTCATTTTAATTCAGACATTTAAAATTTGTATTTAGACATTTTTCATTTTAATTCAGACATTTTTCATTTTAATTTGGACACTTTCATTTTTATTTAGCCATTTTCAATTTTAATTTAGACATTTTTCATTTCAATTCAGACATTTTCAATTTTAATTTAGGCACTTTTCATTTTAATTTAGACATTTTTCATTTTAATTTAGAGATTTTTCATTTCAATTTAGACATTTTTCATTTTAATTTGGGCACATGGAATTTTTATATTATTTATATTATATATATAATTATTTAAGACACTTTAAAACACAACTATGACAACACTAAATATATATTTTATTAAAATATTATCGTCTTATTTCTACTAATTTTAAAATGAATAGAGGCTTGTATCACGCAATATCAAAAAGGAAACAGGAAACTTTAATCAAGTTGGCATGCTTACAAGAAGAAACTATGCAAAAGCTTCTAAGTGATTGAACATCAATTATAGTTATTCTCTATGCCAAATTTTAAAAATAAGGCTAATCAAAATTAATAAAGAAAGGAGGATTTAGACGGAAATTAAGAGATTCAGATTTTATTTTAAAAAGTATATATAAAAGGATTTAAGACTAAACAAGACATCGCCGATGATCCATGGGCTGTCCAAAGCGTTAGATGCTTTTGGCACTTCGTGAAACAGGGCCGCGAGATGAGACCTCCTGATTGCTGCGCGTTTGTACGTAGCCACATCGTTGAGAAAGGTGAACATAAAGTTCGTGCGGTTTGGGGTTATCCCGCAACTATCACCTTTGGCGAGGCCATGTTCGCCCTCCCCCTGATTGAAGAATATCAGCGAGGGACTTACCCCATTGCATATGGTTATGAAGTGGGAAGAGGAGGATGCCGCCGCTTGGCCCAGCGCTTGTCGCGATACAAGTGGAAGGTGTGTTTGGATTTTAAGGCGTTTGACAAAACAGTTCCAAATGAGCTGATTGATGCCGCATTTAACATCGTGGCATATAATATAAACTTTTCACATTATGAAGGACATGGCACCGCGGACGCGCGGAAGAACTACCGTATGCTGCAGTGGATTAAGCAGTATTTTAAGCGCACGCCCATCAGAACATCGACGGGCCGCAGGTTCAGAAAGAAGAGCGCCATAGCTAGCGGGAGCTACTTCACCCAAATCATAGGATCGATTGTGAATGATCTTCTTCTGAACTATCTCCATCTTGAGCAGCGTGAATGTATTCCCCCATCTTCTCTCGTCTTTGGGGATGACGGAGTTATGGGATGTGATGAATGGTTCGATGTGGACCAAGCGAATAAAACCCTGGCATCTATAGGGATGGAGCTAAATGCGCGTAAGTCGCTAGTAACTACCCGCACCGAAAATGTCGAGTTCCTCGGGTACACCATCAAAGACGGAATTCCGTATAAGCCAATGGAAAAGTGGATGGCTTCCTTGCTTTTCCCCGAGACGCCGGATCGTACGTGGGAAGAAGTTGCCTCACGTGCTCTGGATTGCTGTATGCCTGTATGGGCACCAACGATAGGTTCGATTATATCTGCGGCACTATCGTTGGACTTCGCCCGTACGACTTGAATCTATCCAAGTCTATGGAGAAATATCTAACCATGTTAGGCATACGTGGTGTAAGCGCTGCACTACCCACACGCAATCAATGCCTTACTAAATAACGAATATATAGAAAAGTCCATGTGTCTAAATTAAAATCAAAAATGTCTAAATTAAAATTTAAAATATCTAAATATAAATTTAAAATGTCTAATTAAAAGTTAAAATCCTATATTACAGAATATTGGTTGTAAAATACATACGAGCCGTAACTTGGTTGACTGGCCTTGATCATTCAATATTTCTGACTAATAATCTGGAAATTTTATTTGATTTGTTTTCCGGTAAATGGCAAAGAAATCAGCAACGTTTAGATGCATGATCAGGAAATCTCTTTTTTATTCTTTATCGCCCCCTGAGCCAGTATATTTTAAATTTATTCTTATTTCCACACTCGGTAGCTAAATAAATGATTTCTTACATTTGGAGCTGGGTCAACTACGACAGAAGCACTACACTGACCACTTTACATGCTACACCAACTCCGAGTCCCTAAAGACTGGGTATGATTCTTAATAAGATGTGAACCAACAACTGTGAAGAAGGTTCAAGAGATGTTTAACAGTTGGAATTTCAAAGCTTACTGCAGTTCAGAAAAAATCACTAATTTAATATGCTTGACAATAGCTAAGAATGTCAAAGGAAAAGTGCTTTGAAGATTTCTCAATTTCTATTTACACATACTAATTTAATTTAATTTTCATATCTCTGTGCGTTTTGTGTTTGCGTATTCAAAAGCGAGAGATGGTGCATTTCAATTAGATCCATTTAAAGTTGTGAGCTGCGAAAAGGAGTTTTTATTTTTTGCCATTTTCTTTAAATAACAATGCGTTCCTGGTTTAATATATTTATGACATATTTGATTTAGGCAAACAACTAATTTGTCCACACTCTAATTTGTCAACACGCCTTGAGAATACAACGATCTTAGAGATCTAATAAAAGTATTCTTACATGGACAATATAAACACACATGTGATCAATAGGGATAGGGAAAACGGCAACCTTGTTCTATAACATTAGTGAGGTAGGGTACAACCTCTTCAGCACATCTCCAAGTGAAAATTCAATTCAAACTTCTACAACTACTGAATTCAATCATGACAACAACATCTAAGCGCCCTCTTTTATCGTTGGAGATTTCGATACATTTTAAAACGCCAATTATTTATATTTTAAAAATATTTCTCCATATTCCCCTCATATACTGTAAAGATTATATTCGGCGGACTCTCTCTTCAATAGTTGAGCCTCCAGTTCAATCTCCAGACAGCTCTATTATTGTATTGTCTTATCTGTATTCATTAAGATAGACGTACATATTTCGGTCTAGGTAACCCACTATCCGATGGTGTATTCATTAAGAAGATTTATTGGTTGTTATCGAACGATTCGTTAAATATCAGTAAATTAAAAAATATATATATCAACAGACCATGTGTTACTCTGGGGTTGATACTGTGCCCCAAGAACCTGCCACAGTATTTGGTCCACCCCGAGTATTTCATTTCCCCAGTACCAGCCATTTCTTGGAGGCATTCCCCTATCCGCCACCAGTATAGAGAGACCATGTGGCCCACCCTCAGTAGAGGTAGGCATTGAAGGAAGGAAGGATATCAACAAAAGAAAACGGCATATATCGCCTTAGATATGGTTGGAAGGTGCCAAAATGGACGGAAATATTTTAGTGAACAAATGAACCAATTGCCTAGGATTCCACAAAACAAAGACTTGTACAGCTGATGGACTGTGCCAGCTGCGGGGGGAGGGGGGCGACAAAGGACATCTACCTTAAGGACTACCTGAAGACATAAAATTGCTTGAACTGCTAAAAGACCAACAATCAGGTGTTAAAATTACAGGTAAATCATCATTTATTCGATCGTAATTGTCCATGTCTCCACCATAGAATAAATTTATTAAAAGAGACATTATATTTAAAATTTAATCTTATGAATCACAGTATTTATTCTATATAATTTACATTACACTTTTAATTGTATTTATTTTCTCTTTCTTGATTTCTTTTTTTATAAACGCTTCTATACTTGAACAGACCTTTAGTTTCAGTATGGAACAGGTCAGAAATAATCTAATTATACGTTTTATTTATTCCATGTAATATTTAATTTTAATTACGCATTTAGAATTATTTTTTTGTTTTATCGTTTTCTATTTTATCCTTCTTTTCTTTATATAATTCTTTTATTTTCCATTTCCTTTTTAACTTTTTAGGCTTTATTCATTTTTTTAATGTTTCAAATGATATAATATTTTTTTAAAAAAAGATATATAAATCTGTTAGATATTATATGAACATATTATATTCAGTAATATGATTATATATTTTAATATATATTATATATATAATGAAATTTTCTGCTTTTAATCTTAAAAAAGCACGAAATTTATTTTTAAAATCCAAATTTATGTCTTGTTCGGAAGCTTTTTTGTGAACCTTTGGCGAAAAAATTAAATTTTTGACTGATACCTTTTGGAAACTGATTTTATATGATAAAATTTAATCAATATACAAGTTAAATTAATTTTATATTTATAATTTTAATTTTTATGCAAACAAATCTTGAAATTTTCTTTAAATGGTCAATTTTATATCTCTTCGTGAAACCTTTTCAATGTAATTTTAGGAAATTGTTGCATCTTTACTTATACCTTTTAAAACAGATAATATATGGTATTCATAACATACATTATCTGTTTTCATTTTTACCTTAAAAAAAAGCACGAAATTCTCATGCATTGAACAAGCGATCCGAATAGACTTTCTTTGATCTGAAGCATTATTACATAATATATATATATTATTTATAAGTTACTTTTAAATTTAATTTCAAAGTTATTTTTTCAGATATTTTAATATATTAACAGGGATATTTATTATTTTATATTATTTATTTTAATATTTTACCTTGAAAAAACACATTAGATTTCACATGCGAATCGAATGGATTTTCTGTAAATTGAAGCACTTTTACGTTATCTATATTTTTTTCAGGATAAATATAAATATTTTATATAATTAAATGTCTTAAAAATTAGTAATCCTTTTACAAATAGTTGGACAACTATGCGAAATAAGGCGAAAATTCATATGAGGTGACAATAAAAAGATTTATTTACATTGGATTAAGGTACATGTAGGAATTAAAGGAAATGAATTTCTTCTTATTTATCTTTCCTTGTATACCTTATATTTTATTTATCCATGTAAAAATTATCGAATTAATTGTATATATAATTTTAATAATATAAATGAACTTAAATATTATTTCTATTTAACATTTCTATATTACTATCTCTTATACTTATTTTCCTTTATATATTGTTGTGTGTCAACAAGTAGCCGACGACGGGAGCAGTACAAATTATTTTATTTTAATTAATTACTTATCAGAAAAACGGCACCACAGAGAGGACGGGGTTAAATTGTATTTGACCATTGACCACCGTTTCGCGGCAATGCGTTAAAATACAACGTGCCAGTTATCGTTTTGATCTTCGTCCTATTTTTTTTATTATTATTTTTTTTTGACCGGCGAACGGAAGATGTCCTGTCACAGCTCTCCAACGGCCACACCGATGAGAACCGGACCCCAACGACCCTCCGAGACCGGACGACGAGCCCAGCAATGGAACGAGCCCTGGTGATCATAGCCCACCAGGATAGTGCAGTCTCTAAATAAAATAAGCATTACATCCCCACCTCAGCCTCATCAATATATAGATTTTTCATAATACCGTCCCATAGACAGTCTTCTATATATACCACAATAGTTCACGGACTTATTAAATTTAATTTGAAGTCTCGAGATATCGTTCAACCAGCACGTATCATCCACCATGCACGTATATTTTCAAAAAGTTGTTTTTCAAATATTGTAATATATTTCTCTCAATATCATAAGTGTTTAAAATATGTGAATAATAATTTGTATATAATAGTATTTATCATTAATATGATACTCCTTGTTTGCGCCTAGCTATGCAAATCGCTAGCTAGGCTGCATTGATTCATAGTCATGCAAATTCTTCTTTCTTTCTTTTGACTATGTAAATATGTATGTATATAAAATGAGTGGATGATTGAATAAAGAGTGTGTTAGCAAAACGCCGTGAGGCTGTGTGGCCATTCTCTTGTTGTTACATCGCATTAGGATAGGTACAATCTCTCGGTAGTCAATCCGCAGGTCGAGGTGAAAGTATACAGTCCAAATAAGCTCTGCCAAGGATAGTCAACATCTAAAACAAAAGGTTAGAGAGCAGCACGGATTTCCAAACTATTGCTGTAAGGATCCAAGCTCCACATATGGTCCATATCGACCGGATCTTAAGGAAAAGAGCGTGTTCTACTGAGAAAACCTTCAAACTGAAATATGTCGAAGCAATCAAAGGCCTAAAAATCAAGATCCGTTCACAGACAAGACGAATCGAAAGATACCTGGCATCCATAGAGAAGACATATCGGGAGGCGATCTCCATAAATTGAAATGATACAAGAGGGTATTACAGAAATAAAAACTGAGACAAAATCCTATTCGATGAGTTATTTGACAGAGGAAGTAGATGAAGAAAGGAACTCGAAGGTTATGAAACAATTCAAGATAAAATGGAAAAAGTGGAATTAAAGCTTAGGCGTGCATTGGAAGCAATACAAAATACGGCTGATACCAAACAAACAAAGGGCCTCGAAACAGTAATATTGCCCAAGTTCGAGTTGCCTCACTTCTATGGAGATGCAAATTCTTGGTTTAACTTCAAAGAGGTATTCGGAATGGTCATAGATCAAAATCCAGGGCTGAGTGATCTACAAAAGCTGCAGTATTTGGGCTCCGCAGTGAAGGGAGAAGCAGCCAGACTGATACGTGGGTTCCCGATATCATCAGAGAGCTACAGGCAAGCGTGGGATACTCTAGTGTCCAGATACGACAACCAAAGAGAGTTGGCTTATGCACAACTGAACAAAATCTTCAAGATTAAGCAAATGAAGAGTCCATCAGCAAAGTGCCTAAGGGAACTTCTGGATACATGTAACGAGTCTGTGCGCAATCTAGGATCCCTCGGATTGCAAAGAAATGAGTTGGTGGACATAATCTTGGTACAGTTCTTGAGGAACAGAATCGATGAGGATATGAAACGGCAGTGGGAGTTGACCCAGGATGAGAGATCATTTCCTTGCTACGAGACTTCATTCTGTTTCTTGAGAGACAAGCTAGAAGTCTGCCACAGGATCAGGGGAATATCAAAGAAAAGAAATGAAATTCAAAGGAACTATGCAAATGTACACCTTGCGATTAATACCAATGCTCAAATATGCATAGCATGCAAAGCAGGTCACAGAATCTACAACTGTACTACATTTAGTACAATGCCCATCGAGCAAAAATGGGAATTTGTAAACAACACAAGATGTGCTACAATTGTCTAAAAAAAGGTCATGCAAGGAAAAATTGTTACCAAGGACCTTGCAAGAAGTGCAACAAAAGGCACCATACTTTGCTCCATAGGCTTGACACAGAGGTGACTAATACTCAGAAGGGTGCGAAGCCACAGATCTTTACACCTGTAAGTGAAATCAACAATACCAGTATTGAACAGGGAAGTGAGACCATCAATCAAGTGCTCCTTGCGACTGCTCAATAATTGTGGAAGGTGCAAACGGTACACAGCAGATCTGCCGAGCACTTTTGGATAGTGGATCACAGTTAGTTTGATCACAAAAGAAATTGTGAGAAACTTGGACTAAAGGAGAAACATCACGACGCTCACTTAGGGGTATTGGAAATAATCCAGTCCAGGTGTCAACTACATCTGTTGACTTGACATTCAGGTCGATTTATAGATCCGAAATTTATGAAACGAATGCTCTGGTGATGGAGGTCTTAACCACCGAAATTCCAAACTTCAAATTGGCAGAACCGACCTGGATCATGCAGAGAGGGCTTGAGTTGGCAGACCCTCTGTTTCACATTTCGGCACCAATCGACATCATTCTAGGTGCAGAGATGTATGCGTATCTGATGCAAGGAGAGAAAAAAATTCTGGGAAGGAACCAGCCTATAGCGGTGAAATCAAGGCTCGGTTGGATTCTGATGGGCAAGGTGGAAGGCTCTCTCTCGTCGAGCTATAAAGGTGGACCTTGCAGCCTTGCGGTTCAAACAACATCAGAATTGGATGGTCTGGTGGGAGATTTCAAGCATACGGAGTCAGTGCCGTCATTACAGGACCAGAATCCAAGAGAAGAAGTTTATGAAACTTACTACCAGAAAACCTATTCCAGAGGCGGCCAAGGAAGATACAGTGTGAAACTGCTATTAAGGAAAGCTCATCAAAACAGCTCCATTCCTACCTCTAGATCTCCAATAATTCCACTGGGAGAAAGGTCTGGTGAAGGTGTCTTGCGCAGATCTAACTTGGACAGCCGGAGGAGTTTTCGGGAGACCAATCGCCTAGCTGGCCCCTCTTCCCATTGCGCCTCAAGATCTGAACTGAAGTTCAGCGGTGGGGGGGAGTATGTTTGCGCCTAGCTATGCAAATCGCTAGCTAGGCTGCATTGATTCATAGTCATGCAAATTCTTCTTTCTTTCTTTTGACTATGTAAATATGTATGTATATAAAATGAGTGGATGATTGAATAAAGAGTGTGTTAGCAAAACGCCGTGAGGCTGTGTGGCCATTCTCTTGTTGTTACATCGCATTAGGATAGGTACAATCTCTCGGTAGTCAATCCGCAGGTCGAGGTGAAAGTATACAGTCCAAATTAAGCTCTGCCAAGGATAGTCAACATCTAAAACAAAAGGTTAGAGAGCAGCACGGATTTCCAAACTATTGCTGTAAGGATCCAAGCTCCATCACTGTTGAAGGACTGAAAAGTCCGAGAGCTTGAAAATAAAAGGTTTGTACAAGAAACCTAGCCCTGGAAGCTTTATTTATGGTATTATGTAAATATATTGTTCAATCTATATGTGAGTTACCCAGAAATTATTTGAAAGAAGAAAAATCAGTTATTTTTGTATAAAGATTATTAAGAGATTGTACATAGAGTATTTATCAGCCCGTTGAAGAGCAGTATATATGCTCGAAAGCTTGCAAATTCAAAATTAAAAGAAACGTTTTATCTGATTTTATTTTTCCTCTTTCAATCAATCTATATGTAAAGATTTGTGTGTTAAATAAAGTGAACTGTTTGTGAAGCAACTCTTTGATGCACCCCTCATGTAGCCTTAGAGAGCCAGGTTATACGAGTTTTGCGTAGATTTAAATCTTAATTGTTTTTATATTTGAAATTGGCACAGGGTAAAACAAGGGCCTATATCGTCTCTGTCACTTGACTTAGCCTCTCTTCTGTATTCATTAAGGATATACAAGTTAGAGATTACAAATGTTAAGGATATACAAGCACTTGTAGAGTGAAGGGGTTTAAGAAACAGTGGACCATAAGACTGCGCAGATTGTTTATTTAAGTATAGAATTCTCCTCTAAGTTTATAGTTCCATAAACTCCCATTCCTCTATATTGCTTGATAATTGTAGGCTATATCGAGCCAATAGATTAAACTGACGAAAGTGTTTTAAAAGGTCCACAGTTACATGTCAGTACAGGTGTGCGATAGCTACTTACATACTGGACGTCTCAACCAGCAGTGTGGCAGCAACGGAAGAGAAACCATTTATCGCTATTCCACAGCCCGCGGCCTGCCAAGTCGTAAACCAACTTCTCCAATAAACTCCAGCCCACTTTTATTGCAGTTTCTGAACTTCGATATATATAAATATGGCCCAGGGTCTGTTGCGTCACACAAGGGCATTTGTAGGAGTTCTTTACACATTACCCAACAAACATACCACCGCATCGCTTACATGTAGCCATGGGGCAAAGATACAAAGGCTCTAGTCCCACTTTCTAGGACCTATCCAAGAGGGAATCATTACCTATATGTTGAGAAATTCCTATATCGGTAGCTTCTCTAGAGTCGACGTGGTCACCTGGGCTTAGAAGTTGTTGTGGCCTGGGGCAACCTGCTGCATCGATCGTTTCGATCCTCCATCCCCGCCCCCCTCTCTCTCAATCAGAGCGCTTCTCCTCCACCCTCTTCTTAGAACACGCGGGATATGAACGTCTTGGAACCCCCACACGTATTGTAACACTCGCATCTTGGAGAGAGAAGATCTATATTCCAAATTGGATATCAACAAACACTTTAGGAAATTTAAGCGAGATAGCTGAATAAATGTATCACACGAATATAAGAGAAGAAAAATAATCCCTGAAACAATCTTGACAGATATATTGCCCTGACACACGGGCTCCTTCCATCTATCTTCAATTCTTTTTTTTTTTTTCATTTCTCCCAAAACCGACATTTCCTCTGCTAGGACACAGGTAACAAATATTTATTTGACAAAAACCTTCCTAGTCATCTATATGGCGATTTCAGCCCGAATCACTATTTAACAACCGCCACTTGTGAAAGCAAGGACTCTGTTCGTACAGTTATAAGATTGGAAATTGTACAACCCTCATATATACAAATGTCCTTTATTATCTATTTTGTGTAGATATAGGATCTTGGTTAAATCCATCATTTCTCCTTTAACATCGGGGACACTCATTGCACCAGAGATATGGATAATAACTGTAGTCTTGTTGTTCTCCAACGTGAAGATAGAATAGCAAGATACAATGTCTACCTCGTTCTTTTCGTAATTTCAATCGAATGGAAGTCAAGCCGGGAAAGACGTAAGGTGCGCTAATGTAATCTTCCTTTTATTCCGTGTTGGATTCCCTTCTGGTCCAGTCCTTGGATCCAACCAATCAGTGAAAAATTGCCGACATTCGCCACCATCCTCTCAATCCATCAGACTCTCGTGCCGACTTAATGAGACGAAAAAAGAATAATAGAACACTGTTTTCATCAGCGACGGGAGAAATAAGAGTCCCAGTACATAATCCGCGTTATTGGGGGAGACACGTGTCACTTTTCGAAATTAAAAGATATAAGATCATCATCTATTCTTTACGACATTCAGTTATATATGAAAATTAAGAATTGCACGATGGCTTGAATCTACAGATGAATCAGGTCTCCTTAAAAGTCCCAGTCCAATAATCCGCCGCTTATTTGGGGAGACACGTGTCACTTTTCGAAATTAAAAGATATAAGATCATCATCTATTCTTTACGACATTTCGTTATTTATGAAAATTAAGAATTGCACGATGGCTGAATCTACAGATGAATCAGGTCTCCTTTATCTATATTTCCAATCAGAGTTAAGTGTAGAGAATTGCTCAAACAAATGTCGCGAAATTTACCTATTATAAAATTCGAAACAACTATTTAATGCGTTGTTTTATCAAGCAACGTTGCGAGAACAGATTTCTCCGACAAAAATAACTCTTTTAGCCTAAACTTTTAATTCTCTTGTGTAAGTTAATCGTATTCTATCGTTTCATTTTCGTAAATAATCTCATTTTTTCTCAATATATAATAGTTTCATTGTAAACATTGCTCTTTAGGAGGATAAAAAATACCTGTGTGCGACTCCATCTGCAATTACTAAATATCTGACAACAAGATGCGGCAATATCACTCTAGACCAGTATATTAAAAAGGACAAAGTCTCACATTACACCTTATCGTTTACATTTCACAATTCATCAAGTTGTATTAGAAATCCTGCGGTTATAAAATAGTTCAAGTAAGATCGGGTCCTGTAGGACATCTCGTGACACAAGCCGCTGTTATATTCAAGACTTAAGAAGACGTGTTTATTTACACAAGCCTATTCCTAGCCTCCATCGTCACTTCACACCCATCTTCCAGTACTTGTTAGCTAGAGCAAGTATATAAGGCTAGTTCTCCACACAACCACTGACCACTGTATTTTGATGGAACTCTACATGGAATCAAACTCCTTTCTGAATATAGAGATTTTAAAATTCTAAAAGGTATAAAAACACAAATCTGTCGGCATCCAAGCGAAAAGTGCCTAATACTATGGTAGAGCTAACATCTGGTGTTGCATTATTTCTGCCAGCGGTCAGATGGAGTAAACAAAAGGAAGCAACACCAAAGGGAAACAAAATCAGATTCCAACCAACCGCCTCCAATTATAACCCAGTTTGTGGCCAGATGAAATTTCAGGCACGTTCTGTTCAATTCTTCGTTTAATGGGGTGGTTGTTTTATACTATATTTCAGGCCCACTTGATCTTGGACCAACTTGTCTGACTCTAAAAACAGGTAGTACCCATACAACAATAGTTGACATTTTCCAACCGGTTTGAAACTGGGTTTACTGTATGAGGGCGGCCTTCAGAGATCTCTCAAAAATTGTTTTTGTAAAGGATGGATCTATATCAGATCGATCAGATAAGTTACAAATAACCTATTATTTCAATATCAAGGATCTATGCTACCTTCAAAATGATTCAGTCAACCTTGCTCAGATAAGGGCAGTAGGTCTGCTATTATGTCTCGGGCATATGTACACTGCCCTCTTTTCCTTTTTTATATTAATCGTCCTAAATCAGATCCTACCCTCCTCAGCACAACCACCAGGAGAGTTCATTAAAATATAATGCGGGACAGAGGGATTTTATATATATATATAATCACCATTCCAAAGTAACTCTCAATTAAAAGAAGTTAGGATATAGTTGAGTGCGACAACAGAAATACCGATCCGTGCAATAGAAGGGGAACCTACCGCGTGGTATTCAGGACAGCAACAAAGTGAACCGCAATAAAAGGAAATTCCACATGACAATCAACATTTCATGTGGACTATTGGAAGTGAAATTTTAGGGTCCCTCGAACATCGCATCAAACAACACAGAAATAAACCTATTTTTGAAGTTGTTCCTCATCTTCCCTCATTGCAACGACTGACCACAAATGTATTATTCAACTTCAAAATATGCGTTAATATATATTTTAAAAATTTCAATCTGTTTAAAAACATTTGAAAAAAAGTGTTCGTGTGTATTTATAGTAGCAGTTTTTAGGCAATACTCTCTTTTTTTGAATCGCTATATCATACTATATTGTCTATAACTATGAACATGCTAACTATACTGGTACTTTATAAATATTGAAAAAACTCGTTTTACATCCTAATTGAATAGCTACAATATGAGCTCAAAGAGAACCAACCTCAATTCTTTAAACTAGCAGAAATTTAAAAATAAATTACGTTGTAAATGTTACCTAATATTTAATAAAACTCTTTAACCATTCCAACATACTTAAATTCGTACCAATTAATTCTTAAAACAGAGACACCTTTATAACGTTTTTCTTTCCCTTTCAAATATTTTTCTGTTAAACCTAACTTACTGAATCATATTTAATTCTCAAAAACAAAAAAGGTTTTAGCCTCTGGCGAGCGTGTTGATGGCCAATAACATGCCAAATTCGGTATTGGCGAAAAGCCCAGGAAAAGCTTGAATCAGTGCCTGAAAGGCCCAGCTTCGAAATCCCAAACTGGTGAGGAAATACACCGAAAAAACGATTTCCAGATGAAAATTCTGAAGAAATTCAAGATATTCCAAACTATGCAAAATCGCCGGCAGGCAACAAGCATGCAAATCCGGCCCGCCGCGCGTGATGTCACGGCGCCGATGACTGCTGCTGCTACCAGCGCCGAACCAACCTCGAAGAACTGGGGTGACACCATGGAGATGGGGGAGGAACAAAACGACGGCTTCACCGTCGTCGTTAGAAACAAGAGAAGGCGCCGCGGCTCGTCGTCATCAGAGCACACTGCGGAGGCAGTCCAGCAAGCCCAGAGAGCAGCGCAACACCCAGCAGTGGAAGCGGCCCACAGGGCCAGGAGCAGTGCCGCCCCAGGAGATCAAGGCGACGACGGGGCAAAACATCGCCGACGCCAAGGCGAGGCAGTCCTCATCAGGACAATTACATCTTTCTGGAGCTCTGTCCTGATCTCTCTCCATACAAATACCTCCAGGCGATCGACAAGCCTGGTCGGGGGACCAAAGAACATCACCCAGTTCACAGAATGAACGGGCACTTCATCGTGACCTGGCGAGCAAGGACCTTGCGAGCCGTCTGGTGGAGAATGGTCTGAACATCGAGGGGAACGCTCCTTAGGGTCTTCCCCTACCGCAAGAGGGCCGAGCGCATAGTCGTGGGCCAATCTGCCCGGTTTGTGGAGGACAGCACCGTCGTGGAGGCCCTGCGTCCGTATGGAAATGTCACCTCCATCGCCCCCATCCTGATCAAATGGAGTATGCCTTTACCGACGGCCGCCGGGAGGCCTACATCCTACTCCATGAGGGCGTCAGACTGGAGAAGCTGCCCACCGCCCTGGACATCAAGTCCAAGGGTGACACCCTGCCGGCCTTCCTCTCATTTGGCATCAAGTGCTCTAAATGCGGGAAAAAGGGCCACCGGCAGAGCCAACTGCCCAACGCTCGCCAGGCAGACCACCAGCCCCAGGCAAACATCGTCCCCCACGATGCAAGGCCTCCGCCTCCTCCTCCTCCTCCGCAGCCAAGACAGCCAGCACCTGCGCCCGAAACACCAGCGTCCCCTGCTCCATCTGCGTAGATGTCGACTGAGGCTCCCGCGATCTCTTCCGCGCCTCAGCCTGCCGAACCGGTGTGCATCCAAGCCCAGCCCGCCCCCGTTGCCCATCTGCTCCTCTGACTGCCCCGGGGCCCCTCGAGCCTGGGACCCCCTCCGCTCGACCACGAGATGAGGGAGGAGGAGGAAATCTCAACTCCCTCCACGCCTTCCCAGAAGCTCTCCGCTCCCCCACCCTCTCCATCGACCAATCCCGGCTTCCCGACCTTGGCTGGGATGAGGCCCTGCGCCTCATCTCCACTCAATCCAGTTGACGAAGCGATTGCCCTCGCTAACAAACGCCCCAGGTTGCCGCTCTCATCAAGCTAGCCGACGCCATCTTGGCCACGCATCCTGGCACCGACTCCACCGTCTACAAGGTCCTCATGAAGGCCAAGAAGCCGCTTAAGCAACGGCTTCAATTAACTACCGCGTCGCTACAATCAACGCGCGAGGGCTCGCCACTCGGGGGAGGAGCCTTGTCCTGTGTCATCTCCTCAAACAACATCGAGTGGTCATCGCGTTTGTTCAAGAGACAAACGCATATCACCTGGATAGCGGCCAAGACCTCTGCCTCGGCTACAACGCTGTTGTTTTAGCCATCCCCTAGCCATCTCGGGATCCGGACTCGCCTGCGTCTTCGGGAAAGGCGTCACCGTGCTACCAACAGCGAATCCTGTGGCCGGGCCACATTGCCTCGGCAACTATCGATGTCCACGGCGAGGAGATGACGTTCATCAACGTCCATCTGGCACACGAAACCCCGCGAGAGGAACCGAACCAACTCGATCTCCAGGCGGCGACAGCGGCACAGGAATAGCGGGCCTGGGTCCTCGAGGACCTTAACATCAGGGATCACTCATCGTCCTCCGCGGATGCCCTCGCCGCTCTTCTGGACCTGGCTGCGCTGGTAGACGTGGCTACCCAGTTCGACGCCGCCCACCTGCCCACCAGAGTCGCTAGCCACGGCGACCAAGTCGAGACCAGCCGCCTTGACCGGATCCTCGTTCCCTGCTGGAGTCCTGGATCGCGTGACCACCTACGCGACCAGCCACTACCACCTCTCAGACCCCCGCCTCGTGCTGCTCCAGGTGGGGCCGCCCACCGCCTTCTCGCTCACTCATCGCCCTGGACCAGAACGCTCCAGCGCCGGGGATGCCTTCCTTCACCCCCCATCATAATATAAATATGTATATATTTAAATTTTGTATATTAATTTTTCTTTTCTTAAACTGTTGTTCTTTTTTGAACTTGTAATATTGTCGAGATGACAATAAAAATATTTTAATTGTCAAAAATTGTCACCTTTATAACGTTTTGCCAAAGGTGTTATTTTTTATTTTTCCTGACGAATACAAAAGATTTTCGTCGAAACGTCGAGAAATTAAAACCTTTTTGGCCGAAGTGTCTCTTAGCAACTATGAATTCCGGCCACAGGCAACCTCTATCTTCAACATATCTCAAAACATTGCGATCAAAATGCCCACAAAACTTATAATTGTTAAACTTCGAGTTAGGACATATTTTCTCTGTGAACAGAGATTTAAATATATCGACCTGAATCGACTCGAAATAGTATAGATGAAATCTTTTATCTATAAAATCAAAATTACCTTTCTTTTCAAACACACCACATAGAATTAAATTTACTCGATAGTTATCTGAAGAGAGGACAAAACCTTGATACAAAAGCAAGGGAAAAGGACGCCATCATCTTCGAAAAGCACAAAAATACTGCGCCATCTAAGAAACGTCATTCTAAACTTTAAGAAATATCGATAATTATCGAAGCATTGACTTAGAAATAAGCCATTTTGATGTCAGTAACATTTACCGTACGTTATAAAATATTTTTATATAGTCTATATTTGAAAGCGACAAATATTGGTAGACATCTTCAAGAGAAAGTCTCCATATGGCAGAATTAAGCAAGCCCACAACAATCCATACATTAACCTATCAGATACATTTTTCAAACAAGAAGTTTATAAAATAATAGCGACTAATAGTCTGCTATATGGTTTATATTCTATTCCAATCTCTCGAAATTAACCGCAATATCATATATACCTTTATACAAAGCAACCTTTTTCTTTACAACCTACGAAGGTCGGCTACTCAACCCTATGTTTCCAAACAAACAAAAATGAGGAAATTAAATTTTAACAAACTTTTTGATATTTATATAAATAAATGAAATATGAATTTCGAATTAATTTTACTAGACCTTGCAGCTGGGGACTCCAGGCTCCCAGCAGGCACGGACCGTCTCATCTACAACCATGTGGTGGATTTCTACAACCTGGTACAGAGGTGGAACCAGCAGAATGTCCTGGTGAACCAGTACTTCAACCAACACTTACAGAACCCGGAGAGCAAGTTTGACGACTTTGAGAAGAAAATTGCATTAGCACGGAGAGACATGAGACCACTGGTACAAGCCATGGAATCCTTGGTCCTCAAGCTAGAAGCGCTGGCCAAGAGTGAATATGCTGAAGAAGTCCCCTTCAAAAGTCTCACTATCCTGGACATCTACAACTGGGTCTCCCAGCTCCACCAGAGCTACAAAGCACAGTTCGATCGACTGGACCAACGAGTAGATGACATGACACCAGACTCAGACCTCCACACTCTGCGGACATGTTGGCTGTATGAGAGTGAAATCCCTAGGGCCATCCACCAATATATGGAATCTCTGGTGATGGAGATTGAAACCTTCAAACTCGCTAGTATTTAGTAGTTCTTAAATATATAACCTTAATAAAGGTTTTTTGTTGTTGTACTCCAACCTATGTTGTACCAATAGTATCTCAGTGGCATTGGGTAAAATGGTGAGAGTTCCGTTCGGAATCGTACAGCGTGTATCGAGGTGTTTTGACAGACCCTGAGGTAGGAGAGATTGAAGAGCCTATTTCATGGGAGACGCCACATGGATTCAAGCAGCATTCTAAATAGAGATTTCAAAATATAATTAGAAAATCTAACCAAATCTGTCGGAATTCTTATTGAAAAGTAAATAATGATTTGGTCGAGCTGATTTCTTTTTACCAGCGGTCGGAAGGAGGAAACAAAAAGGAAAGGGCAGCAAAATCCGATTCCAGCCAACGCCTCCAATTATAACCCAGTTTGTGGGTGGGTAAAATTCCAGGCACGTTCTGTTGATTTTTTCTTTATATGGGCTGATTCATTTTTATATCGGGCCCACAGTCTTGGACCAACCTGTCTGACTCTGGGAACAGGTAGCCAACTGGGATCAACGGAGAAAACGCCTCTCAGAAATATCATAATCCTTGTTTATTTAATGATGAATCTGTGTGATCTACTAATTAACAATTAACAGGATATTTCATCATTGCTCCCACAACCGACCATAGTCAGATCTGTCCAAATACTGGCAGCAAACCTACTAATAAATCTTTACTTCCAGAACCTAGAACTCTATCCCGCGTTTTTTTATTATCAATTTATCGTTAAAATATGTTTCTATGCGCCTTACCATGAGAATAAATTTTTAAATTCCCCAAGAAGAACTACATATTCACTCTCTCCTCCATATCTTGGATTTATTCCCATTTGTAAAGTTACTTGAATAAAGTGGAGAATGTCCCTCCGTGGAATGGTGCGACCAGGTGTTGAGGCCACCAACAAGTGAACACGAGGTTAACGATACGAATTTAAAAGATGTGAGCTCCAGTAAAACTTGAGTTATACCGAAAACATTCCCTTTCAAACGAACATAAAATAATTCCCAATATTAATGATACCATAGAAAGAACCATGGTTAACTTTTATTGTAGTGAACCAAATGTTTGGGGTTTGCTATAGCGAGGACATGTCGACACCACGGAAATAAACCTATTTTTGAAGTTGTCCGTCAACTTCAGGCCATGTACTCGCAGAAAAAAAACCATAGTTATATTTAACACACTTTCAATCCACTTAAAAAACCTAAGTATATAGAAATCATCTTTTTGTATTCGTAGCAGCAAGATTTAAGTATAAAAATACACTTGCTATATTCAACCATTAAAATATGGAAATACCATCAACCCAATAAGTTCTATTGATGGTTCTTCAAGCCTGTCGAGAAAATTGGCATCACAAAGGAAGTATAGAAGATATATAACACGTCTTGTTTAGCGAGAGTAACTCACGTGTTCAACATCACCATCGATAAAGAGAAAGGCGAATTGCCCCTCGAAATATATATTCGATATATATATGACTTAAATTTATATAAGGAAAAAGGAATCGCAGGATATCATTGCTTAAAATTATAGCCCTCTCAGTTCATATTCTCCTCACTTTTATGAGAGATGGTAAATGGCCGGTTTCCAACGTCAAATCTTCTTCAAATAAAGGTGTAAAATAAGAGTTTTTATATGCGCTGAGAGAGTGTGTGAGTTAATCTCTAATAAATAATGAAGATAAATATAAGCCACATATCGGCCATGCAGCCTTCCAATCCAAAATGGTGTATACCCAAACGGGCGTCAACAACCAGGGTTTCCTTTCATTCTGGCAGTGAGAAAAATACCTGTCCTAAAATACCTTTTCTTAAAAATTATATTGGCCAACATTCTTGGTTTTTAATTAATGTTTCCTTACTCATTCAAAACTATTATACACTCTGAAGTGAAAGAGAAATATTTTCGAAATACGTAGCAAAATCATTTGTGTGAATTACTTTTTAAATTCAATATCTGCTAAATCAATACATTAGCGACCCAATATGAGTGATGAGATATTAGTGTTCTCGAACATCGCATCAACACTACAGAAATAAACCTATTTTTGAAGTTGTTCCTCATCTCCCCTCATTGCAGCGACTGACCACGCAGAAACCACATTTGTAATATTCAACTTCAAAACAAGCGTTAATATATTTTTTAAAAAATTCCAATCTATTTTAAAGACATTTGAAAAACGTATCCGTGAGTATTTATAGTAGGCAGGTTTTAGGCAATACTCTCTGGTTTGAATCGCTATAGCATACTATATTGTCCTGCCGCTACATCAGGCCTCTCATCCGGGAGGCATTTACCATCATCGGACGGCCCCCTGACCTGCAGGGCTGGGTCTTCGGGCATGGCCTAGACGATGACGCCCTGGCCATCCTGGCATCTGCCAAGACACACATCTATAGGTACTTCCTCAACGTGGAACTGAGGAGTGTTCAAGAAGGCCCCTCCTTGTCTGGAGGAGGACTCTCACAAGGTGGGGAAGCCTTCGTCAACGTCAAAGCTTTCTTTAAATAAAGGTGTAAAATAATAGTTTTTATATGCGCTGAGAGAGAGATAGTGTGTGTGTTAATCTATAAAAATAATGAAGATAAACATAAGCCACATATTGTAGCTATCGTCATGCAGCTTTCCATTCCAAAATGGTGTATACCCAAGCGGGCGCTAACAACCAGGGTTTTCCTTTCACTCTGGCAGTGAGAAAAATACCTGCCCTAAAATACCTTTTCTTAAATATTTTTATTGACAACATTGCTGGCTTTTAAGTAATGTTTCCTTACTCAATCAAAACTATTATACACTTGAAGTGAAAGAAATATTTTCGAAATACGTAGCAAAATCAATTGTGTGAATTACTTTTAAAATTCAATATCTGCTAAATCAATACATTAGCGACCCAATATGAGAGATGTACATACCCCTAAATATCTTAGAGACAATCAGACGGCACATACTATGACTTTATACAAACGGTAAAAGATAACATAAGGTGTTTCAACGAGCTATTAGTGACAATATTGCATTTACCTATCACAGTACACTGTGAGGAAACAAAATCGAATGAATTTTAGTTTGCCATACTTTCAAATGTCAAGTAAGAAGTTTCAGAAGATGAGTTTCTTTTAATTGTAAAACATTACAAGCTTTCGGGCAATGCCCTTCTACAGGTAAAATAAAAATAAAAACAAAAATTAAAGGTAAATTAAGGCAACTAAGCAACTGAGAATTAAACAATGTAAATATATATCAGCTAACCACAGAAAACAAAAACAAAAATAAGATATATATTGTTACATAAATTAAAAATAATAAATACTATTAAGCCAATTAAACCTACTATAAAGCCAAGACTTCCCTCGAAGATGACGATGTCCCTATAGACGATACGACGACACAGCCGCTCTTCACGCCGCAAGAAAATGGACGCAAAGGTACTAGGGACAAAGTTCCAAGACTTCGATGGAATCCTTGGCAGAAGCACGTCAATTCCACGTCAGTATCTACAATAATTGCTAGCTGTGGGTCACAGCTCCCATAGGGAAGAAGCTATGTAACATAGTATTTATTATTTTAATTTATGTAACATAGTATTTCTTAATTTTATTATTTTTTTATTTAACAGAGTGGTCATTTTTATTTTTATATCTTGCGACTCTGTAAATTTCCCTCGTGGCTTATCTTTTGTTTACCGTTCTTAGTTCGTCCTTCCCTGAAATAAATTTTGTTTCCTCCTGAAGTTTTTGTCTTCCCTAATTTTCCACGTGGCAATATATACACTCGCGTGAGACTACTCGCGCGTCTGGATTTGAATGAATTAAAATTGGGTTAATATTTGAAAAAATATTATGGTTTATGGTTAGCTGATATATATTTACATTGTTTAATTCTCAGTTGCTTAGTTGCCTTAATTTACCTTTAATTTTTGTTTTATTTTACCTGTAGAAGGGCATTGCCCGAAAGCTTGTAATGTTTTACAATTAAAAGAAACTCATCTTCTGAAACTTCTTACTTGACATATATTACTGGAAAAGTCTTTGACCTATACTTTCAAATGGCTGAACACACACAATTAACGAAATACCAATCCAAACAATGCAAACAAACAACGTTGTGCGAGCCTTTTTCTAACTTCTAAAGGTAGTGGAAAGCTGTCAAGGTCCACAGTGATTGGAAATATTCCATCGTCTAACGCTGTGTCTCTAGCCTTGCATGAAGACAGACAATGACACACAAACTCAGCAATCAACAAGCCACGGACAAAAGCGGTACACAATTCTAAGCTATGTTACCGCCCATCCCATCTATGAATTAAAACATTTTAGGTTATTTAATCAAAATAAAATCCAATCACATTATATCATTTATGAGCCTCCATGACGCTTTAATACTTAATTTTTATAAATATTGATCCCGAACGTAGCGCTATAAATCAAGTTATAATTTGACTCCAACGTGGTCATTCTACACGGTGGATCATATAGATGTTGCCATGGAAGCCTATGGTTACCTACCTACAGCAATAGATAGTTACGCTCTATTTGGCTGTCTCCGTGGAACTGGAGTAGATAGGCCAAACATGCCATGTCAATGCAGAAGAAAACTCGAATGTTAGGAATGAAGTTGAGGGACGTGTGTGAGATACAATTAATAATGCTGAACAACAATACACAAGAACATAATGAGACCGAGAGTTTCTATCCTCTGTTGACGGAGTTCAGACCGAAAGAAATTATTGGGGAGGATTAAAAAGTACTTAAAAGTGAATATTTTTGTACCCTTAAAATTTCTCTTCAAATGAATCAGGAATATATGTAGCATCGTGCCTCATTGAATACGATTTTTTAAGTGTTTAGACTTTATTATATGGAACTTCAAATGAATACACAATGGTTGTTTCTAGACTCAAAGGCCTTGGTGGAACATATTAAAGCCTGATTTTCAGGCCTAGAAGAATAAATCGAGGTTATTGAGCACTTGTATATTTGCAATTCTTGTTAGGTTGTGGTAGATAGCTTTCATTCACATAGATGTATCATGAAAGTACGAGAAGACGGCAATGATCTCTTTGAGGTTGGCACAATTACAACTGCTTCCGAAACACTGGAGTTACAAAGTTCAATATTTACTGTATTTGCATAACACGAAATATTAATATTCAAATACTTTATATCTATAGGCATTAACATTAGTACTTTAACGGTTATAAGAGTATGCGCATACAAGTACTACAAGCATACTTTTACTTCATCTTTTTATTTTTAGGGGGGATAGGGTTAGAGATAAAAAATTTCCATTTAAAAACTTGTTTATTCTATCAATTCAAAACACGGGCTGGTTCAAATCCTCCTAATAGTATTTTTTTATTAAAGAGCATAGTCACTTTCCTCAGTTCCGCTACCCTTAAGCATTTAAGAATTTGGGTAAAAATAGAATACTAGTTTTAAATCAAACACATTTGTAAGGGGGAAAATATCAAGCTAATCAATTTTCATACATTTTGTAACAAAGAAAAGTCAAATTTATTTTAAAATTTCGTTTAAACAACAAAAATACTTGAGGAAATGTGAATAAGATAATCATAACAAAAATATTCTCCAAATAGTTACATAAATGTTTGTGTCAGAATAAAACTAACAAAGTGAAAAGTCAAATTTAATCATTTACGAAAATAATATCTTAAAGGCTAAACATGCAATATGTAAAAATGTACATTTATATCGTAAATGTTTTTAAAGTCTCAAATATCTTCGCACTATACACATTTAAATAGGATATCTTTGTAAAATATAAGCCGAGTTGCCTTTATAATTAATGTAATCCAAAATGTTTAGTGTACTTATATATAAAATGGAATTAGCTTTGCCATACTGTATACGTGTAATTCCTGTATTTGAATTGTTACTAGGGATGAAGCTACATTTTTTACATTGGAAGGATGTGTGTTAACCTAGAAAAAAATGCTGATTCTGAGGCAAATTCTTCGGGATACAATCGTTAGGTAGAATTAATGGCGGATGGAAATACCTCAGCAACGAACTTGAATTTAATTTTTAAATAGTAAAAGGTTTGGGTGAAATTTGAGACAATGTACACACAAAATATATAGTATCTCAAGCCTCAAAAGTTAGATATTATTAAATGAGTTTATATGGTATATTTCAATTTTTCTCAAGTACACACAATCGTTTTTATATTTCGATTTAAATGAGAGAAAAATAATTATAAAACAATTTTAGCTGTGAGGAAAAAATCTTTAACAGCCTTCTCTCGTCTATTTGTTTTATAACTTTCTAAATTGTTTCCTATTTCAAATCCTGGGATTTAAATAAAAGATTCAGCCGAGGGCCATAAAGTGTTGTAAACGCTGAGCTGCTAAAATTACCGCCCAAATGGGATTGCAGACGAACCCGGAAACAACAAAGTCACCGGTGGACTTGCTAGGCCTAGCATTTCTCTTGGAGCATTTACGTTTTCTTCAAGTGTCTCTAATGACACCTTTACAAAAAAAACTTCATTTTTTCAATACTAATTCTCAAATTCAAAAATATATACAATAAGAAGGTATACTTTAAAGCATAAAAATGAGATACTTTTTTATTTATTTAAAGGTAATATTCACATAATTTATTAAGTCTATTTGTTGATAAAATGAGCATTTATCATTTTAATATTTTCAAAAATTATTTTAAAAATCATTTTAAAATTTTAACATTTTCCATTAAAAAAGTTTTGAAACAAATTTTTAGATGGCATGGCTACAAATATAAGGTTTATTTAAAATTTATGACCGGGATGGTATATATTTCAAATATATCGTAAATATATACAAAAGCCTCAATGTTTAGAAAGGCTAAAAAGTTTCAACATCGGCTGCAAATGGCGTCGAAACAATGGGTGACGGTAGTCGATATCTTGCGATATAATTTGGCTTGCAGCTATAAAAATACCACGATGAAGTTGAAAAACACGTTTTATAATTAAAAACAAATATAATTTCATCAGTGATGCACAGTAGCTAAATAAGTTTTTCAAATAAATATGAGTAAAAGTTATTGAATATTTAGAAATATTTGCTTTTTATTTTAAATACACGTTTATAAGCTTTCATATTTTTATGGCATTAGAATATTAATTGAAATTACAATCATTCTTATCGATACCATTCGAAATTTAATTTAAGTAATTAAACTTTGTTTCTTCGGATGTTATCGCATTTATGTTAAATTGAGCTTCAACTTGATGAAACCAAATTTCAGGTTTATCTGTCCAAAATGGAGGTATTTTAATGCTTACCTTGCAGGCCTCATGGTAGGGTTCCGATCCGCCGCCCGCTCATTAATTCCCCTTCGGTCGCCATCTTGAATTTTTAATAATAATGTTTGTTTTTCTTGATTTAATTGTTCTTTTTACGGCTCACCAATTGTTGCTAGTTGGTTTGTAATTCCAAACGGAGTCCAAACAACAAATTATTTTCGTAAAATCAACTTTTAATTACATTTATCTAATACAAATTTAAATATTCAAAATTAGTTTTTCCGATAGCTCATTAATTATTTTCATGTCCTGCTTAATTTTTAAAATTTGAAGGGAGTTTCATTAAAATATGAAATATCTTTTATATTTAATATTTTGCATAGAAAATATTTTAAAAGTATATTCTAAAAGAACACAAATGAATAGATTCTAACAGATACGTTTTTGATTATAATAACAATGTTGCTAATTTTTATCTCATTTTCGGGTATATTTAATCAAATATGTTTTTAATCAAAATGCAAAGTTGAGGTAAAATTATTGATATTTATTGAGGTAAAATTATTTCAAAAATAAATTTATGTATACCTTTTTGATTTAATTAAGGACATCTTTGAATTCAATAAAGGCATTTCGGACTTTTGAGTATATATAAAGGGTTCATTTTACACTATTAAGATAAAATGTTAGTTTTATTTTAAAATACAACATGTCATAATATAAACGTTTTGAAGTTTAAAAGCTAATATTTTTATAATTAGGAACACAAGATTTAGGTTAACAACATTTCAAAATTAAATATCGAAATTTATATAAAGTTTTCAAATCACAGTTAATAATTTTGTATTAACTTTTTAAATCTCTATTTCATTACATTTTTTTAGGTTCAGTTACACACTTTCAAATATTAATAATATTTTACATTATATCGCACCTAAATCATCGTATTTTAATTTTAAACGAGGTTTTTATGGAATAAAATAGATTTTAAAAGCGACTAAATAGAAAGGTCCTTTAAACATTTTTATTTAAATCAAAATTGTTATTATATAACTTCTCCATGTTGTGATCATAATGTTATTTTAAACTTTTAAATATTGTCATTAAATCTTAAAATGCTTGCTACTGAACTTCAAATGTTAGAATTAACAGATAAAATGTCGTTATTTAATACTCTAATGTCCTTAAAATAAAAAATATTTATAAATGCACAAAACAAAATGCTCTTATTAAAAAATATTTTTCTCAATGAAATCAGAAATCACCATAATGAACTAAAATTCTTCTAATTGAATTCAAAAAGGTCGTTAATTAAATCAAAAACATATAAATTTCAATAAACTAAAAAAAAAAAAATGTAAAATCTCCTTTTCTTTCTTCTCTCTCTCAATCTCTCTTTCTTTTTGCACACACACACATATATATATATATATATTAAAAATGACATATTCTGACCAGGAGCACATGTGCTTTACAGAAGGCAGAGCGCCATCTGGTGGAACAGAAATCAACATTGATTTATATATTAAAAATTCGTTTCTAACAAAAATATTAATTAATTTACTGAAATATACAATTATATGAGGCAATGTTTAATTATAAATTTGTATATTTTTGTTTATTTTTTCTAAATGTATATGATTAAAAGATTAAAATGGTACTTTTAATTTGTAAAAATAAAACAGGTATTTTACTGAAAATATTATAAATGATAATCATTTTTTTAAATATAAAGATCCTTAATTTTGAGCATTGTTTTACTTAGCACATACATTTCCCTTATTGCCTATCAATAATGTGATGCTAATAAGTTTTTAATTGTTTAGATTAAAATAAATTGTCTTGTGCAGTTGCAGTTTGGCAGATTTATTAATCGTTTCTTCACTCATGTTGGCCGCTGTTTTTCCTCAGCGTGTTTTCGACCATCATATCAAATTAAATAAGTGGACAATTGTCTCAAGATCCGAATTTTTTCCATCAACATAAATTGTCTTGTGTGTGTCATCCTAACGATCGTCTTCAATTATCTACATGACATTTTTGTGGAGATACCGGGTAGATTAGGGAAGGCAAACTGAAGATCGCAGAGCAGTCGTTGAGGCCACGGGTGTTGTAGTATACATTTTTGGCGACTGACTCCAGGATACCACAAAGGTGTTAAAGCCAAGACTCCTTCCAAGAAAACGATGCCCCATTTAGCCGCTACGACGACAAAGCCGCTCTTCACGCCGCAAGGTAAAGGAATTTCAAGACTCCGAGGGGATATATTACATTAACACGTGATATCCATGTCTGTAGTAACAAGCCTTTTAAGCTGTGGGTAACAGCTTTCATTGGGAAGGAATTATGCACAATATTTGTTAATTAACTAATTAAGGTAGAAATATCAGGCTTCCAGGAATTGGCTTCTTTAAAAAAAAATTAATCATATACAAGGTATGTCCCATAAGTTCCCGGACTGGGTCCATAAAAAAATAAATAAATGAAAAATGTAAATGAATTTGACTGTTTATTATAGAAAAAATATCTGGCTACACGGTGGTACCAATATCGAGGCGGTACGTGCACGCGCCCCAAAGTTATTCTAATTTATTTAAAGGTTACACATAGCGCTGCGGCGATTTTACGATGGAATGAAATTGAAGCAGAGGATTTGCATAGAATTTAGTGTGAAACTTCAAATATTAGCAACCGAAACTTTTTAAATGCTTAATAAAGCATTCCCCAAAGAGAACAATTGTTTTTGAATGGCATTCTAGATTTAAAGCTGGCAGAATTTCCATTGAAGATGATCTTCGTCAAGGACGCCCAAAAATTTCAAAGGACTGATGAAAATGTGCAAAAAATCACCGATTTGATAAAAGAAAATCCTCGAACCACTTTGCTGGAGCTAGAGCAAGACACAGGCATCTCTAAAACAACGATTGGAAGGATCGTAACCAAATCAAAAAGACTCCTGCAAAATTCATCCCAAGATTCCTCACTAATGAGCAAAAACTGTGTCGGCTTGCAACCTGTGAGGACATGTTGGAAATGACAAGAACGGATCCGGAATGGAAAGACAAGATAATCACAGGCTACGAGACATGGGTCTATGGCTATGATCCTGAAACCAAGCATTAATCTACCGAGTGGAGATGTCAGGGTGAGCTTAGACCCAAAAAATCCAGATTATTGAAATCCAGAAACAAGGTTTTGCTGGTCGCTTTTTTGGATAAAAAGGGCATTTTTCATCACGAGTATCTTCCTGCAGGCCAAACAGTTATCAAGGATATGTATTTGGGCATTCTTCGCCGTCTAAGGGAAGCGATTCGAATAAAAAGGCCAGAAAAATGGACTAATGGTGGCTGGATCCTACACCATGACAATGCTCGCCCTCACACAGCGCACTTGATGACTAGCTTTTTGGCGAAAAACGGGACACAAATCCTACTTCAACCACCCCATTTCCCAGACATCGCACCAAATGACTTTTTCCTGTTCCCCAAACTTAAAGCAGTTCTAAAAGGAAGACATTTTGACACCAGGGCTGACATAATAGAAAAATCGCCGTTAGCATTGAAGAACATTCCAAAAGAATTTATAAAAACTGTTTCGACAATTGGGAGAAACGATGGCGCTGGTGCGTTGAAGCAAGGGGGGATTACTTTGAAAAGTTTTAATAAAAAAAAATTTTAAAAATCTTACCTTTTTTTTTATGGACCCAGTCCGGGAACTTATGGGACATACCTTGTATTTTCCAGGTTTCTCGGGCACGAGAGAAATCTAGTGAAACTTGTGAATTAGTTTTTTTTTAAAGAAACCTATCCCCGAAAGCCTGATATGTTCTTCCTACTAATATTAATACAGGGGACTACTTATAATCGGATTAACAGATTATTAATTTTGATATTTAATTTTCCCTTTATTATTTGATACACGCGCGCGCACACACCAAAATCAACTTCTTACAAAAAAAAAAAATTGAAAGATTTCATGTTTTCAATCTAGAGAAGTTTTTATGGATTATATATAAGAGAGAATTGTGTTATAAAAAAGAAAACTGTTTAAATAATAAAATGTCTTATAATTGTTACTTATACAGTTACACTCATAAAAATGTGTGTCGATATTAAATCAAAAATTCACGTATCAAAATAAAAAAGGTATAAGTTAATTATAAAACTATAGTAATTTTAAAGTTGATAAACTAACTAGAAAATATATTTGAAAGCATTTCTGCTTTCAAGTTATTTCGAGTTAATAAAAAATATTTAAAATTTATTTTAAATATCTCATATTAAATTTCATCAACTACATATTTGCATGCACTAAAACATTAAATGAGATTAAGTATCTAACAATAAGAAACAAATGCCTTTTTAGAATTTATATCATATTTTATTTAATACCATACGATACTAACGAGGCTTATTAAAATGCGGTACAAGTTACTGGCCGTATGGTAGCAGAAGACATTAATTATAAATCTCACTTTACCAAACGAAATATTGATTCCTTACACGACGACATAAAAATAACTCGGCCTAGATGAAATCTATTTGTTTAATTTCTATGCAAATGACTCTCCTCAAACTATTTCAGACTTCAAATGTTCCAATTTCGGCGGATTTCAGCAACTAGCTCGACACTTGGCTCAATTACTAGTCATTTTACATCAAAATTTATTCATGTAGCATTTAATATACGTTTGGATTGGAATCTTTATACGTTAGAATATTTGTTTTCTGTTCTTGTTTTGAAAATAAACTACTCTATATGCATATTTTTTAAAATATTCTATGTTTTTATGTGTTGATATCTTTTGCGCTGATACCAATTGAAATTTAAAACTAAATAATATAAATTTTACTTTTTAAAATTATATATATATGATAATTTAAACCAATAACCTTATATTATGTAATACGTATAACAAGCTTGTCATGTTGTATATAGAACTAATTATACGCATAATTGACATGTCTCCTTGCATAACCATATGTAATGTACTGAGGATGAATAAAACTATATAATAGATTAAAAACTAAGTCAAAAGCAGGATTGAGAGATCACAAAGTAACTTCTAAAGATAGATTGTTAGCCGACTGGTAGGCGCCAGACTCGAGTAACACCGACAGTCTGTCGCCAGTCTCAGGTGTCCATCGACACGTGCATGACCCAATTCTCTTTGTCAGAGCGGTCGTATAAAAAGGCCGCGTAGCAACAGTCAGTACTAGTTCAGTTCCAGGAGTCTTCCGGTCAGTGTCACTCCTTATCGTCTCCAGGGACCAACTCATCGACCATGTAAAACAGTAAGAAAACTTCTCGATCTCCATCTTAGCTTTTGGCTCGACTTTTTATCTATTCAAGGAACCTTCTACAACGTGTCGCTTCGTTTTGTGTGTGTCCTTACCACCCATCGCTCAACAACCACGACTGCACGACTGCTTCTAGCCAACATGCCACACTGCATTCATCTAACAGGGTAAAACTACTACATTATTACATTATTACAGAGAGTCGACTGGATTCTACAAAAGGCTTACCAAACCTCAACAAAATATCACAGATAGTCGACAGGATCCCTAATCACAGATAAGGATCCCAACATTATATTACAGATAGTCGACAGGATTACCACAACGAAGGAGACCACAACGAAGAAGGTAAAAAGACTGTCCAGATAGATAGAAAAGAGCCAAGAAGCAAGATGGAGGAACAAGCACGCCATTCCAACAAAACGACCAAGCAATCTTTCCCCCAACGACACAGCCGAACATCCCGCAAAATAAGCCGGTGAGAAGTTACCCACCTTCGACCTTACAACGCAACCATCCAGACGACATGCCACCATCGCCAAACAGAAGTCACAAGCTTCTACAAGCTCTACAAGACGCCGTCCACGTCGTCAGGACAACAACCAAAGACCAAGTCTCCTGACTGAACAAACATAAAAACTGTGAGTTTTTAAAAAATCTACTTAACTCTTTCTACATGCTAACAACTTGATTTTCCATAAATATAATGTTTATTTTTACTGTAATTATTTTTAAATCAAATTTTACCATTTTTATAGCATTTCAATTCAAATTTTAAATATTGTACACCCTCATTTATCAATTTTTACTTTATTTTAAGCAACTTATAAATTTTAATTCATTACTTGCAATCTTACAGTTTTAAAAAAATCATATTATATTTAAAGTACTCGAATCATAATTCTAAACTTATTTGTGTGTTTCTCTTAATACCTTATTTTTATACCAAAAACACCAATGTCTTAATTAAATATACAAAACTTTGCAAAAAATCATTGTTATGTTCACTATTGTATGTACACGCCCCCATTCAAATTATAAGTCACTATCATGCCATTGCCCTTTTACAAGTATAATTTTCGCACTACCATAAGCAACAATTTAAAAAATATATTCAAATTTTAATAAACATAGGTGAAAACGCATTTTTTAAAAATACAAAAATCGAAAGATACACTATCTTCAAAAGCACAACTAGAAATGTAACTGTCCTTCCCAAAACAAGTTAAAAATTCCAACATAGCTACACTCCCTCGTCCTTTTCTTTTTACATGCATAATTATTAATAATTCACACATCTCTCGGAACGAACTTCAACACACTCCCCCATCACTTTCTCCAATTGGCCACATCTATTAACGCGCGATTTAACAACACGTCCAATTTCGAACCACACGAGCTCCATATCGTCGCGAACACAAAGATTTCACGATAAACATGCCACCTCTATAACAATCTGAAATTTCTCGATGTGTTTTGTACAACCACCACCCATGACTAATAAATTTGTTATTTTTCGGAAATTAGTTAGATGCTGTACCGAAAACGAAGATTTCACGTGACACCTTTCCCTACAATTCACCTAGTGTCACACAGCGCAACACAACAATTTTTCTCACTTAATAGGCCACAAAGACGCCTTCATGCCTGTGACACTTCACACCCCAAAGCGTGTCTACATTGAAGTCGCACTTTTATTCACATCTAAACCTGACATCATTGAATAACATTTTTTATTAAGTCCGCAACATCGTCGAGACACAACGCTTTCGAACACCAAGAAAACTATATTTTCAAATAGACAAGTACCACTGTGCCGAGAGATTTTTTTTCCAGCCAGCAGGGTGACTCACAACGCTCGCCTACATCAATAAACAGTTGCAGCGGCGTCAGGTTACCTGACACCTCCAATTGCAGTAGGCCTGTATCTTTGGCCCAGCAGAATGCTAGATTTTAGTGTCCAAATAACATACCAGATTAAAACGGATAGGAAAGTTATATAAAATTCCTTTTATAGCAAAACTTATTTTTATAAGGTTATCGATCCTTTAAATGACATCATATGACGCCATATTATACCATCGTTAAAAGACGATTAAATCCTCAAAATGGCACCCATCGCCACGACAATGTTCCAATCTTCAACACTCTTCAATGTCAATCATACAATTATATGGCTTTTGGGTACGCTTTTAATATGAACAAACACAACATTACCGGCTCATTCGTTAGGAATAAAAAAGAATTTAACCTCTCATTTCTCCATAGGTAACACAATGTTACATGGAAAAAAGATCTGTTAAATTAATAGTTTAAATGATTTTTTCCCAAGCGTAACAAGCCGGCGTTTGGGTAGGCTCACCTAAAAATTTTGCAGACCAAACTGCATAAAACGCTCTGCAATCTTTTTAGCGCCTAAGACATGCACTATACACTTCATGTATCCAAAGTCCCCATCTTCCACTACACTACATCATTTTTAGGGATCAAGATCGCTCCCCGTCTGGTCTCACATAATATAATAGGGAAGATCTGGCAAAGACCAACTTCTCAGACCGGACCAAAGCGACATAGGGCCACATTGCCTCCCCATAGGTCAAACTAAAGACACCAATAATCTTGGACCTACACCTAGACATTGTGTGAATATGTTCCTTTCTTTTTTTCAGGAACGAATATTTTTTGTTTTCTTTTAACCTTTCTTCAAAAGAGACATTTTTTGCTCCATTTGTTTATCTAATCATTAATAACCTTTAATTATATTATATATTTTTTTGTATAAAATCTTGAATAATTATTTTTTTATTTTTTTTTTACTTTTCAATTATAATCAAATTTTTATTCCAACATTATTTTAACAACTTTATTTTTTTTAACAATGGCAAAACAGTTAATTCTTTCAATAATCATTTTTAATTCATTATTATACCTTTTATATATTACTAATTCTCATTATTATATCTTTTATATTTTACTAATTCATTATTATATCTTTCATATAGTACATGTTTGAGCTTATCCACTTATACTCTTTTTATCTACAATCACATTTTTATCTTTTTATTCACTATATTTTTGTTTAATTACTTTATTATATGACAATGTTTGTTTATCATCAACTATCGGGCATATACAACAATCGTTTACAACAATCTATTTCACTAACCACTTCAATGTACTTTACACTACTATCTTTCTCTCCGCCATTGCTTCACATCCACGTAGAGAAACGACAGTACTGCTTGACAATTTTTCTTTTGATTTCGTAATTCAACAAACTCTTTGAAAACACAGTTCCCCAGAAGTACAAGTCTCGAATTTTTGGTCTGAACACGTTTCAAAAGTTTATTTCAATCATCCGCAGAGCACAACACCAACGCATGCACAAAGCGTTCACTTTTTTCAATTTTCAATTTTTTTTTCAGCTCTAGCGGACCACAACCTTTGATTTCAAGTCAAGTCAGACAACCTACTGTCGCTCCAACAATTCTACTTATCGCATGGCTCTACCACCCCTTTCAAGCATATTAATTATTTTCTTCAACAACTTTTCAACCCAATAACCCTACAATTGTGACAAAGCACTGTAACCTTATACAGGATCGCAGGTGAAACATTGCCTAGGAAGACGCACAAGTCTATATCCTCGCTTTGCACCTGGATCTCAGTATTTGATTGTCTGTGCAACACTTACAATTGCATATTCTTCAACCTCTAACCCTTTCCAACGCCCGCCAACAATCTCTTAGAACATCATCATTATTTTTTTAGCAAACAAAGGTTTTATCTACAGTTCTCTTTTATAATGAATATCATAACTTTTAAATTAAACATAAGTTTTATTTTTATAATTTTCAGATATAGCCAAATAAACATCTTGTTATAGCCCTTTACCCTCACAGTTTTAATTAATTAAAAGAAATTTTAATTACTTACCTGTGTTAGAGAGGCTTTACCCGCTTAAACCCGGATAAACCCTTTCACTCACGGGGCCCATCTATGATAATTTAAACCAATAACCTTATATTATGTAATACGTATAACAAGCTTGTCATGTTGTATATAGAACTAATTATACGCATAATTGACATGTCTCCTTGCATAACCATATGTAATGTACTGAGGATGAATAAAACTATATAATAGATTAAAAACTAAGTCAAAAGCAGGATTGAGAGATCACAAAGTAACTTCTAAAGATAGATTGTTAGCCGACTGGTAGGCGCCAGACTCGAGTAACACCGACAGTCTGTCGCCAGTCTCAGGTGTCCATCGACACGTGCATGACCCAATTCTCTTTGTCAGAGCGGTCGTATAAAAAGGCCGCGTAGCAACAGTCAGTACTAGTTCAGTTCCAGGAGTCTTCCGGTCAGTGTCACTCCTTATCGTCTCCAGGGACCAACTCATCGACCATGTAAAACAGTAAGAAAACTTCTCGATCTCCATCTTAGCTTTTGGCTCGACTTTTTATCTATTCAAGGAACCTTCTACAACGTGTCGCTTCGTTTTGTGTGTGTCCTTACCACCCATCGCTCAACAACCACGACTGCACGACTGCTTCTAGCCAACATGCCACACTGCATTCATCTAACAGGGTAAAACTACTACATTATTACATTATTACAGAGAGTCGACTGGATTCTACAAAAGGCTTACCAAACCTCAACAAAATATCACAGATAGTCGACAGGATCCCTAATCACAGATAAGGATCCCAACATTATATTACATATATATATAGTTTATAGCAATTAAAACTTAATTATTGTCCGTTCATTTTTTGACACAATAAAATACTTTTAATATATAATTGATGAAAGTATTCATATTTTATCATATATTTAAAATCTCTTGCTGATAAGGGGTTTGGAATTTTAATATACCAAAATCAATAATGAAATTTATTTTTAAAAATACACTTTAGAGCGCATTTAAAATATTTTAAATAGAATATTTATAAATTTGTAGCATATAATCTTTTATGCAATATAATTTTTCAAAATATAAATTACAGACAATTGTTATAATATAGATTATATTAAAAATAGCTAAAATTAAACGAATATTTCAATATTTTTATTATTAGCTAAAGTGTGTAAAAGGGTAAACAGATCATCTGCTGTAATTAAGGTGCGAAATGGTTTCGTCTGTCAAAAATAAAATTGCGCCAATTTTCCAGGATCAAGAATTAGAAGGAAAGCGCGTCAAAACATTTTAATTGGCTTTAAGCCGATTAAGAAAGAAAATTTTCCCAATTAATAAATTTATCTTAGGAATGGATTAATTAATTCTAGACTCATCTTTCTTTTCTTTTTCTTAAAATCTTCTAAGCTTTAAAAACTTCATCTCTCTTTTTTCTTAGCCTTTTATTCTAGGAAAATAGTATAAATGATTGAAAATGTATTTTTAAAATCCAATATGATATACATATATAAATACAAATTTTGCTGGGGGGGGGATATTGATCTACAAAAATAGATATCGCCTTTCCCGTTAAAATTAGACGCTAAAAAAAGCGCCAAAATAAAATTACCGCAACCTCTCTAGACAACAGCTGCAATAGTAAAAATCGGTCATCTCGGCGACAATGGTATAGCCCTGTATAAACACGCACCATCCATCTCTGGGTAGTCAAAGATGGCCAAATCACGCAGGTTCAGATAGGCAAATTTAGATAATATGGACAATGGCCAACATTCTGTATACCATGGTAACTGGCTATGACTCTCAATATTGTACAAGGGCGGATTCGATTTCACAACTTCCTACTAGTTACGAAAATGACCAAATCTTGCAAAAAGATGTTTAATCTGGTGAAAAAGTAGAGCCCATTTTCTGGCCAAAATCGAAAGTGAAATTTCTGGCGGATGGTATTCATGTACCGAAAGATGCACCTCTCCCTTTAAAATGTACCTAAAACTATTTTCGATATTATCTGCACAGTATGAGTGCACCGATCATACGTCACAACACCAGCAAATTCGATCGATTTCATAACTCCTCCCTATGACATCTAAGCCACCCCTGTACTGATGAAAGCCATAGCCCGATACTATGGTATACTGGTTGTTGGCTTTTGTCTGAATTTGCCAAATTTGGTATTGTAATACATTCACCAACCATTCACCGACCTGTCTCTGCTCGCCTTGATATATATGTATAGTTCTAATGTATTTTTAACGGGAGAGGTGCTTTTTTGGTATATTCTATATACAGTTACGAGCGTCATTCTTCGTCGCTTCTGTCACGGTTTGCTTTTTTTTTTGGAATGGCGCCCTCCTATTGGTCGGCTACGGTCACGCCACCTTTGCCCCCCCCCCCCCCCCCCCCCACTCGCATTTTCGTTTTTGTAACTATTGTGTTGGAGCGGGTCGCTCCTTAAATAAATGCATATATTAGTTAATAACCAAATGGAATCCTCTCTTTCTTTTTCCCAGTAAGAGACGCCTACGGAAGCCAACAGTACATAGACAGATAAAGCACATAGGCTATAGTTATTAACTAACATATGCATTTATTTAAGGCGCCAAATTATAATTGTAACAAATAGTATTTGAATCAAAACATTCAATCGGGTAAAACACGGGCGTTGCCCGGGTCATTCGGCTAGTATTTAATAATATATTTTAAATATGTTTACTCTGTCACATGAAGAGCACATTTCTATTCGACCTTTTATATTTATTAGATATTTGTAAGCATTTTAGATTAAGAATACAGAGTGATGTATTAATCCTGAGCCAATTTATGATGTTACTTGAGTCAAGACGCCGTTCCCTCTCTAGAGCAGACAGCCTGAATAAGGACACGGGAGTCCTCACCAGCCGCCGCTATTGTTCCAGTGGTCCTGAATGGGATGAGTACAGTGAGTCGGACTTGGTCTCCAACCTCCGTTGTCAGAAGGATCCTCCTCACTGATGCTCCTGCAGGTCACATTTGGAAGAATTACTTCGCTAGTCCCTTAAGCTTCCATCACTCTCAGTCCACGGACAAATACAGCCAATGGAGACTCATCAACTTGCGTGAAGTCCCATTCCCAACAGTTCATTTTTGGGCACACTTCAGGACACCTCCAGCTCCGACTGATAACTTCTACAGGGCTGTCTGCTTGTCCAAGTGCTGTCACCAAACTGTGTTTGTCCTGGTTCGACTGTCCTGATATCATTCCCAGGTCTATCCTTCCAAAGTCGGATTCTTCAATCACACCGTGGTCCCACCTCAACCTGAACAAGATACATTTCCTTCTTGTTCACACTTTCACGACACCCACGTTGTCTTGGCTATGGAACTTTAAACTGGAGAACCCTGATGTTTCAATATTATAATTACATTTGATTAAAATTTTTTAATCCTTGTAGCTTTTCTTATATAAAGAAATCATATAATATAATGCATAAAATCGTCTGAAAATAGAGCAATCCATTCTAAACTTTCTACAAAATCTGGATCTCTAATGTTTTCATGCGTTGAATAATGTAAATAACTTATGTAAATAAACTTTTCTCCTTGTTTGGCTCAAGTATCCCTTGCGGGATATAGCGCTTTGGAAATAAAATAATTGGTTATAAAAAAACCTTAAATCATTAGATAGTAAAAATACATATATTGGATTGAATAAAAGATTTATTTGCCAATATTTCAGCTGGCTGAACGCCAACTTTTATCAAGGCATTACAATTTTGTAAACACAAACTCAATAACACTATGCGGCGCTGAATTTGTGTATACAAAAATGTAATGCCTCGATAAAGGTTGGCATTCAGCCAGCCGAAATATTGGCAAATAAATCTCTTATTTAATCCAATATATGCCTTTTTACTATCTGATATATATCTTTATAATAAAAAGGTAAATATGTATATGGCTTCACTATTATTTTATCCTTTTTACGCTATATAAAAGTATATAAAAATAACTTGTATATAAAAATACCTAGTCTAAATTTAAAATATAAAAAAAAAAACTTTTTGTAAGAACATTATTTTTACTCTTAAAAATTTCTCCACAAACATAAAAAATATTTCCCCCCATATCTTCTTATAAATTTTAACCAGATTTTTTTCCTCTCAAGCAAATGTCAAACAAAAATCTTTAAGACAAAAAAAATATGTTAAAACTTGGTACACCCAGTAATTACCCATTTTTCCGTTTTGTTGCGGTGGGGGAAAATTTGAGGTAAGAAAAAATAGACTGACGTCAAAAATATATTTACTTTTTTTATGAAAGCGTTGTGATAATGTTTGATGGTTTAATAAAGGTCTGCCTATATGCATATACGTTGCGTTTTGATATCTTCAATATTTGTAACAATATATTTTTGAAAATATGTTTTTTTTTACATATATTATCGAATATTATCTATACTGACCTTACTTTTATTTATTTCAACACACAAAACGCGATATCCCGGCAAGGGATAATTGCGTCGATTTACAT
>CP092869.1:67241283-67303485 GCA_030710605.1 Cordylochernes scorpioides
AAACATATGCTAACAAAGGGATCGTTCATTTTAAAATTCTGGATCATATCTTTATAAAGAATAAAGAATAATTCACAGCAATTAAATTGCATTGTTTTTATATATAATGATATTAAGATAATTCGAGCGAATATTATTATAATGAATGTGATGTAATTTGGCATTCACACAGTAAATTCTACATTAACAATTATAAAGCTTTTTGCTCCCATAGTAAAGTGAGATATCACGTAACATTGAATTCATCTCTCCGTTAATATGTAAATGGAGAGTTAATTAAATGAAACAGCAAAACAAAGACAAGAATAGAATATATTAGGAATGCAGAGCAATAAATGATTACAATGGCATTTATACGATTGTGGAATTCACTACTTATATTTAAACATGTTATTCCTGGACTATATAATTCACACAATATATATAATGACGTGGATATATTTATATTGATATATTCTATATATAATTATTATAAACGCATCGATCGATTTTTATGACTGCATTATGCTTTATGCGCATAATTTCACTTAAGAAATTAGTTTAAATGTTCTATAATTCTATATATTCTCTCAAAAATATATTTCTCATTGATATTCTATCAGATTTTGTTATATTTAATCCTTTATAGATATACAGCGCTTGGATTTATAGCCTCTATTTTGATGGAGACCATTATTTCTAAAGATAAAAATATATTTCCTGAAAAAAATATCCATCTATATTATCGTTTAGATGTGACGATATTATTTCATACCTCAGGATAATTCGATGATACTGCCAATGGTGGAGAAAAATTAAACTATAGTCGATTGGTTGGTAAGATACAAGAGGTCGTCTAGATTAGAATGAGAAGTGAAAATGACGTCGAGCAAGGTAAGATTGCACAAGCAAGTCCTACAAGTTTGGAGAAAACAGCGACATCTAATGTGAACACCGGTTGACAACTTCTAACAACTATTCATGGACTAGTTGTATAAACCTTTGATTTACGACAGTCACAGTCCGGGATTAATTCCCGTATTGGACACTTTTGTCTGAATAAAAGATGCTTTTCAATAGTCTTCAATTATTGCTAAAGGCCAATCCCACCAGTGAGTGCAAGTAGCCATCAGGAATATGACACATTGTTAAGTCCAAAAATCGAAATGCTTTCTACATGCGTAATTCACGTGTTACAGGTACATTAAAAACAGTCGCCAAATTACTACCCACAATGATTATCATGCCCTATTTATAACTGGATGAATACAATGACGTTTGATCAATTTCTTCTTTTGGGTTTATATAAATTCTACAAGGCCGCAGTCACCGTTCGGAGGACATTAATATAATCGCCGATTGCTGTGGTCCATTTGGACGAGGAAGGCGAAGACTAGAACGTAGCTGATTCCACACTAACCTGTTCAGTGATTCGCTAACCAGAAGTATGCACGAAGGAACGTGTGGCCATTAGAATTGCGTCGGACATGAAGGCTGTTTGTGGATACTGCGCTGCCTGGAGTACAGGAGCTCAATTTATTATTCCTTTCTTCCTGTGGTGAATCTTTATAAGACCGGTGGTCTCAATAAAGCTTTGTGTGTGTGTGATTATCATGGCCTGTGTTAAGAATAAAGAAAAATAAAAAATTGATTGAAGTCCTGCAAATTAGTCTATTCATACCACGAGTGTGGAAAGACTAGACCAGAATATGGCCATCTGGTCAAAAGAGTTTAATCTTTCCCAAGCCTACATAAATATAGATTCTAAGTGTCAAAATATTTATTTCTAATAAAAGGCTATAGCAAGATTCACGCAAGGACTTCGGCAGTTACGCGTCATAATTACGGAACATGAAAAAAATATATCAAGAGAAGTTGAGTATAAAAGTAAATAAAGACTAAAAACGATATATTCAAACAAACAAAAGTAAAAAAGAGAACATTAAAAAATTCTTATGATTTTTAATGTTTACAAAATTTTATATAAAAAAATCGTTTCAAAATAAATAAAATTAGAGGGAACATATATTTTATATTATTTGTGTGTGTAAATTTGTACGCCTTCTACAAGCTCTCTGGATGAGATTTTTAAGGCTATAATTCACGATAACAGGAAAAATGTCGCTCGCCGCAAGGGGGGATGCTGGAAACAATTCTAATATTTGTTTGATAACGACACACTATTAATTCAACCGAAGTGGGTGGCTGGCTGGGTATTGTCAAAATTTAACCTGACAACGGTTTCGACTCTGCCTTTTACAGTTCTACCAACCTCTTAAATATATTTACGGTTAATTTATATGTATAATTTAAGAAATATAAATATGTTAATTTTATGTCTTCAATATAAATAGTTTTTAATTAAAACAATTTATATATTTATATATTTATCATTACTCTTCACAATTCATATTTTCATACCTCATCCGTGAGGTTAATAATAATCGTTATTTCTCCTCAAAAATAAATTTCGATTTTTCGTTTAAAAGAAACACATGCGGGATAATTTTCGAATGACGTTTTACAATCATAAGCCGCATTATATTGTATTATATATTAGTTATTAAAGATTTATTTATGGATTGCTCTATGTTCAAAAAGATATAAATAGTATTTAGACGAGAAAAGCTGTTTTGAACTTTTCCAATGTATTAATGGTTAACATTTGTGCACCTCTAAAAGATGAAAATAACAATGATATTAAAAACACTGAATTTTACACAATACAAAATCTATATATTTATATATAATGGGGCCAGTCTTGAAACAAAACACTATTTTCTATAATCCCTGACAATATTTCCTTTCTTTAAACTATATTAACGATTTGAATAATAATAAAAAACAAGGTATACCTTATAAGGCTGAACTTGTTCCAAAGAAATTTTTTACCTCCATATGCAAATAAGGATACTTATCTAAATTAAATCGGGTTAATCCTTTAAGATCCCAGAGCTCAGTTTGCGCAACTTGTTAAAAATGTAAGAGCATGTGTTTAACATTCTGGTGAATAAAGAAAAAGATTAAAATTTTCTCTCTAAAAGTAGAAAAACTGAACCTATTTCTTGGCATTTTTAAAAATAATCTTTTCAGCTATGCAAATTTCAAAATCTTTAATTAGTGGAAGGGTTTGTTTACAATCTTTAACTTCCGAGACATACACCTATCTTCCATTATCTGATAAAAAATAATTCTGAGGGGAATTTTAATATTATCTTTAATATATTAATATTTTATTATTATATATTATATCCATCACACACAGAGTGAATATATTTATTTATAATAAACTTAAATTTTTCAACACAATATTTATATCAAATATTATTATTTGCCATTCCATGATCGTAATATGTTCTGTAAAAAAAAGTCATTCTATGAGAAAAAAAGGAGGAACATAATTATACATAGGTCCATTTACATGGAAAGTTAATTAAAATTACTATAATGTTTTAATAAATTATAAAATAGAGTCCAATATCACAGTTTATTTACATTATAAACAATACTTTAAAAGTATATATTATGTTACCGATATCATTAAAACAATCTCCCTATTGACTATAGAATAAGAAACATGCGAGAAGAAGAGATTAAATAAGAAAACGATAGACCAAGCTTTCGGGCAAGACGCCCTCCTACCGGTACAAAATAACACGAGTGGCAAGAGTGTATTTACATACTTTCATGACAATTTCCTTTACATAATTATATATTTTTAAGCTATATTGCTAAAGCTATGATTCAATGTGTGAAAATATTGACAAATATATGTAGTACAAATATATAAATATATGCTCATTTTATATAATAAAGATTATGTGTTTGTGATATTATGGGTTAGTCAAATATCAAGGGACAGGTTAAATCAACGTTTAGTTGATTTCTGTACTACTAGATGGCGCTCTGCCTTCCAAAAAAAAAAAACACTTATGTTAGTGATAAATATATATGCCTATGGCATATGGTAAATAAGTTGGGAAGAGAAATAACCACATCACATGTTGAAAGGCGGCCCTAGACAACCAGGAGAGAGAGACGGGTCTGGCACAGCCGGGCGGCCGTTCGTGTCGCACACAATCACCAACTGTCTTAAAAAATCCGAGGTGTTAACTGACGGACCCTAGTTGTCGCCCCTTGGAATGTCGCTGGTGCCTCAAGTGACTGGACCTTATCCGCCCGTCTCTGTCTGGGTTGTCTGTAGGTTGGCTTTATTATTCCTGGAAGGATATATTATGACATATATATATAGTTTTTTTTAAGAAGCCTTTTCCCCCAGACCTGTGTTTCTTCATCGATACAATATCAAGTTGACCTACTGAATAGCAAACCATTTAAAGCGTAACATACGATATAAATGGTCAATTCTAACAACATATGGATAGAGTTATTTGATATATCCAAATATATACAATGGTTGCTATGAAATCTCAATTTGTGAACATCTTTCTTGATTTATGATCAAATTTAACCCTCTTTGTATAGCGTTCATTAAAATAAGAAACCATTATAGTGGGGTTGATTAGTTATAACTAAACAAAATTAATGTAAATTAATATTTATTACAATTTACTTATATATAAATAGGAATTGTTTATTCCTGGACAGATGAATGTGGGCAGACGATGCCGCAAGGAATGCTGGGTAAATCATCAGACGAACAGTTATTGATACCATGTTGTTTTTCTTGAGTCAGTCATGAATGGATATTTATGGAAGATTTGTTTTTCCCTTTTTTATTGTATTTGGAATCCCCCTCTGAATAACACACAAAGAAATCCTATTCCTCCAGATCTATAAATTACATAGTTTATTGCTCATATGGAAATAAAGGTCCGTTTTATTCCATGTTTATAACAGCTATTTATAGACGGATTGTTTACATCGGAGTTTATTGTTGTGGCTTCCTAAATCTCTTTTTTAGACTTCTTTATATTTACGTATTAAATTTCTTTGTTGCTGGCTATGTGCTGCCATAAATAAATCACAAAAATAGGTCTCAGTACAAGGGGAAATGAAGGGCGCTGCTTTAAATCATTTTCAGCCATATTGTCATGATTTTGGTAAGTTCGCCTGTAAATGGGTTTACACTCTATAATTTTAATCTATCATATGTTTATACTAGACGAATGACCCAGCTTCACCCGAGGAATCCCCCGAGTGCAATTTCCTTCATACTGAAAGTACTTGAATAATAAATAGTAGAAGTGCCATAGAATAGCAATACAGAAGTAACACATAAACCACAGGCAAAAAGTGTGTGTAATGGCAAATATTGTATTATATTAGTGTTTAGATATTTGATTTAATTATTTTTTTGCTATTCATTTAGTTGTTTCAAAATAAATCTAGTTTAAATAGATGGCAGCTTTTCCACCCAACCTCCGAGGTACCCGCCTCAGCGCATTAACCCTTGAAATTGCCTGAGTTGAGTGAGTGACTGCGATGGATTTTGACTTCGATGCCCATCTTCTCAGTAAGAGTAAGAAATTCGATCTTTCAGTCGTGGCTGTTTAGATTCAACAGCTTATACCATTCGTCTACCACAAGCTCATAATTCAAATAATAAAAATATTTTTAATTAGATAGCATATTTCTATATCAAGAATTATTATTTTATAAGATTTTACTGTTATTTCTATGATAGAAAAAAGCTTGATTAAGATGTAATAGATATATTTTATAAGAAATATTTGCTACTTTACAAACATGTATTTTATATTATATAGGGCAGTTTAGTCAATATAATTCAAACACAGTAAACCCCGCCCTAAAATGGACCTGAGATAGAGCAAACATTCCTTTCATAACGAACCTGAAGTAATCTTTCCACGGGAAAAATACGGTTATAAACCAATCTAATCACGAAATCTAAAGTCTCAATGGGGGTTTTCTAAAACGAGAGACTTTACTGTATATATAATATATAAATGGAGGGGAACTTTCATATATGGCAAATCATGTAAATTGAATTATATACATAAAATCTTATCTCAACTTACAGCTATATAGCAAATATATAATTAAAATGATTACATCTATATATTATCTAATGATTTAAATATGGATTGCTCTATTTTCAGAACATTTATATATGTTAATGAAGGGAATCTCCTTATCGTGCAACTGAAAGTCGGAATAAATATCAACTATTCTCGTTGATTTTTAATTATTCCAGAATTGGCCAAATACCCATTCTTGATTAATCAAGAAAAGCTAACCACGGACGCGTTTCGGGCTGTTGGCCCTCAACAGCGTGTTGCAAGTTGTACCTCAACGACCAAAATATTGGTCATTAAAGCATCCTGAAAAATCATGAAACGGGTAGTTTCGTGGTTAGCTTTTCTTGATTAATCAAGAATGGGTATTGGGTCAATTCTGGAATAATTAAAAATCAACGAGAATAGTTGATATTTATTCCGATAGATGGCGCAAGCCATCAGCAACTTTCAGTTGCATGATAAGGAGATGCCCTTTTCTTAATTTATGCAACTTATCCCAGGATAATATCACATTTGTACTATTTTTTCACATTATATATGTGATATATCAAATTTTGAGACAAAATATTTGTTCCGGCCAATAGAAAACAATGATTTAAATAGTATAAAGCCGCAACATCTAGCGGTCGATATCACAGACTTCTTATAGAACAATATAATTGAGAAATAATTTTTATATAAAATTGTAACAAATAAACTTACTGGCAATGTGATTCAATAATAAACATAACAATTTCAATAAAACACATTGCCAGTGAGTTTATTTATTACATATTTTATCGATAGATGGAAATAGAATTTATAAATTGAAATTTATATATGTTATGAATATTTTGTTGTTGTTGTTAGATAAAGGGTTGATAAGGACAAAGCATCGATAAGATAAAGAGTTGAAGGTGCAGTCATGATAAAAAAAAAGATAATTATTTACCGTCAAGTAGCTTTTATTTTCAATTACTTGAGGAAATATTACATATTAGTTAGTTTTCACATTATATAGAATTTATAAAGTTAATCCTATATTAGTGATTTTAAATGATAGATTTTTGAACTACGCATATTTACAACACAAAAACTGAAAGTCTTTCTAAAAACGATGATACCAAAAGTAAAATTATCAATGAATAAAATATATATTTTTTAAAATATATAAATATTTGAGTTTTTAGATTATATAATATGCATATATTGAAATTCGAAATAGAACGCGTATGACTCTTCTAAAAATTAAACAATAAGAATTATAAGCGTCTATATTAGTTTTCGAATTTTCATAACAGATGGCGCGCTAATGCACCATAATATATTAAAAATAAATAAAACATATCCTGACCAGGAGCACATGGTGCTTTTTAGATAGCAAAGCGCCATCTACGAGTAGTAGAACAGAAATAAACTAAACATTCATTTAAGCTGTTCCCTGATATTTGGCCAACCCAATTTATTGATAAATCAAGCCATATATATATAAAGACGATATAAAAGCAGGCTTCTAAAATAATTGTAAAATAAAACTCAAAATGTAAAATGTTGTATATAAGTCTCTGATATGCTAAATTCAAATTAATCTTGAAGATAGAAGTGGGTCAAATCTATAAGAATATATTGAGGAATACAACACAAATAAATTGTATTTCTCAATGATATCATAGATAAATGGTGGTATTTATAAAGACAAACTAATACTTCCTACGGTTTACTCCTTTATCAAAATTCTGCCTCCAAAATTCCATTTATTTACATTAGGCTAGAGAGACGTTGATAGATTGAAGAATTTATTGCTAAATTACAAAAGTTGATTAAATGTTTACCCGATAAACCTAATTCATCATCTTTTTTCTCTCTTCCCTATATCTGAATTTTTCTTTTTCTCGCTCTCTAAGAGCTTTTTTTAATCTTTTAAAATACATATATGTAAATATGTAGAAATTTAACATTTATTCAAACTCTCTTCTTCTTTTAAACTTCAGCTAAACTATATTTATAAAACACATGCTTTCCTTTCATTAGTATACTCGTACATGAATATTTTATATAATTTTCTTTAAAATATTAACTGACCATATACATTCAAAATATTTATTTTAGCTTTATTAATTCAATATATTTACGGAATATTCTCGAATATTTAGAATTGTGTACTGTCATTAAAACAATGATATTAACAATAATGATTTTTAAATATAAATGAAGAGAGAGATTATATATAACAAGAGATTATAAACCAGATTTTATATAACAAGAGATTATAAACCAGATTTTATATAACAAAGATTATAAACCAGATTTTATATAACAAGAGATTATAAACCAGATTTTATATAACAAGAGATTATAAACCAGATTTTATATAACAAGAGATTATAAACCAGATTTTATATAACAAGAGATTATAAACCAGATTTTATATAACAAGAGATTATAAACCAGAATTTATATAACAAGAGATTATAAACCAGATTTTATATAACAAGAGATTATAAACCAGATTTTATATAACAAGAGATTATAAACCAGATTTTATATAACAAGAGATTATAAACCAGATTTTATATAACAAGAGATTATAAACCAGATTTTATATAACAAGAGATTATAAACCAGATTTTGTATAACAAGAGATTATAAACCAGATTTTATATAACAAGAGATTATAAACCAGATTTTATATAACAAGAGATTATAAACCAGATTTTATATAACAAGAGATTATAAACCAGATTTTATATAACAAGAGATTATAAACCAGATTTTATATAACAAGAGATTATAAACCAGATTTTATATAACAAGAGATTATAAACCAGATTTTATATAACAAGAGATTATAAACCAGATTTTATATAACAAGAGATTATAAACCAGATTTTATATAACAAGAGATTATAAACCAGATTTTATATAACAAGAGATTATAAACCAGATTTTATATAACAAGAGATTATAAACCAGATTTTATATAACAAGAGATTATAAACCAGATTTTATATATAAGAAGGAAACCAAGCTAAGGGCGACGTGTTTCTTTAGATTTATAACTCGTCGACGTTAGCTTTTATTTCTTCTTAGAGAGATTATATGTATATCTGTCGTGGTCGAATGGAAGGGCACGACCGTTGTGCATGTAAGCTTCGAAAAAAAATTTGTTCCACACTCGTGAGCCTGTGCACGCGGCGGAGTGCCGTAGCATTCCCCCGCGCGCGCTGGCTCCCACGTTTATTTTGTACAGATTTATAGATGGATGACTTTGTATTTACATTTTAACATACTAATTATGGTGAGAATAAATTATACATATTGGGAATTAGGCAAATTATGACATATATATATTTAAAAAGCTATATTGTTGGGAGGAGAGGTACGCTGCTGGAGTCTTTTGTTTACCTGTCACATTTTGACTTACATCTTTTGTCATGGGTTTAATTGTGACTTTTATATCTTATATTTATTTCTATTAACTTTCAGGTAGAGTTATTTTCACATAATTTTGTATAATTATTGTTGAATTTGCATACCTTTGTTATTGGCGATTATTTCAGAGACACAATAATCCTCAGTAAAAAAGTACTTTTCTCAAACAAATAGTTTTTTTATTAAAGTCACTAGCGCAACAATATTATTACTATTGAGAGAATAATACCGCTTTTTATAGCTCTAATACTGTCTTGGGGGTGATTCTAGCTATATATATGTGACAATGATGGAGATGTAATATCGAAAATGGTATTTATGAAAGTTATGGACATAACTTTTTAGAATGAAAGCATCAAGACGCGAATGTTTCTTTTTACAAATAAATCAAACTTCTACTGTCCTTAGTGCGATGGAAAAATATTGAAAGGGCTTGACTCATCTGTGGGTGAACCTTCCCAGCGGTTTCACCAATTTAATCCACCAGACCGCTTCTTTAGAGCTTTAATACTGTATTGGATCATTTGCTTTTATATGCTTCACTGAAAGGTGGAATCTTAGAAATGGTATTTAAGCAAACTATGGACATAAAGCTCTTAGGACAGTAGAAATATATTTAAATATTTGCATCGAGCAAGGCTTTTCCGCAAACAATAAAGTCAAGTTTTAGAAGAGTTAAAATTACATATAAATATGTGCATCGAACAATGCTAATTACCAAACAACAATGAAATTGATAGTTATCTATAAATTAATTATAAGACCAATAACACGCCATCTGTATTTATATAAGTAATAAATTATTCATAATGATTACCCCAAAATAGTAATTAATAAACCATTTTGGAAGTAAATTATTTACAATTATCATATTTCATTAATTAAACATTTCAAAATTACGTATAATCAAGCTTATTTAATCTCAAATTTAAAACTTTTAAAGTGAATTTACTTTTATATCGAACAATATTTCGATTAATATTGAAAGGTGACAAAAAGAGAAATAAAACGGACCAAAAGATTGTATCCAAAATGGCGCCAAATATAAAGGCGTCAGACGACGGCTCTACATCTATTGGATAATTCGCTATTGATTTGGAGGACATTTTTCAGCGAAGTTTGAATGACGTGCTTCATATCTATTGGCCTATCTACGGTAATATTTCTTCAATTTTATTGGCTAACACCTTCCCTCTTTTTAAATATATATACATATCTCCCCCTCTTCCGCATTTTATATGCCATATTTTTACAACAACGCATAAACAATGTGGCTGTTAAATTTTTTACCTGAATAATCCTTTTGCCCTTGGGGTTTTACAATATATAATAAGGTAGATTGTCATTTTATGCTTTTTTGTCCTAGTATTATAGTTTTCAAACTCTCAAGGTTTTGTTTTTTCACATATTATTCCTTTTTATAGTGAACATTTAAAAAAAATCGATTGAATATCAATATTTATAATCAAATTAATGCTAGTGTTTTTAAATTAAAATAAAATTTCCAATGTTTCATATATTGAAGGCAAACGAACTTTTTAAATTTGCATATTTCGACGTCGAGTTCGTTTTGTATTGATGAGTGATACCATTTTTCATATTCTTTTGCGATTAGATTCATTTGTGATTCGTATTAAAAGGTTAATAGAGTTAGTCATCTTTGCATATTGGGCGGATGCAACTTTTAGAGCATGATATATGTAGATATATTTCATAATTACTTGATAATTTCAATCTTTAAAACCCAATTATAGTAAAAATGTGTTTTACATATAATATATATTACATATAATATAACATATTTCACATGTGTTCAGATATAATTACATAACAACGTAAGTAGGTTTGAAATAATGTATAAGCAAATGATAAAGGGGAGAGTATATATATATGTTATGAATAATTTTGTTGTTGTTGTTAGATAAAGGGTTTGATAGGACAAAGGATCGATAAGATAAAGGGTTGGTGCAGTCATGATAAAAAAAGATAATTATTTACCGTCAAGTAGCTTTTATTTTCAATTACTTGAGGAAAGATTACACATTAGTTATTTTCACATTATATAGAATTTATAAAGTTAATCCTATATCAGTGATTTAAAAGGATAGATATGTTAACTACGCATATTTACAACACAAAACTGAGAGTCTTTCTAAAAACGATGATAACAAAAGTAAAATTATCAATGAATAAAATAAAAATATATTTTTTAAAATATAGAAATATTTGAGTTTTTAGATTATATAATATATATACATACACTGATCTCAATTTTCAAATATTACAGTTTAGCTGTGTAATATATTTAGCGCTAAAAATAGTCTGTCACACATGTGTTTGTATATTTATGTTGAATAAACTATTAGACAAAAAACTATTTTCGGAAAATTAAATTTTTATATTCTATACACTTTGCTCATCGCGTCCAAGGTAATATTACCATTTTCACAGAAGGTTTTATCGAGCTTTAAAGCTTTCATGCCCATCTCTGACTATAGGGTCGGTGAACGAGTGGTTAAACCGTTGGCTTAAACTGCTACAACCCAGGTTCAAATCCCGCATTATGCATATGCATCTCTGACTATAAAGCAAAATTTGTGGTCCCCACAGCCATTCTTTTAGTTTGAAAAACAGATTATAGTCACTTGAGCCAGATACGGCGAATAGGGAGAAAGTTTAAAGATTTCGTTACGTAGTTCGTGATTTTTCGTGGCTATTTTATTATATTTTGCGCTTCTTTATTCGGTAGAAGACATCCATACGTTAGCACGTTCGATGTTTCGCCAAAATGCTAAATTCAATCCAAAAAGCTGATTTTGAAAATTGTTTTCCTTCCTTGTAAAAATTATCCTTAAAAATGCCTTGTGCAATGGTGGCAACCAATGGGGCCTATTTTTGAAGAGATATGGACATTTAAATGATGCAATTTGCTTTAATGTATTTTTATATTCCCCTGATATTATATAGGACATTGGCCAAACCTTTTAGACACACACACTTTGTACTTTTATGATTAAATTTGTAATTTAACTATTTAATTTTGGTGATAAAGCGCAATTTGGATATATATTAGAAATACAAGGTAATAAGGACCAATTCTAAATAATAAATTGTATGTGACGTTTCGTTAACAGCGTTGTTACCATCATCAGACAAAAGTACTTAATAAATTCAATATTTCATTTTAGATATATTCTAATTTCACCAACCGATATATGCGATTAGATATTTATCCTCTATGGAAATAAAGTCGACTCTCGATAATTTGAAAATGTTTCCCGGTCCCTTGAAAAACACTCTATAAGTAGAATAAAATCAATATCAATTGGTTCCCTCGGTAATTTGAAGTTGAAGAAATAGTATCTTGCCACAAATGAACATCTGCAAATAACTGTACAAATGTTTGAAATAATAAATCACGAATTTTGAACAAACTCTTGTTTACTTGATTTTCTACTTTCCTACCTTTTGGTTATTTAAACTCCTGTTATTTTGAACTCTTGATAAATTGAAAAATTTCTCTGGTTCCTTGAGTTTCAAATTATCAAGAGTCTACTGTATGTAATAATCAAAAGAGAGGCACCCTTCAACCCCCTCAAATAGTAAAGTTGGGAATGTGTGGGGTGTTTGGTTTTAAAAAAATTAATAAGACACTTCCAAAACTATAAGATGTTTACTTTTATCTCAGACACTCAAGACTAATTAACAGGCAATAATCAACGTAATATAAATTGGAAAAATACATTTTCTAAGTGTCTCTAGTTTATTTTATTTATTGCGTATGATATTGTTTTTTACAGCACAATACAACAATGTTGGCAAGTTTCTCTAGAGTGGAATGTCGAGGTGACGAATCCACTCCAGGGCCTCCTCTGTGCACCGGTGGATTTGTCCGATTCATTAGTGCTGTAAAGACCAGGATATCCTAAAGGATATTTGGTTATCAGTTGGTGGTATCTGTCGATCAAAAGATCTAGCCCGAGGGCGCATGCCGGCCATCACCTTCCTCGGAAGAAGCCGCTCCTAACATGGAGGACAGACGCTTCATCAGCCGTTCCTAACATGGATAGTGTCTCTAGTAATTAATAAAAAAACGGCAAATTTGATTACTTCTATGAAATTACATTTCTAAAATTAACTGCGGTGATGGAAGAATCGATAATTCTGTGAAGAAAAAAAATCCTTAATGTCGTTTTGTCCGTGATTTAATATTTCGGTGAGTCTGGTAACACGAGATAGTTGTTAAATATTTTTCCCTTCTATTAATTTGTTCTCTAGCTTTGAACTGCATATTCTACATTATCAGGGCCTGGCTCTCAAGTGTTGAGACCTCCCAGCATTTTCACCAGCTCATCTCTTTCAAACAACAATATATAATACACCTGGACAAAACCCATTTGGAAAATCTTTGATACGCAGATCGCCTGTCTTTTTTTTTAAAGACACAAAGGCGATTTTTTTCCACACTCGGTATTCTTGTGTGTCTTCAATAAATGTCACTGTATCAATATATATTTCAGAGTTATTGTCTGAACCCCGATATACATGATAAAAGTTACAACTTCCTTAGTTTTGTCCATGAGTGTATATTTCAGTAGTTATTGTCTGAACCCCGATATTCATGATAAAAGGTACAACTTCCTTAAGTTTTGTCCATGAGTGTATATTTCAGAGTTATTGTCTGAACCCCGATATACATGATAAAAGGTACCACTTCCTTAAGTTTTGTCCATGAGTGTATATTTCAGAGTTTATTGTCTGAACCCCGATATACATGATAAAAGGTACCACTTCCTTAAGTTTTGTCCATGAGTGTATATTTCAGAGTTATTGTCTGAACCCCGATATACATGATAAAAGGTATAACTTCCTTAAGTGTTGTCCATGAGTGTATATTTCAGAGTTATTGTCTGAACCCCGATATACATGATAAAAGCGTACCACTTCCTTAAGTTTTGTCCATGAGTGTATATTTCAGAGTTATTGTCTGAACCCCGATATACATGATAAAAGGTATAACCTTCCTTAAGTGTTGTCCATGAGTGTATATTCAGAGTTATTGTCTGAACCCCGATATACATGATAAAAGGTATAACTTCCTTAAGTGTTGTCCATGAGTGTATATTCAGAGTTTATTGTCTGAACCCCGATATACATGATAAAAGGTACCACTTCCTTAAGTTTTGTCCATGAGTGTATATTTCAGAGTTATTGTCTGAACCCCGATATACATGATAAAAGGTATAACTTCCTTAAGTGTTGTCCATGAGTGTATATTTCAGGAGTTATTGTCTGAACCCCGATATACATGATAAAAGGTATAACTTCCTAAGTGTTGTCCATGAGTGTATATTTCAGAGTTATTGTCTGAACCCCCGATATACATGATAAAAGGTACAACTTCCTTAAGTCCATGAGTGAATATTTCAGAGTTATTGTCTGAACCCCGATATACATGATAAAAGGTATAACTTCCTTAAGTGTTGTCCATGAGTGTATATTTCAGAGTTATTGTCCTGAACCCCGATATACATGATAAAACGTACAACTTCCTTAAGTTTTGTCCATGAGTGTATATTCAGAGTTATTGTCTGAACCCCGATATACATGATAAAAGGTATAACTTCCTTAAGTGTTGTCCATGAGTAGTATATTTCAGAGTTATTGTCTGAACCCCGATATACATGATAAAAGGTACAATCTTCCTTAAGTCCATGAGTGTATATTTCAGAGTTATTGTCTGAACCCCGATATACATGATAAAAGGTATAACAGTCCTTAAGTGTTGTCCATGAGTGTATTTTTCAGAGTTATTGTCTGAACCCCGATATACATGATAAAACGTACAACTTCCTTAAGTCCATGAGTGTATATGAATGCGGTTCTCAAAGCCTATGTCCATACTTAATCAACTTCGCCAAGAATTCTTCAGAAGTCCTCGGTATATAAGAAGAATAGCCCAAATATAGCTGTACTATAGATAATTCTGACGAAACCACTGGTCACCACCGAGGAGTCAGTCTATATTTTCCATCGAAGTGAGAACAGTAAGCTTATGTTTATTTTTTAAAAAAGATATCGCTACATAATTTAGTTTCTTGTACATATATATATGAGAACAATAGAAAATTATAAATAAATAAGTGCGTCAGGTGTTGATATTAAAAATAAAGAAAGCACATCACGGAGCAAGTTAAATAAACGTTAGTTTATTTTTGCTCTACTAGATGGCGCCACTGCCATCGAAAAAGCACATGTGCTTGTGGTCAGGATATGATTTCTTTATTTTTAACATATATATATAGTATATTTTAACTGTATAATAATGACACTTTCTATTTACTACCACCCCATGTTTAGTATATAAACTATTTGTATTTTAACCCCCTATTTGAATTTAACTAAAAAATGGTGACGTCAAAATAAAGATCCAAAGAGTGTTCGGTCAGCTGGAGGCAGGGACAGAGGAGAGGAAAAAGGCCAACGCCCAGCCCATGTGGGTCCCGAGGAACATTCTTATAAACGACCCTCTGTAAACAGGACAGGTTTTGGCGGGGGGTCAGCAGCAGTATGTTCTAGAGTGTGTCGATCGACAGACTCTTCTTGTTGCCCGCTAGAGAGAGAATTCTAATGGCTTATGTTTAACTCTTATTTCGGTCTATCCTATCTATATGACGTATAGTTGGTATTAATTCGATGTATGGCAGTGAGATATCAGCAAATATTCACAGTTATGAGGTACATTTTTCATTTTTAATATTGTATAGATGACTTTTATATGTCGTTAATATTATAAATTACTCTCCAACACATATAAATAATAAACAAAACAACCTCCGGGAATGAGTTTCTTGTTTTATTTTATTTTCAGGTTTTCAAACCTTCAACAGGAATACAGGAGTATATACTCCTAGAGAAGGGTCGTGATACCTGAAACTTAGAGGTGAATATAAAATAAAACAAGAAGCACATTCACGGAAGCTGATTTGTTTATTATTTATTTGTTATTTAATATAAATTGATATAAATCTCCTGGACATTAATTAAATAATTAAAAGGTTTCCTGAGATGAGTTTCTTTTTATTTTATTAAAACAGTCTCAAGGTTTCAGGTATCTCTGCCCTTCTACAGGAGTGCTTATATGGCAAGTTTGGCATCAGGCGGCGTTTTATTCATTATATATGTTCTCCTGTAGGAAGGCAGAGATGCCTGGAAGCTTGAGACGGTTTCAATAAAATAAAAAAAGAAAATAATCCCTGGAAACCTTTTAATTATTTAATTAATGCTATTCAATATGTTTTATTATATATTCGCTATATATTGTCACCACTACCATGCCATTGAAGATACCAAAGAATGTTTAATATGTAATAACTGTTAACAAAAATAGGTTTTCATGATGGTTAAAAAAGTAAAGTAGGTGTTTATCAGAACCTAACTTTACGTTGAGAGAAGTCGAGGTATCTAAGTGTGATAAGCACCATATAAATCTTGGACTTATCTGCTAAGACGTAAATGTCACTTATCTCTAATTGGCGAGGCTGCTATATGACGTCATTTAGCTCTACTCCCATTGGCTGGCTACATAAAAACTATAAAAGTGAGATAAATTGACTAATTAGAGTACCATTTGATAAGTTTAATTACTGAACGTTAGGAGATAGTTTACAGAATAACTTCATCAAATCTACGATTCAATCTATGAATCAATGAAACAGTTGTAAATTGATAGTAATGGAAACACTTATCAATGGGAGAGCATCACTACATTTAGGTTAATCAATCATCAATAAAGGCATGCATATACAAATTTTAAAATAAAGAAGGCATATCCTGACCAAAAGCACATGTGCTTTTTAGATGGCAGAGCGCCATCTGGCGGAACAGAAGTCGACTAAACAATGAATTAACCTGTTCCATGATATTTAGCCAACGAATTGGCTAAATTGATAAATCAAGAAAATACATCTAAGAACGTAATCCAAGTTCCACTAGATGACGCTCTGCCATTTGAAAAGCACATATGCTCCTGGTCAGGATATGCCTTTTTTATTTTTAATATCAACACCTGACCTATTCATTTATTTTTTCTACTATATTCTCACATATACAAATTTATACAGAGGTATAGTTATCATTGGTAACACATACTCAGTTTAGTAATTCGAACTCACTAGTGAGGAATGGCTTATAAAGTATCGGAGGTCATTGACCTGATGCTTTCTCCAGGAAAAATAAAAACCCTGGGACTTGGTTGTATAAAATCGTCATTTTGTACCATTGCTCCACCAACCTCTTAAATATGAATGGTAAAAATAATAGTTCAATATATATATTAATTTACATATCGCGCTATATTTACATATACCTCCGTCTTTCAGCCATATGTACATATATCCCGTACAAAATCAACGAAGTCACCAATCTCCCAGAGTGCTACGCTACATCTGGTGAAATAAAAAATATAAAAGCGGCAGAATATTAAAGAACCCACTTCAATAAAAAAACACTTTCTATTTTTATTTGTTACGCCTCCAAAAATCCCGCCGCTTGCCCCCCTCCAAACCAAAAAAGAAAAAGTTTAAAATGAAACAAAAGTTTTTTTTTTCCGCTGGAATTCCTTCAACGTAAAAATTAAAAAAACACCCAAAATTTCTCTTTCTTTATATAAATCTATGAGTTTGAAAGTGTACGGAACCCAGCGCGGGTCGTTTTGTCATCTTAGGTGACAAACAAAAGAAATATCGCAGTTTCTTAGCTTGGTTTAACTAGCTAAACTATTCCACGCGAGGTTAGTTAACTATAGTTACAAAGGATAGTCCATAGTTTCCAACTAATTAGTCCAATTAAACAATTAAACTGGCATTCTCCAGTTTGGCAAGAATGTCGGAAATTCCACACAACCTTCCTTCTTGTATCATCAAACATAACATATATATATATAGACAAAAAAATACTTTCCATCAGAGAAAGCATCATGTTAGAAGAAAATTATTTATTAATTAAAGGATTTTTCAGCATAATTAATAGACTTTTGAAGATAGAGCAATCTAAAAATAGATCTCTAATTATAAAGGCATATATTGGTTAAAAAAAGATTTAATTCATCAATTTTTAAGTTGGCTGAACGCCAACCTTTTCAAGGTATAACGATGAATTTATTCTATGTAAATAACAAACAAAATTATTTTTTAACCCGTGCCTTTTTAATAAAAGAAATGGACTATAAATCAATATATAGGTCAGAAGAGAGAGGATCTGACCAAGACACAATCGCCGAAATAAATGATTTAATTTGCATATGTGTCAATCAGATAGATATGCAAATAGATTGTGTGGTTCTTCTAAGAACATTTTCTATTAGAAGTAACAGCATATATGTGTATATACTATTTTATTTGCATAGTTATCATACAGATGGATATACAACTCGTTTGTTTCTAAACGTACACACAAAAGAAAAACCCATTCATACATTTTTTTTATATCAGTTTAAGTAATACCAATCTCTCATTAGCCCTCTCCTTCATTCAACATTATCTTCTTATATATAAAAGTCAATGCCTGTTGCTTGTTTCGCGATAAACTCAAAAACTAGCTTTTTTTAATCGTTTAAAATGCAGTAGCAGTCTTTAGCAAACACATATGTTTGCCTAATTTCCATGTGCTCTTTTATTTTTTTACGGAAAAATATATACATGCCAGTATTTTGGATTATTTTTTATAAACCTATTTTTTTTTTCTTATTCTTACTGAGAAGATGGGCATCGCAGTCACTCACTCAACTCAGGCAATTTCAAGTGTTAATGCGCTGGGACGGGTACCTCGGAGGTTGGGAGGAAAAGCTGCCATCTATTTAAACTATATTGATTTTGAAACAACTAAATGGATTGCAAAAAACAACTAAATCAAATACCTAAACACTAATATACAATTTTTGCCATCACGCACACTTTTTACCTGTGGTTTATGTGTTACTTCCGTATTGCTATTTTATGGCACTTCTACTATTTATTATTGATATACTTTCAGTATGAAGGAAAATGCACTCGGGAGAATTCTCGGGCGAAGCCGGGTCATTCGTTTAGTTTTAAATAAATATCGATATTGTATTGAAGAATATCAATCTTACTTTCACAATTATCTAATGAACTGATGAATAGGTAAAAATATGCAATTACAATAATAAAATCTACCATACTTACAACCCATCTCAAATATATCTTTTGACATAGTCTTGGGTCAAAGTGAAAAAAAGGAAGATAATTTCAGACGAAGACTTAACGAGTGAGTCAGTCAGTCGGCTGAGTACATTTTTAGAAGGCGTTCTTTTATTTTTTAGGCCTAATTTTGGAAGGGTAGGGTAACGGCCCCTTCTTGTCTTCTGCCAGCAATTGTTCCTTCTTCTTCCCTCACGTGCGTGAAGTCTTACACAATACAATCTCCCCTGTGTGTTCCAATGACCTACTTCACCACATTCTGGAAAGTTGAATGTCAAACGTGTCATTTATAGCTTTTTTTTTTAAACAAACATTTATTCTCTTCCTTTTCAAATATCGAATTTTATTGTCTAAGAGTAACAGGTTCTTTTTTTTTTAATCTGACGAAAATTTTTAATTCGTCTGCCATTTAAAAATTTTAATTAGAAAACAAACTTTTGACTTGAGTAAAATCTTGTTTATAGAAATTCAAATAGGATAGTTAGAAAAAACATATGTTTTTTTTTAAATTTTATTAGAACAATAGGTTCAAAGTGTGTAAATATTTATTCACATAGATTATATTAAAAAAACATTGCTGATGACAACATATGTCACAATGTTACAATTGATTAATCAATTTATAAATCATATTTTCAATTTGTAAAGAATAAATAACTTCTTTATCATACGAGAAATATTCTATATGCAACATATTTGAATATGTAGGGGAAATATTTACATATGATATTGCGTGTTGTTTGGCAATAATTTTTTTTTCTAGTCAATATTCTGTCATTTTATTCAAATTTCAAAATATATTTATTATTGCTTTCATTCTAAAGTTATATTTTCATGTTTGAAAGAAAAATATTTTCCGTAAATCCCTCGGATCACGAAAAAATAAAAATAGCATAATAAATATTTCACATTGAAAAATAAATTTGTATGTTTAAAATATCATAATATTCATAAGTAATTTTTTACCTCGTGTTATTATAAATTAAAATATATTTAAAATGTGTTATTTATTAAATATCAAGAAAAACTTATTAATAATATTTTCATTTTGCAAAGTAATAGACACTATATATATATTGTTATCCTATTAAATTAACAAGTTTGTAACGAGGGCCTACCTTATATAAAATTTTATTCGAATTTAGGTTTGTTAGAAAGGATTATAATATCTTATTTTACTAAATACATATATCAAATTAATTTGATTTGAATCGCTTCCCAAAATTCATTTTCAAGTTTGTTTATTGTAGTATCTACATATTTGATGATGATAAATTATTACAAACGAATAAACTTTTTTTTTTGTATTTTTGATAAATGTCATAAAATATGTGTGATATTTATATTTTCGAAATTTAATTAAAATATTTAGAAATAGTATTTATTTTAAATATTTCAAATATCAATTTATCGATACATTTACAATACAAGATTATATTAATTAATTATATAATTTTAAAATACATATTTAGATGTTTTTACTAATACTATACACTTATGGAAAATATTTAAGGAAGTGGAAAGTCTTTGATATCGCCGGTCGCTTTTTTTTTTTTAGAAGACAGAGAAATTTCTTTTCACGCTTGGTTATCTCGTGTGTCTTCAATAAAGGTCACCGTGTATCAAATATCTTTCAGAGTTATTGTCTTAATTACAATATACATGCTTAACGGTACAACTTCCTTAAGTTTTGTCCAAGGGTGTATTTAAATTTCGTCAATTTGAAAATAATAACAATAAATAAATGCGCGAAATATCAATTTCATTAATTAATCATTGTTATTATTATTTTTTCGTTTTTCTTCAATTTCCAATTTCGAAACTAAAACTCCCTTGATAAAAGGTCTATAATGGCAGTTAATTCCTTTAATTTCCCAAGGGGGAAATAAAAATCAAAGAAAATAAATAATCGAAATGAATATAATAGAAAATTATTTTTAAAAATGCGTTTTAATATATAATAGGCTCAAAATGAACTATTCTAGAAGCTAACAAAGCCTATCCTATATTTAATGAATAATTAACAGCCCCTGAAGTCCTGTTTTGATAAGCAGAAGACCAAATTACCTACCGGCCTCATTAGCTATCGTCTGACATTTAAAGTGTCCCAAAAGAATTTGACAACATGGGAATATTCCAGATAAATTATGTGCAATAAGGTATATCTTATTATTTTTATTATTATGTTTAAATTGATATTTTATAAGATAATTATAAAATCAAAGATTTAAAAAAAAAGAATATTTTATTATTTTTTTGTTGAACAGCCTTTCAATTTGTTTAGTTTCTAAACAATAATTTATGTTTTTTAAAACACATTTTGAAAGTATCATTTTTCTTGAAACCCTTTTAATATCTCATCCTGTCACACACTTTAAAAAAGGTTTCAAAATATTGTTTTTATTTTTTACTTAAAATGTTTGTCATCTTTAATTTGGCTTCAGCATTAGTTCGTTTGCTATTTTCTAAATCAAAATATATTATTTTTATATAACAATCATTTTATAAAGTGTACACCTATATAATCAATATCAAATATACATTCTAATTTGAATAAATAGTTAGATGTCTATTTATGTATAATCGCAAATTAGCTATATACATTTATGAAAAAAAATATGATTATATAAATTTTAAATCTATATTTTAATCGTTAAGAATTATATTTTCATAGAAAAATTGACTGTTCTTTCTCTTTAAAAAAAAAATATAATTTAATCCCTATATTTTATAAAATAAATAAATAAATGATTTTATATTATATAATTTAATAGGTTACATTTTAAGAAAATGTTAAAAAATATATATACCTGAAATATGTATATTTTATTATTAAATTCCTATCTATATTGAGAAAGATATATATATTCTCCAGAGGTGATTTGATAATTTGTCCTGTGATTCTGTTTTATAATTTTTAAAAATGTATATTGCAATCTATTTTTATAGAGAAAGTATATATCTATACATATTATCTCTATGAAATAAATTAATATCTCAAAAAAGAATGGAGTTCTTAATATAGAGAATTGAAAAATAAATTAACCTTATTTAAAGACAAAATTGAAAATAACATCTTACTACATTTTATCAGTTGTTTATTATATTAGGAAATAAGATTGGTTTCTAAATATATTATTAAATCTCGTGTAATCTAACTTTATTCGATACTGAGCACATATATTTTGATAGCCTTTATAATCCTTTTATATTGTAAATTATAACAAAGTTTGCCTTTCTTATGAAGATGAAATGTTTAAAGAAAACCAAAAACGATTTTTCAATTGAAGAATTTCGCCTGTATTCTTTAATAAGAAAATAAATTGAATTTTTAGAAATGCTATACCAATTTCATAAAAAAAGTATTAAATATTAAAATCACATAAAATCACTTGAAGATAACGGTCTGTTGAGATGTTATAGATAGTCTATAGAGAGAGAGAGTTCAGCTTGTTCGTCTGTTCTTGGATCCTAGATCTAGGACTTGATTGGAACTTTCACAATGAAGACATTACATGTATTTAGTTTGCAATTTTTTAAAATTTTTGTTATCTTAAATATATATGTGAAAAAATAGTACAAATGTTATATTGTACTGGGATCAGGTGCATAAATTAAGAAAAAGGCATCTCCTTATCGTGCAACTGAAAGTTGCTGATGGCTTGCGCCATCTATCGGAATAAATATCAACTATTCTCGTTGATTTCTAATTATTCCAGAAATGGCCAAATACCCATTCTTGATTAATCAAAAAAAGCTAACCACGGACGCGTTTCGGGCTGTTGGCCCTCATCAGCGTGGTGCAAGCTGTACCTCAAAGAACAAAAAATTGGTCATTAAAGCATCCTGAAAAATCATGGAACGGGTAGTTAAGGCCAGAATTGCGTGAGACCGCGACACAATGTGAAAAAATAGTACAAATGTGATATTGTACTGGGATAAGGTGCGTAAATTTAAAAAAAGGCATCTCCTTATCGTGCAACTGAAAGTTGCTGATGGCTTGCGCCATCTATCGGAATAAATATCAACTATTCTCGGTGATTTCTAATTATTCCAGAACTGGCCAAATACCCATTCTTGATTAATCAAGAAATGCCTTTTTCTTAAATATATATGTTATTAAATTATTTTCCCCATAATATTTTATTATTAATTCAAATACAATATTTATTTTAGACATTGTTCTATCTTCTATTCTCTATTTAACACTTTAGAGGATAATAAATACCTGTTTATCGAAATATTTTATCTTTGATTTCCAAGTATTCACAAGAAGCCAAAAAAAAAAGAGATAATATATACTAAATATAATACTATTATATCATTGTTTTATTACATAAGTGATGAATCCACCGTCGTTAAAGATTACGTTTGAAATTTCAAGTGGTAATTTTCTTTTCGACAAAGTTACAAGCTTATTAGGAGGTAAAATTCGAAATTTGTAAAATTATATCTGTGAGTCACTCTACTAGATTATAGAACAGACGACCATCGATCAAATGGCTCAACAACTGGATTATCATAGATATAATACCTCGCCCTTTTTATAATAAAATAAAAATGCTCATTGCTAGTCATTTACAAATTTTGAAGTTGTCATAAAATCTTCTGGTAATTTTATCATGCAGTACAACTGCTAAAATAACAAATAAAAAGATTGTAACATAAAAATATCAGACGAAGAATAAACTCATGGCGTCTTCAATCATCGTCATATTTTGATTGGTACTTAGAATTTTATTTATTTGAGCCTATTTCTCAATATTTTACACCTACTAAATTTGGTAAAGATATAGAGAAGATAAGCATGATATCAGTGTGTGAATTGAAGAGAGTTTATTGGAACTAAATACAAAGCTGCCCCAAAAGTTCTTAACACTTGCAAAAAATTTGAATTACCAATATTATTCGCCGTTATGTACGTATAATGACTTTGCATTATGTATAAAGTAATTGTATTATTATGTATTCGCCGTAATAATATTATTCGCCAAGTAATAAGAAAAAAAAAAACTTTTGAGAAAAACACGAACTTTTGGGATAACCTTATAGAAAGGCCTTTGTCCTAAAAATGGACTGACATAGGTTTGAAATAGAGGGAGAGTCAATCTAAAGGTTGCGGGTTCAGCGAGAATTCCGGAGTGAGTGTGTGGGAAGCTAGGGAGCGCTCTGACGCCGGGTCCCACCGCTGGGCGGCGCTGCGGAGAACGGGCGTAGGATGGAGAGTGGACCCCGCGATCTGTCGGCCTACCCCATCGGCAAGACTGTTCCACCCGCCTCAGACAGTCGTTGGCTTCAGACCCCAGGTACTGTACACCTACCACAGGTTTATTACCCTGTAAATAACGGCTTCACTAAGCGGCGAACACACAGAACTGTAGCTGGAGTTCCTCAGGTGCGTCGCATCATGTCAGCTTAAAAAGATTAATCAAATACAATCACAAATCTATAATGATCCTGTAATTTTACAACGATAACATAAATTAGGTTTTAACTACATACGACTCGAATCAATACAAAGCCAAATATTCGTATGTAGGTTATGCAGCGTTATAATATCAGAGTGTATGATCTATCCAAATAACATACAAAATCTTCAATTATTCTTTAATACTACAATGATACACAAAAATACTAATCAACTAAATACACCTAACGTCTAATATTCTTATGTAGGTTAGGTATGATTATACCAATATGCATATTGGATCAAATTAACATATAAATCTTCATATACTCCTCAATTCGACGATCATTCCGAAAATATATTCACAATATACACACCTAGTATTAATTTAGGTGACAATTCCTTTCAATTTGTAAACTATGTGCTTGCAAAGTATGATAAAAATATTTTGTTTAAAAAGATCAATGAAGTGAATTAAAACATCAAATCTAAAATAATTCTCGATAGTTGAAATCAATCAAAAAATGCGATCTCAACAGTGTAGAGGTCTTGTATGCATTTGTAGGTTAGAGGTCGTTGAAATTTCACTTCTGGAGGTTTGGGAATTGTGATAAGAAGGTTTAGAACTACTGATCTAGTAGATGTCTAGAGTGCAAGCATGTCTACTAGATGTAGATACCACCCAGGTACGATGACATTACACTATATGGATGTCATTGGAACCTAACTTAAGTCAGGTCCGTATCTCTTTGTCCTGATTTTGTCTCAATTTTATCCTAAGTTTTTCTGGTAGGATACCAGTTTGACTTTCACGTTGTATGATGGGTCACATAAAGCTACCTACTATAAAGACACCACTTTATTTAACATCTTACCTCTATTCTAAAACCCACGTCTAAACTTGATAATGGTAGATTTCAGTTTTACCATTATGTCTTTTAGACTGAATTGTGTAGATATTGGGTTTAGTTATTTGTCTTGTACATCATGATACTCATAGACATTCGTCTTTCTTCAAGCTCTCGTTTTTCTTCAAAATTCTTATCTACACCAGTAGGCGTAGATTTTTCTATATTTAGATAATATTATTCCTACAATTCAGAATGAAGGTGAAGACCTAGAAAAAGACACTGGCACAATCCGACGTCGTGTTACCAAGACAGTATCTACAGTAGAGACCGTAGACACTTTAAGATCTCACTTAAGATAATGCTGTGCCTGATAGAGAATAATATTATAAGCGTAGGTAGATACTATCCTACCCCGTGTAACCTAGACCATGTAGACACTCTGATTTCCCACTACTCCCTTGCGGCGTCTACACTAGTTGCGTAGATTGATTCCGTCGTTGTACCTGTTGTTGTGAAGAGATGACAAATCTAGGTAATTATGCTGACTTTCTACATTGGCTTATCTACGACTAGATCGTCTACCATAGCTAGAGCAATAACCACCCTTGGTATTCTTCTAAAATAAACGAGTAGACCATCAAGGAAATTCTTTCACTTATAGAGGTGGATATCTTTTGAGAAGAATTCCCTTCTATTGTGTGTGTGGGGCTAGAGAAAAAGCGACGAAAAAGATAAAAATCATTCATCTCTTTAGCCAGTAATAGAACATTATTTATTATTAAGACTCATCCACCAATAAAAGAGAGACTACAACCATTGATCTATCGTAGATTTGTCCATTTGTTCCCTGCCACAACAAGTAATGTCTACACTGGCGAAGTAGATTAATGAGCCTGATACTCGAGGTCCTCTCTAGAGATTAGCAGAACAGCTTTCTGTTTCGTTCATTTAGGCTGTCTTCTATAGATAGCTTCCAATATCTTACATTCTATCTAGCAGCTTAGAACAATGTCATAGATAGTCAAGTACCTGTTATCCTGTAGAGTTGGTAGATATAGGTAGATATATTTTTACTAAATCTCTCTTGTATAGCGTAATACCTGTTGTGTAGACGTTATCTGTTTCTTTCATCTAGTCTGTCTTCCACAGATAGCTTCCAATAGCTTACATTCTCACTATTTGTGCTTAGATCAATGTCATAGACAGTCAAGTACATGTTGTTCTGTAGAGTTGTGTGTGGTAGATCTAGGTAGATATATGTTTACTAAATCTGTCTCGTATAGCGTATTACCCACTGATGTAGACGTTATCTGTTTCGTTTAACTAGCCTGTCTTCTACAGATAGCTTTCAATATCTTATAATCTCACTAGCTGCTTAGAACAATGTCATAGACAGTCAAGTACAAGTTATCCTGTAGAGTTTTTTTTGGTAGATATAAGTAGATATTCGTTTACTAAATCTTACTGTGTCCTATAGCGTATTACCCGTTGATGTAGACGCTATCCGTGTATACTGAGCTAGTCTTTTGACTATATGCTAGATTTTAGAAAATATTGAGATTCCATTACGTACATTGTGTGATCTAGACCAGAGTGTATCAACCTTTTTGGTCACCGGATTAGTGAAATTTGTGTACAAAAAAACGCGGAACGGCTTTTAAAAAATCCTTAATAGGTACTAAATAACTATCACGCAAAGGTTAAAATTGAATTTCATATTTAAATCATAAAATTGTGGCAATTAGCGTAGTATAAATATGGTACAAGATATAAAATAAGATTTGTTACTCTCCGAGAACCTGTCAAAAATTTACATGTATGCTGCTGTTAAAAGTCATGACATATAGTATGTAAATATCTTTTTGAATGTATAACTTGGAATGTAAATTTCTATTGAATGATTATGTCATTATGTAAATTCCTTTGAATGTATATAACTTAGCCGTGTTGTTCAAATAAAGAGTTTTTTTTAGTAGAGCGAGAGCTTTGCAGGTGTAACCGCTGGTTTTTTTTGTCTCCCTTATTTTCTTTCTTGCTTGATCACCCGAGGCAGTCCAAACAACATCAAGACTTTAGGTAAAAGTTTTACTTGTTAAAGGAGGTTTCTTTAATTTGACCTCTCATACCTTAACAGCTGCCGGGTCCTCCAGAACACTAATGGATAGTGGGCCACCTAGACCGAAGTCTGTACGCAGGTCACCGGGGTAGATAGTCCTGGTAGATGCACAAAATCAGCCTATGAAGTAGAGCTGCCACAATATTGATCACTATCTCCGCCATTTCTAAACTCCGCCTCATCTACGCCAACTACATCACTGATAAGCTCCTTAGATCTTCTAGATATGTCTACCCATTCCTCCGTCCTGATAAAACTGTCTAGACATTAGGTGGTTGATTGAAGCCACATCTACGGCAACTACATCACTGATAAGTTCCTTAGATCTTCTAGATATGTCTACTCAAATCTCTGTCCTAATAAAACTGTCTAGACATGGGTTGGTTGATTGACAGCTCTTCAGATAACGTCTTCGGTTGAGAAGTCCAGTATATAACATGATATATGTTATGTACTTATATCAGCGTAGACAATACAATAAATGGGAAAGTACATCTACAGCGAGCGCAGACTCCTCATGTTAGTTTTATAAAGTAGAAAAACTTGGATTTATAAATCAATAGGAGAAAAAGACGTTATTAATTATAAATGAGTTTTTTAAAACATTTTCGCATTGAATTTCTTTATTTATAACTATATACCTTTCATTTTAATAAAAGGTATTTTATACGAGTTGAAATTTGTATATTTTATATCTGTTGTTTTAATCAACTACTACTATTTTATAAAAAACAATACTCCAATATCAAAAATCTTTATTGCGCCACCATTTCGAGATAAATATCAACTAATATTGATATAGTTGATATGTATTCGGATAGATGGCGTAAGCCATCAGCAACCTTTATTTGCACGATAAGGAGATGTTTTTTTATGTTAATTTATCCATTTTATCCCAGTACAATTTTACATTTGTACTATTTTTTCACATTATGTTTATAGTTAACCAGACCAATAACGCGGCTTTTTGCTCGGATTCTACCTGAGGGAATGTTTACTCAGCCAATACTCTGTATTCAAGGTAAATAATCCCTTGTTACAATATTAACGTGAAAACATCAGGTTTCCAGGGATAAATATCTTTACTAAACATTTTATTTCAATTCTCTAGCTTTCGGTCATGATAACCCTTTTATAGGAGAGACACAATATAATAACAAAATAATATATTATGATGCATTAGCGCGCTATCTGTTATGAAAATTCGAACCTATTAAAGATGTTAACTAGAAATAAAGCGTAAGGAGAAAAGATTTTTTATTCACAAAAAAAATATTTTCTCCTTACGCTTTATTTCTAGTTAATATAATCAGTGGAGAAAGTTTTCTTGCTTTTAAGATCTATTAAAGATGTGTTTGATTCTTTATCATACACGTCTATAATAGTTTCGAATTTTCATAATATATTGTAAAAAAAAAACAGTACAGACGGTAAAATTGTACTGGGATAAGGTGGATGAATTAAGAAAAAAGCCAGCTTCTTATCGTGTAACTAAGAGTAGCTGATGGCTTGCACCGTTTATCAGAATAAATATCAACTATTCGTTATATAGTATATAGAATAGCTTTAATTTATTCCGATAGATGGCGCAATCCTTCAGTAACTTTCAGATGCACGATGAGGAGATGCCTTCTTCTTACTTTACAAAATATTGGGTTTCTCCTGTAGAAGGGCTATCATACTCGAAATCGAGAGATTTGAAATAAAAATTCTAAAAAAGAAAGTCATCACTGGAGGTCTGATGTTTTCCTTCAATACTGTATTGATAGAAATGTATAATCAGTAAAGAAGGGAAGAATGATAGTGGACATTGCTGCTGCTGTGATGGAGATGCATGGAGACATCTGAGACTCTTCTTTGGACACGACAACAACAACAAGGGAAGAATTTAAAAGCGATAATCCCTTTTATCACATGATGCAATAAATACGTTTCTTGTACAAATTTGCATAGTTTTGCTCGAGCTTTCGGTACTTGATGCACTTCTACAGATGAATTCAACAGTAAACCATAACCAATTTTACATAAAAGATCTGGAATATATTTTACATATTTTTAACTATATGTTGTATATAATCTATCAAAAACATCGTCACAGTATGTATTGTAAAATATGTTGTTTAATTTAGTTAGAATATATATGTTTATATAAAGGTTTAATATAATTTTTCCATGATTGTGTAAATATTCATTGAATTTATCATCATCACCTTTTTTGTTTTACAAAAATGTTATATGCAAATATAAAGTAAGAAATTAAGGAAAAGTGGTTGCCCTCATGTTTACTGATCCAATGTTTTAATAATCTAAGGTTTATGTCGTAATAAAAAAGCTAAACATATGTAATATATGATATTTGTTTCAAAGTCCATTGTAATTTTATACCAGTCGAAAAAAATTAGATTCGAAGCTGGTGAAAATGTTTCTGCTAATAAAATAAACCTTCCGCACTTTCCTCTCAATTTATATCTTTTGGTCGCGATTATTACATACAACAATGAACACAATGTTATCGTTGGTATGTGTATTGTTGAATCCTCCTGAAGAAGGACATAAAGTTCCGATAGCTTGAGAATCGGTATTAAAATATCAAACAGACTTTGTTTCTAGATGATTATCATTTCCAATTGATCAATAAGTGAGAGTTCATCAGAATATTTTGTTCTTTATCGACATTTCTGAATATGCAGATTAGTCTAAAATCTGTATAATTTGCATATTACAGCGAAGATATAATGACAGCGATTCCTTCACGACCTATGTCTATATCGAGTCAAAATTCAGTCAAGATAGGGGACAACTACCCTCATGGACAAAACTTAAGTGAAAAGTCTTTGGTGTCTTTTTTTTTAAGGAGAGAGACGCAATTTTGTTCACACTTGGTTATATCATGTGTATTAAATAAAGGTCACGGCAATATATTTCAGAGTTATTGTCTGAATCCCGATATACATGTTAGAAGGTATAACTTTCTTAATATTTTATTCTCCATGTACATATAAATAATGGAAGAAAGAAGCTTAGTAAGAAATTAAGAAAAAGGGATCTCTTAATGATGAAACTGAAAGTTGCTGATGGCCTGCGCCATCTGTCGGAATAAGATATTATCAGATAATATATAAAAATAACGGTCTCATCTTCCGTGAAAATAGACGCTAAAACTAAGCGTCATCTATTGACCGTCGTTGCAAACTAGCAAACTCAGGTCAGTGACAAAGCCACAACACCAGCTTTGAAAAACGGAGAAGTGTCCACCTAGAGACCATGGTTTCGGAATAATGGCCCTCGTCAGTCTAGGGCGGACTTTATTCCATGAGATCCACAAGGGATCAAATGAAATATGTACAATCTTCCAAAGAGGTGTATAGCTAGCAAAGTGGCTGGGTCAAATCTATGGCCAAAATATAGATGGATATTTTGCCGGGAGGAGATTGTTCTATATACATGAAGGTCGCATCTTCCGTCAAAATAGAAGCTAAAACTAAATATCTATTGACCGTCTCCACAAACCAGCGAACATGATAGTAAAATACGACGTACATAGGTGTGCATATACAATCTTAATATAATGATCATTAAATTAATTCAAAGAAAGAAAGATTGTATGTGCGCAATTATCAATAGTTTATTTTTATAATTAATTATATATCAATACAGAATGCATGACATGTATATGATATTTATTCAAATTTGAAAAACAAAAAAAAACTATGTAATTTATATACCACTATTTACATATGTTTTTTATCGTATCGATATAGAGAATAAAACGAATTTAATAAAATAAAGACATTATATATTCTCATGTATTTTAAGCATTTGCATACATACCTCTATTTTTAATATATATACTTATTGAATTTGAATTCTCCATTTTTATTTACTAGCAGACGAACATGGTATATCTTCTGCTAGAGTTTAATGGCTCTCTAAATACTCCAGGATTTTTATTGAGTTTGACAAAATAAAGTCAGAGAGGGAAAGGTCTGAAAGCATGATGGATGAGTTATCAAGGTAGAATTTTTAGAGGGAACTGGGCGAGTATCGTTTGGGACCCAAAAAGTTACTTCTGTTCTTTTATAAGGTTTTTTTTACTTCTCTTCCTTTCTATATAAAACCTTTTTGGTATATATATAGAATATTATTTGATTTTACAATTCTACATTTGTTAAACTATAATGCCACCTTTTTTTAATGTTATACAATCATTTTTATAACATGATAGTTTATAAGAAATTTTCTCAAATTATTTTTAGGCGTATATTTCTTTAAAATTAAACAATTTCATATTTCCCTTACTGCATTGATAAAATAATAGAATGACCTGGCTTATCAGTTACCCTACCCGTTATTTAGGCATTGCAGTAAGAGCAGTAGAAAATTTCGTTTTATTTTAAAAAGAAAAATACGCGTCAAAAATAAAATTTCTTATAACAGATGGATCACTAATACATCATACTATTTTTGTTCGGTAAAAATGAAAAATTCAATTATGAATGTGTATTTTAATAATTATAGCGTTGGGCAATTATTTTTATTGAACGAAGTTTGAAAATCATATCGCAAATGTTTCTTTTGAACGAAAAATCGAAATTTATTTTAAGGAGAAATAACGATTATTTCTAACCTTAGGGATAAAGTATGAATTGTGAAGAGTAATGATGAACGGAAAAATAAAATTCCAATCCCTGGACACTTTTTATTTTTCCATTCAACATTACTCTTCACAATTCATACTTTATCCCTATGGTTAGAAATAATCGTTATTTCTCCTTAAAATGAATTTTGATTTTTCGTTAAAAAGAAACATTTGCGGTATGATTTTCAAACTTCGTTCTACAATCATAAGCTGCATTAAATTGTATTATAAATTACTAGCGGATGTACCCGGCTTCGCCCGTGTTTTACCCGAGTAAAGGTTTGTCTAACGAACATTTGTTAAAACAATTCTCTATAAACTTATAAAAAGAAATAGATATATATTGATAATTTGAAACTCGTAAATTTGAATCTCTCGATAAAGTGATCATTTTTCCCGGCCCCTGTGTGCCGTGTCATTCTGAATTTTGTCTTTCCTAATTTTCTACATTACAAAATCATCGTTTTATCTAGTGAACATTTTTTCCCGGTCCCTTGAAAAATACTCGATAAGGTTGAATAAATTCATGGTCGTTTATGGAAGATGGATTAAGTTCCCGGAGGTCATCTTGGGCAAGCTCCCGCGAGGCTTTTTTTCTTGTCTACTTGGCACAGCTGTGTCACCAACTCTGCCCTGATTGGTCGGTGGGTACTTGGACTGTCCTTGAACTTGTCCTTGGACTGCCGCCGGCCGGATGAATCCATTCTCGTCGCAAGGTGGCGCTGCTTGCGAGTTAAAGCTACAAATCTGCAAATAACTCTAAGGATATTAAAGATATTCAAGATATTATTTTTTCGTAAACCTTTCCGGGGATATGCCTAATAATATCCCAAAATTTCACGGCGATTGGATCTACGGTTTTTGAATCTATAGAGTACACACAGACAAACAAACAGACAGACAGACATTCAATTTTATATATATAGATTTTTATAAAATAATGTTTGTAAATTAAAATAAAGATATATAGATGAGAAAATAGTGAATTAAAAGGTATAATATATCAATTAAAATATAGGTTTGACGTATTTATCACAAAGTGTTCTATAAACAAGAAATATGAGGACAAGATTTAAGTGTGCCATTTCATTGATGACCAGACGACAATGAAACAAATTCTTGGAATTTCTAAGAGACGACATTCTTGGTGTGATATATGCGTTCAGCAACACTTCACTCTGTGAATATATCATCATCCCTTTAAATTGGTTGCCCTGCCACCGTTTTTTCTCTCTTTTGGTTAAAACATTCTTCTTGTTTTTTACTAAAAAGATTCAAACTGAAAAGTTTTAAAAGTCTTTAACTATTTCCTGAGAAATATAAGTCTATTTTTATCTCAATGAGAGTAAAAAATGCTATAAAGTATAAAATAAAAATATAAAACAGTTTCAATGCGTTTCTTTATTTGTTAAATGTACAAGCTTTCGTATCTTTATAATTCAACCGCAAAATGTCTGTGGAAGGATTATAAAAATCCGAAAGCTTGCGCTTTTAACAAATAAAGAAACGCATTGATACTGTTTGTATTTTTATTTTATGAGATAATTTACAAAATAAAAAAATATATTATTTTGCATATAAGACGAATGAGATGATATGTAGATAGGATTTTTATTTCTAGGCAGACGAAAAGAGAGAGAAATCGTCTGCTCATTGTATCAGCCAACTCGGAGTAATAGATGAGTTTTCTCAAGGTATAATTTAGTCGGTAAGTGGAAATAAATCGTTTGGAAATAATATAGCACACAGTTATAATGATGGGTTGAACCATTTATGATTCATGACATACAAACAAAATAAAATATCAAACTACTTTAAAGCTAGATTTCTTTTAAATAAAAACCATTTTCTACTGTAAAATAAGAGAATGCTACAATTCTTATAGATAGCGCTTACAACGCAATATCAACCTGCATTATGATTTGAAATGTTCTATTTTTTATTTAACAATAAACTTTATTGGGATAAGGTGGATAAATTAAGAAAAAAAGGAATCTTCTTATCGTACTGAAAGTTGATGATGGCTTGCGCCATCTGTCGGAATAAATATCGACTGTTTGTTGATTTTTAATTATTCCAGAATTGGCCAAATGCCCATTCTTCTTTTTTCTTTATATTTTTACTTTATAAATACGTATCAAATAGGATAATTATATTTAATTCTTTAATTATTTGGAGGCCTTATTAGCATAAATGAGGTTTCTTAAACTTTCTTTGCTTCATTCTGTGGATAGCTGTGGATGATTGGTCTTCCTCTTGTACCATTAGTTGAATGGTAGATGACACAAGACAGTTGATGTATAGTGCGGGAGGATGCCTCAATATAGGTTCAGTCCTGTTGCAGTCACTAGAGGTCATATATTAGCGAATGGTATTCAACTATGTATGATAGGTTTGTTTGTTATTTGGTCATACCACGTATACAAGTTATGTATTGAAAATGGTTTTGTGAGAACTGCATATGTGTTTTGTAAATTATCTATTTGAAAGAGAGTTTCCAGGTTTAAGTGAGGTAAAAGAAGATGGCTTGTATTACGATGTACTAGCGCGCCATCTGTTATGAAAATTAGAAACTATTTTAGACGCGTATTATAACAGCGGTATGGTAGATTAAACTGGCGAAACCGCTGGGAGGGTTCACCACTGATGATCTAGGCCCTCCCTTTAATTTTTCCATTGCAGTAAGGGCAGTATAAATTGTTTAATTTCAAAAAGAATCTTACGCGTCTAAAATAGTTTCTAATTTTTATGACTTGTATTGTTATACCAAAGAAGGCACTCATCCCTTTAGATTTACATTAAAGAGCAATGCACTATTTTTATTGCCATAGTAAAAGACTTTACTAGCGGCGGTAAGGAATGAGAGAGACATAGGTTTTGGTAAATTCAGACAAAAAGCCAAACTGTATACAATGGTTTAAGGCTGTGGCCCTCATCTCAATACAGGGGCGGCATAACATACTATCGAATTTACCAAAAATGTGTTCAAGTTGATGAAGTAGCAAGGGCTGATATTCAGGCAAGAATACAATGTAAGGTTGCGGGAAGATGGTATTTATGTATCAAATAAGGCACTTCTCCCTTCAATGCATAATTAATGGGAGAGGTGCCTCCTTTAGTTCATGGATACCACTCTCTCGCCGGCCATTTCTTTTCGAGCTAAGTCGGCCTGCCGCTGACTAGTGCTCCCAGTCTTAATGACAAAGGCAGACGCATTCTACTTCACTCAGTCATGATGGTTGTCAAACAGACACCATCAAGGGTCACAACTTGATACCTTAATGAGTGGAGATAAGAAAGAAGAAGACTCTCTCGCAACCTTATATTGTATAAATTGTATTGATGTAGGTTCTCATTTTGATCTTTTAAGCAGTTAATGAATTATTCGACTATTTCTATAAATGTTTATGTTGTTGGAGTGTTATTTGTTTGCTTCGGGTACCTAATGCATTCTATATTGGGTCACGCATATATTAGTCAAAACTTAATCATTTTATTTCCATCTTTCTCCATTTGCTGTTGTATCTATTAACATGTGAAAACGAAGAAAAGGGGGGTAAGTGTTGATATTGAAAATAGAGCTTATGTTTTTATTTTATCTTTTCTTCCACCAGCAGCGTGATTGTAGCGGGGATTAGCCAAAACTTGTCAATTTTAAATTCTCGACTTTTTCCAATTGTTATAGTATTTATTAACATGTGAGAACGAAAGGAAAAAAGGGGTAGGGGTTGATATTGAAAATAGAGCATATGTTTATATTTTATTTTTTTTCTTCCACCAGCAGCGTGATTGTAGCGGGGGAGTAATGAGTCCTCAAGTTATATTTTATATTTTACCTTCCCAAATATAGGTGTAGTTGTAAGGTATTACCGCGACATCTGTATGTATAATATAGATAAAAATGATATATAATAAAACGCTTCCTTTCCTTACTACCATGTAGAAATATTGAGGGGGCCTGGCTCATCACTAAAGAACCCTCCCAATATTTTTCCATTGCAGTAAGGACAGTAGGAAGCGGTTTATTTATAGAAGTAAAAAAGAAGCGCGCTATAAATAGCATCATATGGTATATATAGATGGCGTGCAATTAAAACCGCGAGAATACCCACCGAGTCCAATATGCAATAGTGTAAGGCCGTTAGTAGATAAGATATTGTGCTACCACCGACAAAACAAAAACAAGATTACGCCACAAGAATAGCAGAAGACAAGGCGCCAGACAACGCGTTCCCCCTGGGTACGAGGCTATTTTGGCGCGCGCCTGTTTTTTCCCGCCTAATCTCCCCCGGCCAATAAATTCCCGGTCAACAAAGAACTCGGAGAAAAATTCAGGATTTTATTCATATGGTAAATATATTATTTACTCCTCCGGTATTTATCTCCGTTTTATTTATAAGATCAAATGTCCATTTCTCTCTCTTATTAAACTACGTGAACATATAGGAGTTGAACAAAATTTGTGGATTAATATAAATTAAATTCCTGTACGACCTTTCTTATAATAATAATAACATAATTTTAAAACATTTCTTTTGTTTAATTAAAAAAAATACTCATACATTTTTTTTTTACATTTGACCAATCTTGTTGTTTGTATTTACTTTGCCATTTGATTATTCATTTTTTTTGTAATACACAATTGTGATTTTAAAATATAACTTCTCTCTCGATCCTTAATATTAACAAAACAATATATATATGTCGTAATGTGTGTGGAGCCGACATCGTCGCAGTAGACTCCTCATCCAACATACAGTCACGGGCCGCAGTGGGAGCACACTAGCCTGAAGATAAATGAAGACCACACACATAGGAACATGGTTATCTCGGTTTAGGGGACGGCACCCGGGAAGTTGAGATGGATTAAGGGGGAGTCCTGGTAACTCTTGTTAATCGGTAAACATGGTAACCTAACTACATAACTCCTGTGTCTTCTCTTCTTGCTGGGCTCAGAAATAATCCAGCTTATATGCTGATGGTGACTCAGATTGGGCGGACGTCCGCGCCAGAATGACACGACCAATATGTATATATTCTCCCTAAGTAGTTTGGATAATGTCAACGACCTGTTTTGCTATCTTTCCCGGTTCACTGAACCTTTCTCTTCAGGTTATCCTTTTCATTGGCGCCATTTTGTAGTGCTATACACGGACCTGTTGTTTCTATATACAACATATAAAATACGACATATATATATATATATTCGTGGATGGCTTTTTTTTTATTTATCTAAATTGGTTGTCTAAATATCAGGGAACAGGTTAAATCAATGTTTAGTTGATTTCTGCTCCACTAAATTGCGCTCTGCCATCTAAAAAGCACATGTGCTCCTGGTCAGGATATGCTTTCATTATTTTTAATAACAAAACTTGACCCTTTTATTATTTTTCTATTGTTTTTCATATATATACTAGCGGACGTACCCGGCTTCGCCCGGGTTTTACCCGAGTAAAAGTTTGTCTAACGAATCTCTCGATAAAGTGAACATTTTTTCCCGGTCCCCTGAAAAATACTCGATAAGTTGAATAAAATCAATATTAATTGGTTCCCTCGGTAATTGGAAGTTAAAGGAATAGTAGCTTGCTTTGGAATTGTATCATTATTCTTGTATGGATGTACCCGGCTTCGCCCGGGTTTTACCCGAGTAAAGGTTTGTTTAACGAATCTCTCAATAAAGTGAACATTTTTTCCCGGTCCCTTGAAAAATACTCGATAAGTTGAATAAAATCAATATTAATTGGTTCCCTCGGTAATTGGAAGTTAAAGGAATAGTATCTTGCCTTGGAATTGTATCATTATTCTTGTATGGATGTACCCGGCTTCGCCCGGGTTTTACCCGAGTAAAGGTTTGTTTAACGAATCTCTCGATAAAGGGAACATTTTTTCCCCGGTCCCTTGAAAAATACTCAATAAGTTGAATAAAATCAATATTAATTGGTTCCCTCGGTAATTGGAAGTTAAAGGAATAGTATCTTGCCTTTGAATTGTATCATTATTCTTGTCTCAAATAAATTGCCGTGTCATCCTGAATTTTGTCTTTCCTAATTTTCTACATTACAAAATCATCGTATCATCATGATAATATTTAGAGCAGATTGTTGAATTATAACAGATAAATTAGAATATTTATCTTGATTATTTCTAGGCGAAAAGTTATTTCAAAAACTTTATTTGCTAGAAACCTTCCCAGTACTATACTAAATAACTTCCCAAAGTTTCATGGCGTTCCAATGAGTGGTTTGGTCAGGCATAAAGGACAAACAGACACACACACACATACATTCATTTTTATATATATAGATATAGGGGATTTGCGAGGCAGTCGTCATAATGGCAAGTGATAAGGACACAAACAGGAGACAGGATCCAGAAGCAAGAACCCGTGAGGAGTAGATCGGTGAGGAAAGAGAAAGTCCGAGGACCACCCTGGGAACAACTGGCTTGGGGACTATCTCAGAGAAACCTCTCTCTGATCAACAAATTAAGGCGCTTTTAAGCTATTCCCAGTAGGCTAAACTAATGCTCGCAAAGGGGTACTATGTAAATCTGTACTGATCCAAAAGGACTGATATCTAACAGTTTCTTACATAAAATTCCATAAATTCTGTAAATACTTATCTAGATTTTTGAATAATCTTGCAAAGATATATGATATATATATTATACTATTTTGATCTAATAATAAATTTTTATTTATATTAAATATTTCTAAATATTTTTAAATTTATTTCTTAATTTTACCACAAATTATATGTGATTTAATATATTTCTAATTTATTCTAAAAAATATCAAATTTTAGGTAATTTGTAACGCGAGATATCTTTTATTTTAATATAAATATTTACAAACAAAAATTTCAATCCTCAAATAATACAAAATTTCAATTATGGATATGAAAAAATAATAATAAGAAGAAAAAAAATAGAGATATATTATTATCAGTTTAAGGGGGCTATCTTTGCTTTCAAAATAATGAAACCTTATTTTTGTTAAACCCAATTTGATTAATGATAATATTTACGCGGAGTTTTAAAGAAAAATAAAAGTAATTTATAATCAATAGTTGAAAAGAAATTCCTTTCAAATTGATTCGCATATTTATTTAAATAAAAAAATAGTTTTTCCATTTATTGAGAATTAGAGATCTAATTGTAAAATCAATTTTAATGAAAATGTCTAATTATCAATTTGATGTTTCCTCTCTCTATCTGTGAATATCTCGCAGAAAATCAATAAAAATCATTTAATTGTTGATCGAAGCGTGAATATGTATTTTTTTACATTTCGTTTATTTTTTAATGATAAAATTCTATTTTTAATAATGTAATTTAGTCACTCACTGTGAATTTAATTAAAATAATAATTTTTCTGTTATTTAACGAATTTTATCATTCTAATTTTACATGATGTTTATTTTAAATATTTGCATATACCTCATGTGTTTTGTATTTATTCATTTATTTATTGATTTATATTGGTTATGAATCAATGTTGATGATTATTATCCGTTCTTTAACATTTAGCCTTCAAATAAACTGAAAACTAAAAACTTGTTAATTCTAGAAATAAAATATTATAAAAATATTGAATAAAATGTTCATACGATAGAAGTACCTGAAGATAAGCAAATAGTAGTAGATTAAACTGGCAAAACCGCTGGAAGGGTTCACCACTGATGAGCCAGGCCCCCCAATATTTCATCATTGCAGTAAGGGTAGAAGAAAATTGTTTTATTTATAAAAGAAACATGCACGTCAAAAATAGTGTTAATTTCTAATAACAGATGGCGCGCTAATGCTTCATGTTACTTTGATTAATCTTTACTCATTTTGACAAAGCGATCTTATGCAAATAAGTTATAATCATAAATAGCTATCAATACTTTTAGATAATATTAAAAACATATTTTATTTCAGACGAATCAGTTCTAAGATTGATGAAGAGGTATGACAACCACTGTGTTTCTTTTATTCAACTTCGTTTTTTATTTTAGCAATGTTCTCTGCTTCTATACCTAGATTTAAGAACTAATAGTGCAAGTATACAAAGAGTTCATCGGTCAAAATTAAATAAAATCTTGTAAAACTGATATGATGCGCTGTAATTTTAATGTATGTTTAAAATATATGATTATTTTAAAAATTCAATCTATTTTATCATTTATAAAATTATATATATAAAATATTTTAACAATAATCTATATTTAAAATTCAATTATATATGAATTTGAAACTAATTTTGACGCGTAAGATTCTTTTTTAAAATAAAATAATTTCAACTGTCTTTACTGTAATGATAAAATAATGGGAGAGCCTGGCACATCAGTAGTAAACCCTCCCAGCGGTTTCGCCAGTTTAATCTATTGGAGGGTTCATTACTGATGAACCAGGCCTTCCCATTATTCTTATTATTGTAGTAAGGGGAATAAAATTATTATAATTCAAAAAGAAGCATAATTAACATTTTTTCTAACAGATAGAGCACTAATGCATCAATTGTATTACACTAATAAATATAATATTTGTCTATTTATACACAAAACAGATATGAATATTAAAGCCATCATGTAAATTAATTTGTGGTTGTATTCTTTTAATAAATTGGTTTATTCCCCTTCTTTTGTTATTCCATCACAGAAAGTTAAAAAGGGAGGTCTTAAACAATAAGGTTTTTAACTACCCTCACGTAATACTACAAGTAACTGCTAATAAATACAAATTCTCTTAGTAATGCATAACACTAATTAATGGGAGTAGTTAAATCTCTCCTAACTAACAATCCCTAGTTAATAATTGAAGTTTAAATTACTCTCTCTCTCTCTAGAAATTTGCATTCTTCCCTACCTGATTATTTTATAATGACCTTTAATTGATTTTATATTTACAATAATTGTGAGAACCTTTATCAATTATTTTATAATTATCTAAGGATAATTGACTTGTTAATTTGATTATCTCTTTTATATGGTCTTCGTTATCAAAATATCGTTATATAAAATAGTCCTGAATATTTCGTTTAAACTTCCTTAAAGGTAACGCCATAGTCTTCAGCTTGAGTTATGATTCGGATTGTAGATAAGAAACACGCAAGGTAACAAGACCAACTCCAATTACCAGTATTTACCATTACCAAAACCTTCAATACTTTTGTCTGAAGCTCTTTTTTTACACTACTATTACATATAGTACTTATGTCTGAAGATGAAACCAAAATTGTTAAAATTGCCATCAAATTCAGTAATTTATCTTAAAATGATACCAACGTTTAATCATTACAATCACATTCGGGGAATCGGTGGAAGGGTGGTCTAAACCACTGGTCTTCGACCGCTACGACACGGGATCGAATCCCGCATTGGTCACTTTTTTCTAATTAAAAAAATGCTCCAATGGTTCCCGAATCTTGCAAAAGTTCAACCCCACCAAAGAATGCAAGTAGCCAAACGGGGCTCTGACACATTTGTAAGTGTAAAGTCGAACTGCTTTTCACAGGTGTAGACATGTGGTGCACTTACAGTAAAATCAGTAGCTAAATACCCACCATGATTATCATGGCCTGTACCATGTGTACTAAGGATAATAATAAAAAATAAACCATCACATTCAGTACCCTTGTCTTAAGATGGTAACGCATTATTACCATATTACAAGTGCATTCAATACTCATTGTCTGAAGATAGTAGCAAAGATATTATATAATATATTGCCGTCATATTTAGTACTTATATCTAAAGATGGTAACTATCCTCTACAGACCTATAAGCTTATGTCCATAGGTTCACTAAACACCCCTAAGCTGCCTTCCATAGAAAATACAGGGTATATTCCAAACCAATACAATAGTAGAGCGGCTTGGAGATTAATTTGGCGAAACCGCTGAGAGGGTTCACCACTGATTAGCCAAACCCTCTCATTCAATAACTTATATCATTGCAGTAAGATCTGTAGAGATAATATTTGATGATAATATTAAAAAGAAACACATTGCTCAAATATTTTATAAATTACTATGATAATATATAATAGTAATAATAAAATGTTTTGAAGGAATTAAAAGTAAAGAAGTGGATCAGGGTGTGTCGAAATATTGACAGAGCGCGTTATGCAATACATTGATTGGGATATGCAACACAAATCAGTTGCATAATAAAAAAATAGACTCTTATATAATAATATATACATTTTTAAAAGTAAAATATACGCACTATATGGAAAATAAATTTCAATATTTTCACACTTTTCATTCATTTCAATATTTGTCTATATATATTGGATACAATATAGAACTCACTTGCATAACTCCCAAGTTATGCAAATTATAATAGTTAAATGAATAGTTTAGACATTTATCGATTAAATTACCTCATGTCTACAGAAAGCAAACATATTCCTAAATAAATAAACAAGTCTATTCACCAAGTAATGTAAATAAAATAGTCTGGGATATATTCTTTCGACTCGAATATCGTCTGACGGAAAATTTGCATATAGAAATGGAGAAATTTTACATAACGCATCCGAATTCTTGGAAAAATAAAATCTATATACACTTTATGACGTTTCCGAATATAAATATATAAATTGATAAAATAATTATGAAATATATGAAGAGGAATTTTGTATTTTAACTCTGTTTCTATTTTATTCCAAATATTTTCATTCTACTCCATTATTTTGTTTATTATTTTCAATTTATTCATCTATAAAATAAAAATTGATGAATAAATATTGTATTTTTACGATTTATATAAATTCACTTATTATTTATTGATTGAAAAAGTCAAACAAAAATATATCGTTTGTATCGTGAATAATTCCAATTTTTAGTCGAATTCCAAATAATTGTTTTGAATATTTTTTAATCTTTCTCAAAAGAGAAAAACTAATATATTCTTTTATCAGTAAAAAAATAAACTAAGATTTCATTCTAGATCAAATTTGTAATTTATATCGAGTATAAAACTTCTTTTCTTAAACCCATTTCCAACATTAAAAAGATGAGCAGGCCAGGAAAAAGGAGCAATCCTCAATTGGATTTATTTAAATTGAATGGCGAATTTTTTCGTCTGGTTCCCTCTCGTGATGGGTTGCATGTCTTGTGTCATCTGCGAGCGAATTTATTTTGATATTAGCTCAATAAATATCATTCTCTAGTCGTGAACGAATTATGCCTTTTTTTTTTTACTTAGCAACGTTGTAAATTTTGAGTACGGCTTTTCTTCTGCGATCGTAAATATCTTCTGTTCACTCAATATATCGTTTGGTATTTATATTTTATGCAAATTTGTTTTCGAACAACTCTTTTTACTTTTCAGAGTGCCTATTAACATTGACTTTAATGGTATTTTTTTCAGGAATAACTATGTATTTAAATAAAACCTAATTCTAATTAAAAATCACAAAATCTCTCTATAATGCAATCATGGACAAAAATTAAGGAACTTAAGTCTTTGAGGTCGCCGGTCGTATATATATACAGTTAAACCTGTCTATAGCGCCCGATTTTAAATACGTAGTACGATAGGATTTACATTAAAAGTGACCAGTCTATAGCACCCCCCTCTCTATAGCACTATATTTTGGTGAGTCCCAAGAGGAGGCGCTATAGACAGGTTCAACTGTATTTTTTTTAAGAAGAATAAGATAGGTAATTTTGTTCACACCTGGTTATCTCGTGTGTCTTCAATAAAGGTCACTGTAATACCTTTCAGAGTTATTGTCTGAATCACTATATACATGCTAAAAGGTACAACTTCCTGTCAAAAGGTATTTGAACCATCACCTTTTGTCTGAAAAAGGAGAATATAGCTCCATCAGATATCTCTTAAATTCCTTATTTTCCGAATTGTCGTTGCATCTCTGTCGTTTTCCTCAGGTGAATAAATTCTAGCTTCTAATATAGAGCTGTCTATATTGTTTCTGATTTGTCTATTATGTAGTTACCTAAATTGAGGACAAAAAATTCTGAAAACATTTTTTTTAAGTTTACAATCTGAGAAACTAAAAAAAAAAATTGTTTCAATAAAATGTATAAAAGGAGTCTCTATATATGTGTTATCAATATATATTTTAGAAAAGTTTTCTTTCATATACAAAATCTATAAAAAAGGGGATAAAATCTAAAAAAGATCAAATAATATTCCCATATAAACGATCTATTGTGTGTAGGTACTAAAAATGTTTTTAATTTTGTAATTTTATCTGTGTACATCTCCTAAACACGTTTTATTTACTGGCTGTATTTATTGAAAAATATCAATATATTAAAAATTTTAATATAGCTATTAAAGGTACTATTAAAAACTATAATTAAACTTTTAATTTAGTATATTTTGATCTCAAGGTTTTATCTTTGTATCTGATAATTCCGTAAGATTAAATTTTAAGACGTTAAGAGAAAATTGATTATATCGAGACATTTTCCGTTTGATTATTCCATCGGCACGGGAAACAGGCGAATGTTTTATAGAGTCAACATATAGCCCTCTATATTTACATTTAGCATTGCATAGTGTCTGTTTCATACCTAGAGTAAAGCTAACGGACAGATATTGGCGGGAAAAAGAAGGAAATACTTCCCAACAAGATGGCTAAGCCTAAAAGGTAGTTTATCCCAAGTACCCAGTAAAAGGCTGAAAGAAGAAAGTTTGGAAAAAACTTGGCAACACGTCGTTTTGACCGGCATCTGCTGCTCTTAACTGCCCAACGGAGAGTCGTCTGGTCAGATTTGTGGAAGTTGGTGACACGGCCAATGTTGGTTTTCTTTTAAATCTCGAATTGGGGATTTAAAAACGCTGTTTTTTTCTTTTCTTTCATTCTTCAAGCTAGAAAAATTATGCAGCGTAAGGTAGTCCAAAACATTAAATTGAATTTGTTCTAAACTAATTTACATATACAGTAGAACATACTCCATGAGAGAACACTCGCGCTAGAGAACAGCTCTCTATAAAGGGCAGTTTTCATTTGCAAAATTACCATTTTTACTTTTTAGCAACTCTCCGGTAAGAGGACACCTCTCCGTAAAGAACACTTTGGCTCTGCAACTAGGTGTCCTTTACAGGGAGATAGTTCTACTGTCCTATTTTATGTCTTGTATTCCAACCTACCATACTTACCTCAATTGTGTATTTGGTTGAGTATCAAATAAATTCACAAACGATATTGTGGAGAGACAGAGAGAGAGCCTGCTAGGCTAGACATTCTCTAGTCAGAGTTCAGTTGGCAGTAGTACCGGACAGTTTGATGGGACAGTAGGACCAGAGATGTGACAGGACCGCTCATTCTGTCATTCAGGGCTGTAAGTTGACATCTGCAGCGACCATATGACTGGTTGACTCTCCTAATGTTCTTCCTTTTGTTACTCCTGTCTCTTGGTGCGGCCTTCAATCCACACAGCGACTGATCAGCTCAACATTTTTGCAATAATTCAACACATACAGGGTGGCTCATTAAGTCCCGAACCTTTTTTTAAATTTAAAATTAAAGTTATCGGGACTTATGGACCACCCTGTATTTACATATTTGAACATTGATTCTCCACCACTGGTTCGCCACCTATTCACGAGTAATGTTTAGTAAGTGAGAAGGATAAATTAGTAAAAATGAGAATAATTTGCAAAATAGGAGAAAAGATGTGAATAAAAAGGTAAAAGAAATAGAGATAGAATGTGCAAAATAGGTTAAAATAGAGACGAAGAATGTGCAAAAGAGGAAAAATAAAGATGTGCAAAAATAGTTAAAAATAGAAAGGATGTGCAAAGAGGTGGAAAATAGAAGAGTAGAATGTGCGAAAAAGGTTAATAATAGATGCGAAGATGGTACAAAAAGAAGTAAAAAAGATAGGAGATGTTTACAAAACAGATCAATAATGGAGGATAAGAAGGTGAAAAATGGAAGAGAAGAATGTTCAAAATAAGCAAAAATAGAATGAAGAATAAGGTGGAACTAAGGTAAAAATAGAAGAAAAGAATGTGCAAAAGAGGTGAAAACAGAATGAAGAATAGACTAAAGAGATGAATATTGGAGGAGAAGAATGTGCAAAATATGTGAATAATAGACAATAATGTGCAAAAATAGGTAAATAATCGATGAGAAGGTGCAAAAGAGGTGAATAATGAAAAGGAATGTGCAAATGAGGTGAATAATAGATGAGAAGAAGGTGCAAAAAAGGTGAATAAGGGAAAAGAATGTGTAAAATGAGGTGAATAATAGATGAGAAGAAGGTGCAAAAGAGGTGAATAATGGAAAGGAATGTGCAAATGAGATGAATAATGGGGAAGAATAATATGCAATAAAGCTAAATAATGAAGGAGAAGAATGTGCAAATGAGGTGAAAATGGATAAGAAGAATGTACAAATGAGGTGAATAATGGAAAGGAATGTGCAAAGGTGGTGAAAATGGATAAGGAGAATGTGCAAATGAGGTGAATAATGGAAAGGAATGTGCAAAAGAGGTGAAAATGGATAAGGAGAATGTAAAAATGAGGTGAATAATAGATGGGAAGACTTTTTCTACTCTCTATATTGCCCCTTTGACGCAAATACATATAGAATATGTATTTTTATAACACATATATATTTATATACATTTACTCTATAAAGGAACACATTTCATTTTAAGCAATCTCCGACTTTTGGCTTTCTAAAACACTATATTAAAATAACTTTTGTAGGGAGCGATTTCTTCAATCGATGCTCATTAAAGATTTTATCGCAAAAGTTTGATAAACAAAGAGAATTCTGGTCAAAACTAATAAAAAGAACTCTATGAAAAGACGATTTAATATAATATTGATTGGAAAGCTTTGTATTCAAATGGTTCCTAATGGAAAATTTAAAGTTATGGATGAATGATTGATATAATTGGTTGAGAGGGTCACGTGATAGCAATATTCGTATTTGATTGGTTGATTCAAATAATTGTATTGAGAGGGTTTAGTTGTGTATTGATAGTTTGTTTGGAGTTCATATATATTTATGATATCACCATTTATATATATAGATTAATTTCTTACAACTGGAATGTTACAAATGTTACCTTAACTCAGTGGTTCCACATATCGAGGTTTTAAAAATAAATGATTCTGGAAGAGATATTTATCAGATTTTTAGCCAATAAAAATTGGAATTGACCGGTTCTGGGCAATAATATTTGTTTTTTAGACAGAAATTATTATGACAATATTGCTGTATCATTTTGATTATCATATACAAAATTATATCGGGAAAAATTACAAAAAGCAGAGACCACTTTGGATTCAGTTCACTTTTTAGTATGCAGGAAGAAAATTTCAACAGAAAAACATTCATTCGAGCAGAAGACACAAAGCCAGATCATCTCTCTATAAAAATATCGCTTCTCAGACACAAAGTTTGGAATGGGATGTTTCACAAGAGTGACATCCAAGGCGTTAATTTATAATTGTAAAGAATAATATTTAAAAATCAAAATAATAGAATTTTTAGAAATCTTTGTAAAATTAACATTTTTATTTTTATATTTTAAAAACACACAAGGTTTGGAGCGGGACGTTTCACAAGAGTGACATCCACGGCGCTAATTTATAATTGTAACGAATAGTATTTGAATTCATCTAGTAATATATAAACCATCAAATAAGTTCATTCCTCAAATAAATAAACAATTGTAGAATTTGACGATAAAATACACGAAACTTTAATTACTAGATTTAAAATGCCCTATAAATATATGTATCAAATTTCTTGTTAAGTACATACACATGTGAACTGCCAGCTATATATAGTTATAAATTGCACTTTTAACAACCAATAGAATTTAGGACTAGCAGTGAAGTGATCTGGTGTGAAGTGAGTGCAGTCCGGGTACTATTATGGGATGGCCAGCGAGGTAAATTCAGTGTAACTAACGATGTCAGACATTTATTGTCTGGTAAATGGGTCGTAGATCAAGTTCCAGGACAGCTTCCCTCTCTCTTTACTTATTTACTTGTGTGCTAGGCCTAAATATATATAAAATATACAATCAAAGCATTTATGGCATGTTCTGAAATATGAGTTTATTGATGGCTTGTACCATCTATCGGAATAAATATCAACGGAATGTCTTTTTATACAAGAAATTAACGGTATTTTTAAAATATAAATCAACGTTCTACTCTTCCAATTATGATGAAAAATATTGAGAGGGCTTTTCTCATGAGTGGTGAACCCTCCCAGCGGTGCAATAAAAAATCACATATTTACATATTGTATATTTACATTATTCACAATATTTGCATATTGGCAGGGTGTGTAGATACTATTGTCCCTAACTGCTATCATCACCACGGAATAGCTGAGTGAGAAGGTCCGTGACATATTTACATATTGTATATTTACATTATTCACAATATTTGCATATTGGCAGGGTGTGTAGATACTATTGTCCCTAACTGCTATCATTACCACGGAATGGCTGAGTGAGAAGGTCCGTGACATATTTACATGGTATAGATAGAATTATAATCAGCTTCTTAGTTTATCAGACAACTAATAGAGAAGCTCCATACAGCTCTACAAATATCTGTCTACCTAGTTGACATGAATGATGTCCTTCCAACTTTCCCTTTTCTTTCCCTGTAGATAACTGTGTGTGATGGGAGATGTAAGATGTGATTGATGTATTACCGAGAGTATTGGACTGTTGATCTTCCTCTTTTCTTCACATCGTTAGTAAGACAGTAAAGGCTAGACATTGGGGTCAATGTGTAAGAGGATGTCTAAAGAGATATCCAAGACATTCCAGATGTAGATAGAAATTTTGCTGGGAGGAAATTGATCTAAAGAAGCATAGGGCTCCTCTCCCGTCAAATTTAACGTCAAAACTAGACGCCATCTATCTAGAGTTGAGCCCAGCCACTTTGCCAGCTAAACACCTCTTTGGTAGATTGTGAGAATCCCATTGGCTCCCGTGTGGATCCCATGGAATAAATCCGTCCTAGGCTGATGAGGTTCATTAGCCCGAAACCATGGTCTCTAGGTGGACGCTTCTCAGTTTGTCAAAGCTGGTGTGGTTTTGTTACTGACCCGAGGCCGCTAGTTTGCGGCGACAGTCAATAGATGGCTTTGACCTTTAATTTGACGGGAGAGAAACCTCATGCTTTTTAAGATTCCAGATGTAGTTAATAAACATCATTTTTTAGTAGATAACACAGGTCTACAAAAAAAAATTTTTTTGCACAAGAGAACCTGATGGTGTTTCTAGTGTAACTTTTCATGCTGAACTCAAAAATTTAATCAGAAATTTCCCATCACCCATGGTTTTTGCCTGACGGTCTTTTTTTAGTATTGGGATAAATACATGCATCCAGCATGAAAGAGACTTACGAAAACATGAAACTGCTTTTGAAAAAGATAGAATATGAAAGATACGGTTGGAAAATATGCAGCGATTTGAAAGTCGTTGCTCTCTTGCGTGGATTACAGCTTGGATATACAAAATTTTGTTGTTTTCTGTGTGAGTGGGATAGCAGAGATAGGGGAAGGCATTACATTAAAAAAATCTGGCCAAACCGTAAAATCTTTACTCCAGGATATAAAAATATTGCAAATCTACCCCTGATCGATTCAGAAAATATTTACTTACCACCATTATATATTAAACTGGGATTAATGAAGAACTTTGTCAAGGCAATGGATCGAAATGCCAGTGGATTTGCCTACCTAAAACAAAAATTTTCTAGTATAAGGGAAGCGAAGATTAAAGAAGGCATTTTCGTTGGACCTCAGATTCGAGAATTGCAGCAGAATGGAAATTTTCAAAATAGTTTGAATGAAGTTGAAGCAGCAGCATGGAATTCCTTTAGAAACGTTTGCAAAAATTCTTAGGAAGTGTCAAGGTTGAAAATTACCCAGACATAGTTAATGATCTGTTGCTTTCCTACAAGGCACTGGGATGTAAAATGTCCCTCAAGATCCATTTCCTGCATTCACATCTAGATTTCTTTCCAGACAATCTTGGCGCAGTTAGCGATGAGCATGGTGAGAGGTTTCATCAAGCTATATCAAGCATGGAGAAGCGGTACCAAGGTAAATGGAGTCCCGCTATGCTTGCCGACGACTGCTGGGCACTCAAGAGGGATCTACCACAAGCAAAGTATAGAAGAAAATCCACTGTCACTGCTTTTCAATAATAAATATGTTTCGTTCATATATGCCTATATATTAACAATATTTCCAAATTCAAGTAGGTGTATCTCAGAAATATTGTGTAATAGAAAAAAACTAATGGTATATTTGGATTCAGGACATGTAGATAAGATGCTATTAAACTGTTGGTTTTCGACCACTATGAACCGGATTCATTTCCCGCATTAGGCACTTTTTTTCTGATTGAAAAAAAAAAGCTCCAATGGCTCCCGATTCTTGCAAAAGTCCAAACCCCACCAGCGAGTGCAAGTAACCAAACGAGGCTCTGGCACATTTATAAGTGCAAAGTCGTACTGCTTTTCACATGTGTAGACATGTGATACACTTACAGTAAAAGCAGTCGCCTACTTCTACCCACCATGATTATCATAGCCTGTACCACGTGTACTAGAGATAAGCAAAAACAATGTTTACTTTCTTAATTACATACATACTTTCTTTAATTTATAAATTACCAACTACATTTATCTTATTAGGTTAAAATCTATCCAATTCATTATTGTTTATACATACATACATTCATTTTTCGTTCTAAAGATATGCACTATTCGCCATGAATTTAATAAAAACTTTTCGAAATAATCCTCTTTTATAAAAAAAATCATTTTTTTATAATTATTTTTATAAAATATAATAATAATACTCAATTTTTTCTTCTTATTCTAAAAAAAAAAGAAGTTTATAAAAAAGGAGGAGTAAAATTTGAAAATGGATTTTCTCCACCAAATAACCGATAGATATTATCTAAAAACGATAGACGCAATAATGAAGAAGATATTGCTAACAATAGTGTTTTTACATAACTGGATGGTTATTAGGGGTTAAGTTAGGTTAAGGAAAGAGAGTTAAAGGACATTTTTTACCTCAAACTATCGTAAAAAATGTTTATTCACCCTCTCCTTCAATATTTAAAAAATGTTTCTATCCATTTCCAATATATATTGCCTCCTACCTGAATGGTCTGCTATTCATGGTGTCGTGTTTTTTCTCATCTTGATGAATAAAACGGCATTTTTAGTAAGAAATATTCAAACGATTTTCAAATATAAATATCAAATATTTCAAACAAATTTGAGGTAAACTTCAAACATATTTCTATCTAATAAATACATTAAAAATTGCAAAATTTAAAATTATTTATATCTAGAAAATTTTCGGAAAATATTTTAATTTAATATATCAAATAAGTTTCAATTATATTTATATTTTAAAGGCGATATTTCAGGAAATTCGACGTTTTAAAAGTTTTAATTTGACCTCAATTACATATTATCTGTATTTACATAGAGTTAAACCAGTCCCTTTATACCTTTACTTTTTAATATTTTATCATTCACTTTAACATCAAATTAGGTAAATTCAGAATGATTTCTTCGTGTATAAAAAACTTGTATTTTTATTTCATTAAAACCCTAGTACTGGGGATACAAGCCATGATAATCATGGTGGCAACTGATTAGTAGGAATCAGTAAGTGAACCACATGGCTACACAAGTAGAAAGAATTTCGACTTTGCACTTACAAATGCTCAAGAACATCGTTTGGTAACTTTCACTTACTGGTGAGTTTGGACTATTGAAAGAATTGAAGGCCATTAGAGCATTTTTATTGGTTAAAAAAGTGTCCAATACGGGGATTCGATCCTGGGTTTTGGCTGTCGGTAATCGATTATTTATATCTCTCGTCCAGTATAATTTGAGTACAAAAGTAACTTCCCTGTACACATCATGGTAATCATGGATTGTACCATGTTTATTGATTTGGAATAATAAAAGAAGCAGCATCTTTTCCACACCTATTTTGTTTCTAGAATTACAATTTAGAGCATGATGAGAAATGTGATTTTAATAATATACCATTTTAACGATATTTTCTAAAACATAAATTCAATATCCTACTGCTTTTATTGCGATGAGAAAAGTTTTATAAGAGCATGGCTCATCAGTGGTAAACCCTTCCACCGGTTTCGCCAGTTTAACTACCAAACGGCTTTTTATATTGTATTTGTCTGATCTCTTCTTCTATATCCGACCCATCAGAGGTATCCTTAGTAAAAACATAAAGGTAAATAAGGACATAAGCTTTGAATACAGCAGAAATATAATGAATTTGAACTATTTTTGATGCGTATGATTATTTTTAAACAAAGCAATTTTCTAATACCCTTACTACAATGATAAAAATAATGTAAGGGGCTTTTTAGACTGGCGAAACCGCTGGAAGGGTTCACAAATGATAATACAGGCCATGCCACACTCTCTTAATTCCAAGTCAAAACCTAACTTCATATACAAAATCTCCATCATGTCCAACGACGAAAATGTATTATCACCTTAATGTAAGTATTATCATTTATCAGCACTTTGGTTTTATTCATATATATATGCTGTGTGTATGTGAAAGAAAAATAGAAGAATGGTCAGGTGTTAAATTAAAGGTATATTCTGACCGCGCACATGATTTTTATTCCGCTAGATGGCGATCTACCATCTAAAATGCTCATGTGAGTGGTCAGGAAATGTCTTTCTGTATGTTTTATTATATATAGAATGGATTTTATATTGTCCACTGCTAAGTCAACACATCTAGGGGCAGAGGAGAAACTGTAAGAAAATCCTACAGCAAAAAATTAATCGGAACATCTCTCGAAACTAAGGGAACTTTTGACTCTTATTTAATTCAATATTTGACTGTTTATCAATATTCCACACACTTAATTGCTTCAACTATCCTAATATAGCCTATGAATATATTGGTCTCACTAGAGGTTTGATTATTGCTGAAGACATGTGCATCCTTTTAATCAGACTTCTTCAAGATGACGACACTATAGGGAGAGGTATCAAATAGCGTGGTATTGGTGTCTCACTTCAGCTTTTCTATAATTAGAGTATGAGAGTGTTTTCTTGAGCTGGTGTCTTCTATTCCTCCATTAAAACAACAGCTTTATTAAGACATTTCCCTCCTGTAAGGACTCGCCATACAACATTTTCATGGAGAAAAGGAAAAAAGAAACCTAAACAAAAGATAGAAGGGAAAATAAAAAGGAAATCAAAGTATTCAACATAACTATACAAATTAACTATGGAAGGAAATTGTTCTGTAATTTTAGTTTTTAGAGATTACCTTGTTCTCTAAAGCTTTATGAAAGTTAAACAATTCTATCGCTATATATTTTTTCTCGGACATTATTCTGATTAGCTGAACTGGGTTCACGTAGACTTGGATAATGTTCTTTGAGATCTTATTCGGTTCCTCGTTAACAATAGTGCATTCAGAGATGTAGTGGGTCATTTCTTCTATGATTTGTCCATTAATAAAGTGCTTGGGAAAGCAATTGACATGTCATATCTACTTTATACTTTGCTTTATTCTCGTTAGACGTACTGTACATGGCGGATGTTTCACAGATGTCGATATCAATAATGTAGAAGCTCTCAGCTAGCTCCCAGCTTCAACCTACGTCCTGCACTTAACGTCTTCTTTAAATATTGTTTTGGAAAAGAGGGTAAATAGAAACATCAAACGAGTTTTGAATTCAGGTTTATATATTTTAAACAACTCATGTAGGACGTACCTACACTACTGCGGTATATGTGGAACAATCCAACAATGGGTCATTTATTACCTCCATTGTTGACATTAGTCATTGTTGTACGGGCGGTACCTTTGCCATTCTACTTTACCGTGAAGTTACCTTGTCAGCTATTCTGGTCTTGTTCCAAGTCAGGATACGTGTTTCAATTCTTGACTATAGTGGAAGTTTCCTATTTGACCATTATTGTGATTATGTCGGGGATATACCAGAGGCACACAGTATCCCCTCACACTGTTATAAATAAGTATAGGTTGTTAGTGAATAGAATGGTTACAGATCTGATCTACACTCAAGTCGTTACAAGGATTCCCACAGTACTCACTTCGCCATATATTGCTATATTATAAATTTATTATCCCTAGTACACATAGTACAATTATATTATGATACATAATAGTTTCGAATTATCACACATAGTACTGGCCATGATAATCATGGTGGGTAGTTAGCGACTCCTTTTACTGTAAAGCACCACATGTCTACGCATTTGAAAAGCAGGGTGACAAAAATGACCGAAAGCAATTTTCAAATTTTACGTTAGAGCCTGGAGATGAAATTTTGCCAGCGTCAGCCGGCAAAGATGATATAGTCCGTCTTTGTATCTACGACTCCAGTTCTCTATCCATGGATGGCAAGCCTAAAAAATCACCTCTCATAAAACACAAGTGATGTTTAAAGATTTTCACCTCGGTACTCTTTACCCCTGTGGCTTCAAGAAGTTTCTGCTGCGAGAATTACTTCATTCGGTTGGAAACTGGAGAATTATCGAACAAGATCAAAATTTTGATAAAGTTTTTAAAACGTGAATAATAGTTAGCTGGAAATTATAGGTGGCTCCTGTTATTAGGCATGTTAACCCGAAATCTAAAGAAATAAGAATGATGCAAGAAACTTATTCCTAGATTGCTTATTGAGATTATTAAATTATAGCTATTATTCAACGCAATATTTTAAATAAAGGAAGAATTTATTTTCTAGAATTAATGAAGATGAAGAAATTATCTGGAAGTTTTGAAAATCAGTGGTCAACCTTCCCAGCGATTTCATCCATTTATTCCACCAGATCTAAGCTACAATTGTTGTATTTTTCATTCTGATTAGATCGTCTGTAATTGAAGGTTTACTCTTGATAATAGTGGCATTTGAATAAACTAAAAAAAAAGAAATCGCGTGATAACTAATTTCATCCTCAAAAGACACAGTTAAGAGCTATGCATATCCCTATTTATATAAAAGTCAGTGTATGTATGTATGTATGTATGTGGGTATCTATGTCGGCTATACACGCCCACAATACGTTACTAATCTGACTGAAATTTCAACAGTATATTGTGTAGAATCTGGGAAAACCTATAGTGAAAATTCCAGGTCTCTATCCCGAATATTCTTCGAATTATTTGCAAATTGCGTTGCAAATTTGCCTTTTCGCTCGCAAGCAGCGCCTCTAGCGGTGAAGATGGGAGGGAATATCAGCTGACCTAATGTACAGGTAAAACGTGCTTTGACAGGACAAAGAGAAAAATCTGGAAAAGATATTTATCGGATTTTTAGCCAATAAAAAATAAAATTGACAGGTTCTGGGAAAATGTAGTTGTTTTTTTTTTTATTCAGAAAATGATGATGACAATATTGCTGTATCATGTTTGATTATCAGATACAAAATTATATCGGGAAAATTTTCCAAAAAGCTGAGACCACGGGTGAAGCCAGTTCATTTTTAGTGTGCAGGAACAAAGTTCTAACATAAAAACATTCATTCGAGCAGAAGACACAAAGCCAGATCATCTCTTTATAAAAATATCGCTTCTCAGACACAAATTTGGAGCGGGACGTTTCACAAGAGTGACATTCACGGCGCCAATTTATAATTGTAACGAATAATATTTGAATAAAAACATTTAATCGGGTAAAACCTGGGCGTTGCCCGGTTCATTCGGCTAGTTGTTTATATAACTAGTAATTGTTAAATATATTCTTCCATTCTTTAAGTTTATCTCTAGTTACGTATATAAATTTGTTGAATATTGGTATTATTAAACCTTTATTTGAACAATTTGCGTTTCAAATAATTATATACAACGGGAATTTGAGGCAATTTTGATATTTTTAATCGAATATTCATTTTTGTTTCTTTAAAATATCATTATATATCACACAGTGAAACGTATAAAAAATAAAATTTTAAACTTTTTAAATAAAAATTAAATTAGCCTTTTTTTTAGAAAGTATATATTAATACAAAATATTTTTATTAATATAACATTTAATATTTGGCATAATTTATAATACATTTTCTATTACATAAATTCTTCCTGATTATATTTTTTGAATATAATTGTAAAAATTTGAAAAGAAAAAAGGAAAAAATATATGTATATTTGATCAATATTTGAAATATAAATGAATAATTCATAGAATTTTCTTTTCATAAACCGCCGTTTATCATTACTTTCACCCTGAGTTCATTACAAAGGAAGGGGTTAACCCACCAGGCCACATTTTAGCCCCAAACGATCCTGTTTAAAAAGGCCAAACGATCCGGGCGAGCGTCCAGACGTGGTCGTCTAATGACCCAGCGCTGCCAGATGTTACCCGGAGAATAACAAAAAGTTTTTTTGATCGCACTGTTTGTGGGCGACCCTTAACCCCAGGTCGTCTGCTTTGGGAATTTTCTATGAAACTATCTTCTGCCATCAATTTCCCCTTGTGATAGTTAGGCCTAAAATTCTATTTCTTCTTTTTTTTTCAATATATATTTTACTATATTTTAAAAATAGTTTTTTTTCTAAAATTTTAATACCTCTCTCTTAAAGTTTTTAAAGCGTTTTGAATTTATCTTTTTTAAACATACTTCCTTATTAAAATAAAAAATATGTATATTTACAATATAGAGAACATTTACACAATATTTTCAATCTCAACATATCTTTTTTTAATTTATTTTTTTATGAAAACAAAATATTATATCAATATATCACAAGAGAGAATGTAACTTGAATCTAAATAAAATTTTCTCTATTAAAATTAATGATGTTCGAAAAAAGACATTTAAAAAAATATTTCCCCATTTAAAATAGGAAATGTGACGTTAAACTTCCGCCATCGTCTGCAATCCTCCGTATTTACATAATTGTTCGAGACACTAATTTGTTCATTGGCATATGCAAATTTGAATGAGGGCAGATGAAAATCTAATGAAATTGAAGAGATGGAGAACTCGTCTGTTTATACTCTGCAACTTTTATTTAAGTTCTTCATAAGCTTACATTTTGTATTTGGCAACATGGTTAGTTATATATATAAACTTTCACTATCATTGAAATGACAACACACACATTCTATAATTCTTCTATTATTTTTAAAAATAAATTTAAAAACAAATTATCACTGTCATTGTCATATAATACCAATTATATATTCGAAAATATATGCTAGGACTTTGGTGATAAAACATATCCACCTACATTGATGTTTTAAATTACTAATATTTTCTCACAATGAGTTTCTTTTTATTCATTTTAAATTTATTATAAATATTCACGCTGCGCGCGTTTGGTTTTGTAAATATTTCTGGTAGGATAAGTCGATATTTTATTAAGCCCGTTGAAGAGCGATTATCGCTTGATAATAAGATATATTAGCAACCTGATCCTTTCAGGTTAGAAAGATAATCATAAATATATTTACAAAAATGGTTAAATCTGTGATAACTCTGCTATTTACAAATTGATACAGAGATCTACAACATTATTTATTGTCTGTTGTCTAGCGGTAAAGAAAAGTGGGTTGCTTACTTAACATTGAAGTGGATAGTAAACATATTGCCAACGGCATGTTCTTTTGTACAAATTTTAGTGTAAACATTTAATGAAATAATAAAAAATATGCTTGAAGATGCTTATAATACAACTCCAAAATATCTTAATCGATAAAAGAAAGTGTTTTGTACTTGTTTTCAAAGTTTAAAACACATTTAAAATTTATATATTATTTTATTCAATGAAGATCAAAATTACATAAACATCACATTTAATTATATATCTTAACTATATAACATTAAGCCATCTATTTACAGTTTGTTTGGTCACCAGTCCAATATTTTTATTTTCACAGACTATATTATGAGATTAATTTATAAATGAAATATTATGCAAAATAAATAAACAACTATTACATCAAAAACGTTTTTTAAATTCATAATCATCAGAGTAATTAAAAGAGAGAATGACTTATGCGGCTGATGTAATATCTAAGAATTAAATTAGCAGACGATATAAAACCTCACTTTTTTCAGATAGTTTTTTTTTTTCGAAAATTCCTGATATTATTAATTATTATGGTCGTATTTATAGGAAAGAAACAAAAAATACCTAAAAATCAATTCCTAATATTAACTCCCAATTCTCCCTAAATTTTCCATCAAACGATCAAAAACATACTTTATCAGACGATCGTGTTTTTTGGCGGGAAAATACTTAATCAACTTTTTTTTCAGGAGACGGAAAAAATTATTAATCTTTCATTTTTTTTATGTCGATGTGGACCAAATATATATGGCAGGATGACCAATTACTTTCTGTGTGTGTGAGACAGTGTAGCTGGGTAGTTTAGCCTATTTATTTTTTCTCTATAACATAATAAATAAGGTTGTCCCAAAAGTTCGTGTTTTTCTTATTACTTGGCAATAATAATATTATACGGCGAATACATAATAATACATAATACAATTACTCTTATACATAATACAATAAAAACATTATACATAACGGCGAATAATATTGGTATTTCAATTTTTTTGCAGTGTTTACGATCTAGCATTTGAAACAACCTTTTATATAAAGAATATATGTATATCAAGAATAATATTTATTGCGTTTCATTCATAGATTATCATTTATCAATTTGTTATTCCATATATTCCATTGTTTATCTCTCTGTTGTATATGGAAATAGGATATCGTTTGTTTTGATAAGAATAGATTGTCTTGATACCTTTATCTTCATCCCATCGGTGTGTAAATATAATGAAGATGAATATTTTGAAGAGGATGAGAAAATCAAAATATTATTGAAGTCGATAAACGTTAAGGATTGTATAAATAAATTTTGAAGGCATCTTTTTATATTATTAAATCTTTTTATATGTATTTATAATTAATAAAATTTAATTTTATTTCTTATAGAAGTTAAATCCGTTTATTATATGTAGAAATATTCATTTTAATCAATATATAATTCCAAAAATAGATGAAATAGAATAATTCAAGATGCGACAATATATAATTAATATCTTGTTGATGTCGCCCAACGTGGGGCCGAAAACAATTGCATTTGCTACAGGGGCAGAATTAGACGCCAAACGAATTATTCCAACAGATGGTAGGCTGCATCGTCTGCTGACCAACATGGCGTTACCATGGCAACCTCCATGGGCCCTAATCCACTGGAGGGAAATCTTCTTAAATTGACTATCTTATAGCCTATCATCTTCCTGAAAATTTATATTCTCATCTGTGTAACAAAATATAGAATTTATGTAGATTCATATTTCAACTGTTATGGTATATTTGGATTTATAATATTTCTTATTATTCTTTTGAATATTTATTCCTAGATATATATTTTTTAGAATTTGGGTTTGTTTTCGAAATTTGTTTCTGCGATTTGATTGCAAACGGGTTAATCATTGGTAAAATTTTCGTTTGGTATTAGGCGTTTTCTTTTACCAATATATCGTCTGGTATAATAAATGTTTTTTATGTGACAAAGTATCGTTTGGTATTGCGCTCTAAATTCTTTGGAATAATTAAATAGTGTTTTTCTATAATAAATTTTATTATAATTTGATTTGAATTAAAACAATATATTTGTATTAATAAATAGTTTATAATAAATGAATATATCTTTTGGTAACATATTTCAATTGCAGTAAGGGTAGTAGAGATAATTATTTTATTTAAAAAGAAACATAAGTGTCAAAAATAGTTTAAATCTCTTATAACAGATGGCGCCCCAATGCATTATATTAATAACATATTTTAATTTTATTAAGTAAAAAAAAATTGTCAATAATTTTTTTTTCGATTAAATAGGCATATATTGGATCAAAAAATAATTTATCCAATGATTCAATATATGCCTTTTTAATTAAAGAATTATTTATGGATTGTTCTATTTTTAAAATTATTTATAAATTAATCAAAAATGTTCAAGGAGTATCTTATTTATTAGGAAATTGTTGCTATAAATCTCACCTTTTCCTAAAAAAATAGGATATTGATATGGTTAAGTTTTATTAATTTCTGAAAACATAAAATATTGTTTTCGACATAATAAGATACTGTTTGGACTGAATAAATATTGATCCATACATTAAACATATTTTAATATTTTTTTCTTATATATTTTAATACAAATCGAGTGTTCCTTATATATATTAAAATGATCCATGCGTGTTATTTGTTATCAGAAATTTGACCTATTTATAACATGCATGATTATTTTAAATAGAGAAATTTTGATACTACTATTATTGCATTGATAAAAATAATGGGAGTGTCTGACTCAACAGTGGTGAACCCTCCCAATGGTTTTCTCAGTTTAACTACACTCATGGACAAAACTTAGGGAAGTTGTACCTTTTAACATGTATATCGGGATTCAGACAATACCTCTGAAATATATTACAGTGACCTTTATTGAAGACATACGAGATAACCAAGTGTGAACAAAATTACCTCTGTCTCTTTCAAGATAAAATATTTTCAAAAGAATTTCATACTCAGAGGCCTAATGTTTTCGTCTTCTCATTTGAAAAAGAGGATTAATTGATTGAATTTACTAACGCGAATATTGTTTTAACATATTTTAATTATTAGGATTAAATGAATTATTAGTGGCAGTAATAATAGTAATAATAAAGAGTAATTAGAACATCACCCACAACACAATACAAATCAGTTCGCAAATTAATAACCAAAGTGTGAGAGGATATTAATTTTTATTTAATCAAAAAGGAATCAAGGTTTTCTTATATCTTTTATTTTCAAGCTTTCGGGCCAAGATGCCCTTCAACACGGAAATTCTCCATGTTGAAGGGCATCTTGGCCCGAAAGTTTGGAAATAAAAGATATAAGAAAACCTTGATTCATTTTTGATTAAATAAAAGTATAAAAGCATGGAAGAATCTTTATTATAGATGATATTAATGTAGATAAAACTTCACAGAAATTTATTCTATGATATATAATTGAAACTGAATGTTAATTAGCCAAGTAAATATTCGAAGGGTTTCATCAGAAGGAAAGGGTATATCAACACCATTTACATATAAAGACACTAAAGTCCTTAGTAAATGCAGGGTATATAAGAAAACCAATCCAATACAATAGTAGAGAGCTATCTAGAGATTCATTTGGTGAAACCGCTGAGAAGGTTCACCACTGATGAGTCAATCCCTCTCATTTAATAACTTTTATCATTGCAGTAAGGTCTGTAGCGGTTGAAGACTCTAGCTGTCATTGTGGCAACGAATTCCAGGACTCGAGAAACCTACTGCTGGAATGCCCACTCTTCTTTATTGCTAGACAACAGACAATAAATAATGTTGTAGATCTATATCAATTTGTAAATAGCAGAGAGAATTATCATAGATTTAACTATTTTTGTAAATATATTTGTGATTATCTTTCTAACCTGAAAGGTTCAGGTTCCTAATGTATATTATTGTTTCTCTTTTTTATTTTTTTTATTACTTTTCTTGTATAAGGTGTTTATAACTGTTTGTGTTTTTTGATTTTTTTTTTGAA
>CP092869.1:67303585-67398285 GCA_030710605.1 Cordylochernes scorpioides
ATCAAAATTACCTTTCTTTTCAAACACACACATAGAATTAAATTTACTCGATAGTTATTCTGAAGAGAGGACAAAACCTTGATACAAAAGCAAGGGAAAAGGACGCCATCATCTTCGAAAAGCACAAAAATACTGCGCCATCTAAGAAACGTCATTCTAAACTTTAAGAAAATATCGATAATTATCGAAGCATTGACTTAGAAATAAGCCATTTTGATGTCAGTAACATTTACCGTACGTTATAAAATATTTTTATATAGTCTATATTTGAAAGCGACAAATATTGGTAGACATCTTCAAGAGAAAGTCTCCATATGGCAGAATTAAGCAAGCCCACAACAATCCATACATTAACCTATCAGATACATTTTTCAAACAAGAAGTTTATAAAATAATAGCGACTAATAGTCTGCTATATGGTTTATATTCTATTCCAATCTCTCGAAATTAACCGCAATATCATATATACCTTTATACAAAGCAACCTTTTTCTTTACAACCTACGAAGGTCGGCTACTCCAACCCTATGTTTCCAAACAAACAAAAATGAGGAAATTAAATTTTAACAACTTTTTGATATTTATATAAATAAATGAAATATGAATTTCGAATTAATTTTACTAGACCTTGCAGCTGGGGACTCCAGGCTCCCAGCAGGCACGGACCGTCTCATCTACAACCATGTGGTGGATTTCTACAACCTGGTACAGAGGTGGAACCAGCAGAATGTCCTGGTGAACCAGTACTTCAACCAACACTTACAGAACCCGGAGAGCAAGTTTGACGACTTTGAGAAGAAAATTGCATTAGCACGGAGAGACATGAGACCACTGGTACAAGCCATGGAATCCTTGGTCCTCAAGCTAGAAGCGCTGGCCAAGAGTGAATATGCTGAAGAAGTCCCCTTCAAAAGTCTCACTATCCTGGACATCTACAACTGGGTCTCCCAGCTCCACCAGAGCTACAAAGCACAGTTCGATCGACTGGACCAACGAGTAGATGACATGACACCAGACTCAGACCTCCACACTCTGCGGACATGTTGGCTGTATGAGAGTGAAATCCCTAGGGCCATCCACCAATATATGGAATCTCTGGTGATGGAGATTGAAACCTTCAAAACTCGCTAGTATTTAGTAGTTCTTAAATATATAACCTTAATAAAGGTTTTTGTTGTTGTACTCCAACCCTATGTTGTACCAATAGTATCTCAGTGGCATTGGGTAAAATGGTGAGAGTTCCGTTCGGAATCGTACAGCGTGTATCGAGGTGTTTTGACAGACCCTGAGGTAGGAGAGATTGAAGAGCCTATTTCATGGGAGACGCCACATGGATTCAAGCAGCATTCTAAATAGAGATTTCAAAATATAATTAGAAAATCTAACCAAATCTGTCGGAATTCTTATTGAAAAGAAAATAATGATTTGGTCGAGCTGATTTCTTTTACCAGCGGTCGGAAGGAGGAAACAAAAAGGAAAGGGCAGCAAAATCCGATTCCAGCCAACGCCTCCAATTATAACCCAGTTTGTGGGTGGGTAAAATTCCAGGCACGTTCTGTTGATTTTTCTTTATATGGGCTGATTCATTTTATATCGGGCCCACAGTCTTGGACCAACCTGTCTGACTCTGGGAACAGGTAGCCAACTGGGATCAACGGAGAAAACGCCTTCAGAAATATCATAATCCTTGTTTATTTAATGATGAATCTGTGTGATCTACTAAATTACAATTAACAGGATATTTCATCATTGCTCCCACAACCGACCATAGTCAGATCTGTCCAAATACTGGCAGCAAACCTACTAATAAATCTTTACTTCCAGAACCTATGAACTCTATCCCGCGTTTTTTATTATCAATTTATCGTTAAAATATGTTTCTATGCGCCTTACCATGAGAATAAATTTTTAAATTCCCCAAGAAGAACTACATATTCACTCTCCTCCATATCTTGGATTTATTCCCATTTGTAAAGTTACTTGAATAAAGTGGAGAAATGTCCCTCCGTGGAATGGTGCGACCAGGTGTTGAGGCCACCAACAAGTGAACCACGAGGTTAACGATACGAATTTAAAAGATGTGAGCTCCAGTAAAACTTGAGTTATACCGAAAACATTCCCTTTCAAAACGAACATAAAATAATTCCCAATATTAATGATACCATAGAAAGAACCATGGTTAACTTTTATTGTAGTGAACCAAATGTTTGGGGTTTGCTATAGCGAGGACATGTCGACACCACGGAAATAAACCTATTTTTGAAGTTGTCCGTCAACTTCAGGCCATGTACTCGCAGAAAAAAAACCATAGTTATATTTAACACACTTTCAATCCACTTAAAAAACCTAAGTATATAGAAATCATCTTTTTGTATTCGTAGCAGCAAGATTTAAGTATAAAAATACACTTGCTATATTCAACCATTAAAATATGGAAATACCATCAACCCAATAAGTTCTATTGATGGTCTTCAAGCTGTCGAGAAAATTGGCATCACAAAGGAAGTATAGAAGATATATAACACGTCTTGTTTAGCGAGAGTAACTCACGTGTTCAACATCACCATCGATAAAGAGAAAGGCGAATTGCCCCCTCGAAATATATATTCGATATATATATGACTTAAATTTATATAAGGAAAAAGGAATCGCAGGATATCATTGCTTAAAATTATAGCCCTCTCAGTTCATATTCTCCTCACTTTTATGAGAGATTGGTAAATGGCCGGTTTCCAACGTCAAATCTTTCTTCAAATAAAGGTGTAAAATAAGAGTTTTTATATGCGCTGAGAGAGTGTGTGAGTTAATCTCTAATAAAATAATGAAGATAAATATAAGCCACATATCGGCCATGCAGCCTTCCAATCCAAAATGGTGTATACCCAAACGGGCGTCAACAACCAGGGGTTTCCTTTCATTCTGGCAGTGAGAAAAATACCTGTCCTAAAATACCTTTTCTTAAAAATTATATTGGCCAACATTCTTGGTTTTTAATTAATGTTTCCTTACTCATTCAAAACTATTATACACTTGAAGTGAAAGAGAAATATTTTCGAAATACGTAGCAAAATCATTTGTGTGAATTACTTTTTAAATTCAATATCTGCTAAATCAATACATTAGCGACCCAATATGAGTGATGAGATATTAGTGTTCTCGAACATCGCATCAACACTACAGAAATAAACCTATTTTTGAAGTTGTTCCTCATCTCCCCTCATTGCAGCGACTGACCACGCAGAAACCACATTTGTAATATTCAACTTCAAAACAAGCGTTAATATATTTTTTAAAAAATTCCAATCTATTTTAAAGACATTTGAAAAACGTATCCGTGAGTATTTATAGTAGCAGGTTTTAGGCAATACTCTCTGGTTTGAATCGCTATAGCATACTATATTGTCCTGCCGCTACATCAGGCCTCTCATCCGGGAGGCATTTACCATCATCGGACGGCCCCCTGACCTGCAGGGCTGGGTCTTCGGGCATGGCCTAGACGATGACGCCCTGGCCATCCTGGCATCTGCCAAGACACACATCTATAGGTACTTCTCAACGTGGAACTGAGGAGTGTTCAAGAAGGCCCCCTCCTTGTCTGGAGGAGGACTCTCACAAGGTGGGAAGCCTTCGTCAACGTCAAAGCTTTCTTTAAATAAAGGTGTAAAATAATAGTTTTTATATGCGCTGAGAGAGAGATAGTGTGTGTGTTAATCTATAAAAATAATGAAGATAAACATAAGCCACATATTGTAGCTATCGGTCATGCAGCTTTCCATTCCAAAATGGTGTATACCCAAGCGGGCGCTAACAACCAGGGTTTTCCTTTCACTCTGGCAGTGAGAAAAATACCTGCCCTAAAATACCTTTTCTTAAATATTTTTATTGACCAACATTGCTGGCTTTTAAGTAATGTTTCCTTACTCAATCAAAACTATTATACACTTGAAGTGAAAGAAATATTTTCGAAATACGTAGCAAAATCAATTGTGTGAATTACTTTTAAAATTCAATATCTGCTAAATCAATACATTAGCGACCCAATATGAGAGATGTACATACCCCTAAATATCTTAGAGACAATCAGACGGCACATACTATGACTTTATACAAACGGTAAAAGATAACATAAGGTGTTTCACGAGCTATTAGTGACAATATTGCATTTACCTATCACAGTACACTGTGAGGAAACAAAATCGAATGAATTTTAGTTTGCCATACTTTCAAATGTCAAGTAAGAAGTTTCAGAAGATGAGTTTCTTTTAATTGTAAAACATTACAAGCTTTCGGGCAATGCCCTTCTACAGGTAAAATAAAAATAAAAACAAAAATTAAAGGTAAATTAAGGCAACTAAGCAACTGAGAATTAAACAATGTAAATATATATCAGCTAACCACAGAAAACAAAAACAAAAATAAGATATATATTGTTACATAAATTAAAATAATAAATACTATTAAGCCAAATTAAACCTACTATAAAGCCAAGACTTCCCTCGAAGATGACGATGTCCCTATAGACGATACGACGACACAGCCGCTCTTCACGCCGCAAGAAAATGGACGCAAAGGTACTAGGGACAAAGTTCCAAGACTTCGATGGAATCCTTGGCAGAAGCACGTCAATTCCACGTCAGTATCTACAATAATTGCTAGCTGTGGGTCACAGCTCCCATAGGGAAGAAGCTATGTAACATAGTATTTATTATTTTAATTTATGTAACATAGTATTTCTTAATTTTATTATTTTTTTATTTAACAGAGTGGTCATTTTTATTTTTATATCTTGCGACTCTGTAAATTTCCCTCGTGGCTTATCTTTTGTTTACCGTTCTTAGTTCGTCCTTCCCTGAAATAAATTTTGTTTCCTCCTGAAGTTTTTGTCTTCCCTAATTTTCCACGTGGCAATATATACACTCGCGTGAGACTACTCGCGCGTCTGGATTTGAATGAATTAAAATTGGGTTAATATTTGAAAAAATATTATGGTTTATGGTTAGCTGATATATATTTACATTGTTTAATTCTCAGTTGCTTAGTTGCCTTAATTTACCTTTAATTTTTGTTTTATTTACCTGTAGAAGGGCATTGCCCGAAAGCTTGTAATGTTTTACAATTAAAAGAAACTCATCTTCTGAAACTTCTTACTTGACATATATTACTGGAAAAGTCTTTGACCTATACTTTCAAATGGCTGAACACACACAATTAACGAAATACCAATCCAAACAATGCAAACAAACAACGTTGTGCGAGCCTTTTTCTAACTTCTAAGGTAGTGGAAAGCTGTCAAGGTCCACAGTGATTGGAAATATTCCATCGTCTAACGCTGTGTCTCTAGCCTTGCATGAAGACAGACAATGACACACAAACTCAGCAATCAACAAGCCACGGACAAAAGCGGTACACAATTCTAAGCTATGTTACCGCCCATCCCATCTATGAATTAAAACATTTTAGGTTATTTAATCAAAATAAAATCCAATCACATTATATCATTTATGAGCCTCCATGACGCTTTAATACTTAATTTTTATAAATATTGATCCCGAACGTAGCGCTATAAATCAAGTTATAATTTGACTCCAACGTGGTCATTCTACACGGTGGATCATATAGATGTTGCCATGGAAGCCTATGGTTACCTACCTACAGCAATAGATAGTTACGCTCTATTTGGCTGTCTCCGTGGAACTGGAGTAGATAGGCCAAACATGCCATGTCAATGCAGAAGAAAACTCGAATGTTAGGAATGAAGTTGAGGGACGTGTGTGAGATACAATTAATAATGCTGAACAACAATACACAAGAACATAATGAGACCGAGAGTTTCTATCCTCTGTTGACGGGAGTTCAGACCGAAAGAAATTATTGGGGAGGATTAAAAAGTACTTAAAAGTGAATATTTTTGTACCCTTAAAATTTCTCTTCAAATGAATCAGGAATATATGTAGCATCGTGCCTCATTGAATACGATTTTTTAAGTGTTTAGACTTTATTATATGGAACTTCAAATGAATACACAATGGTTGTTTCTAGACTCAAAGGCCTTGGTGGAACATATTAAAGCCTGATTTTCAGGCCTAGAAGAATAAATCGAGGTTATTGAGCACTTGTATATTTGCAATTCTTGTTAGGTTGTGGTAGATAGCTTTCATTCACATAGATGTATCATGAAAGTACGAGAAGACGGCAATGATCTCTTTGAGGTTGGCACAATTACAACTGCTTCCGAAACACTGGAGTTACAAAGTTCAATATTTACTGTATTTGCATAACACGAAATATTAATATTCAAATACTTTATATCTATAGGCATTAACATTAGTACTTTAACGGTTATAAGAGTATGCGCATACAAGTACTACAAGCATACTTTTACTTCATCTTTTTATTTTTAGGGGGATAGGGTTAGAGATAAAAAAATTTCCATTTAAAAACTTGTTTATTCTATCAATTCAAAACACGGGCTGGTTCAAATCCTCCTAATAGTATTTTTTTATTAAAGAGCATAGTCACTTTCCTCAGTTCCGCTACCCTTAAGCATTTAAGAATTTGGGTAAAAATAGAATACTAGTTTTAAATCAAACACATTTGTAAGGGGGAAAATATCAAGCTAATCAATTTTCATACATTTTGTAACAAAGAAAAGTCAAATTTATTTTAAAATTTCGTTTAAACAACAAAAATACTTGAGGAAATGTGAATAAGATAATCATAACAAAAATATTCTCCAAATAGTTACATAAATGTTTGTGTCAGAATAAAACTAACAAAGTGAAAAGTCAAATTTAATCATTTACGAAAATAATATCTTAAAGGCTAAACATGCAATATGTAAAAATGTACATTTATATCGTAAATGTTTTTAAAGTCTCAAATATCTTCGCACTATACACATTTAAATAGGATATCTTTGTAAAATATAAGCCGAGTTGCCTTTATAATTAATGTAATCCAAAATGTTTAGTGTACTTATATATAAAATGGAATTAGCTTTGCCATACTGTATACGTGTAATTCCTGTATTTGAATTGTTACTAGGGATGAAGCTACATTTTTTACATTGGAAGGATGTGTGTTAACCTAGAAAAAAATGCTGATTCTGAGGCAAATTCTTCGGGATACAATCGTTAGGTAGAATTAATGGCGGATGGAAATACCTCAGCAACGAACTTGAATTTAATTTTTAAATAGTAAAAGGTTTGGGTGAAATTTGAGACAATGTACACACAAAATATATAGTATCTCAAGCCTCAAAAGTTAGATATTATTAAATGAGTTTATATGGTATATTTCAATTTTTCTCAAGTACACACAATCGTTTTTATATTTCGATTTAAATGAGAGAAAAATAATTATAAAACAATTTTAGCTGTGAGGAAAAAATCTTTAACAGCCTTCTCTCGTCTATTTGTTTTATAACTTTCTAAATTGTTTCCTATTTCAAATCCTGGGATTTAAATAAAAGATTCAGCCGAGGGCCATAAAAGTGTTGTAAACGCTGAGCTGCTAAAATTACCGCCCAAATGGGATTGCAGACGAACCCGGAAACAACAAAGTCACCGGTGGACTTGCTAGGCCTAGCATTTCTCTTGGAGCATTTACGTTTTCTTCAAGTGTCTCTAATGACACCTTTACAAAAAAAACTTCATTTTTTCAATACTAATTCTCAAATTCAAAAATATATACAATAAGAAGGTATACTTTAAAGCATAAAAATGAGATACTTTTTTATTTATTTAAAGGTAATATTCACATAATTTATTAAGTCTATTTGTTGATAAAATGAGCATTTATCATTTTAATATTTTCAAAAATTATTTTAAAAATCATTTTAAAATTTTAACATTTTCCATTAAAAAAGTTTTGAAACAAATTTTTAGATGGCATGGCTACAAATATAAGGTTTATTTAAAATTTATGACCGGGATGGTATATATTTCAAATATATCGTAAATATATACAAAAGCCTCAATGTTTAGAAAGGCTAAAAAGTTTCAACATCGGCTGCAAATGGCGTCGAAACAATGGGTGACGGTAGTCGATATCTTGCGATATAATTTGGCTTGCAGCTATAAAAATACCACGATGAAGTTGAAAAACACGTTTTATAATTAAAAACAAATATAATTTCATCAGTGATGCACAGTAGCTAAATAAGTTTTTCAAATAAATATGAGTAAAAGTTATTGAATATTTAGAAATATTTGCTTTTTATTTTAAATACACGTTTATAAGCTTTCATATTTTTATGGCATTAGAATATTAATTGAAATTACAATCATTCTTATCGATACCATTCGAAATTTAATTTAAGTAATTAAACTTTGTTTCTTCGGATGTTATCGCATTTATGTTAAATTGAGCTTCAACTTGATGAAACCAAATTTCAGGTTTATCTGTCCAAAATGGAGGTATTTTAATGCTTACCTTGCAGGCCTCATGGTAGGGTTCCGATCCGCCGCCGCTCATTAATTCCCCTTCGGTCGCCATCTTGAATTTTTAATAATAATGTTTGTTTTTCTTGATTTAATTGTTCTTTTTACGGCTCACCAATTGTTGCTAGTTGGTTTGTAATTCCAAACGGAGTCCAAACAACAAATTATTTTCGTAAAATCAACTTTTAATTACATTTATCTAATACAAATTTAAATATTCAAAATTAGTTTTTCCGATAGCTCATTAATTATTTTCATGTCCTGCTTAATTTTTAAAATTTGAAGGGAGTTTCATTAAAATATGAAATATCTTTTATATTTAATATTTTGCATAGAAAATATTTTAAAAGTATATTCTAAAAGAACACAAAATGAATAGATTCTAACAGATACGTTTTTGATTATAATAACAATGTTGCTAATTTTTATCTCATTTTCGGGTATATTTAATCAAATATGTTTTTAATCAAAATGCAAAGTTGAGGTAAAATTATTGATATTTATTGAGGTAAAATTATTTTCAAAAATAAATTTATGTATACCTTTTTGATTTAATTAAGGACATCTTTGAATTCAATAAAGGCATTTCGGACTTTTGAGTATATATAAAGGGTTCATTTTACACTATTAAGATAAAATGTTAGTTTTATTTTAAAATACAACATGTCATAATATAAACGTTTTGAAGTTTAAAAGCTAATATTTTTATAATTAGGAACACAAGATTTAGGTTAACAACATTTCAAAATTAAATATCGAAATTTATATAAAGTTTTCAAATCACAGTTAATAATTTTGTATTAACTTTTTAAATCTCTATTTCATTACATTTTTTTAGGTTCAGTTACACACTTTCAAATATTAATAATATTTTACATTATATCGCACCTAAATCATCGTATTTTAATTTTAAACGAGGTTTTTATGGAATAAAATAGATTTTAAAAGCGACTAAATAGAAAGGTCCTTTAAACATTTTTATTTAAATCAAAATTGTTATTATATAACTTCTCCATGTTGTGATCATAATGTTATTTTAAACTTTTAAATATTGTCATTAAATCTTAAAATGCTTGCTACTGAACTTCAAATGTTAGAATTAACAGATAAAATGTCGTTATTTAATACTCTAATGTCCTTAAAATAAAAAATATTTATAAATGCACAAAACAAAATGCTCTTATTAAAAAATATTTTTCTCAATGAAATCAGAAATCACCATAATGAACTAAAATTCTTCTAATTGAATTCAAAAAGGTCGTTAATTAAATCAAAAACATATAAATTTCAATAAACTAAAAAAAAAAAAAAATGTAAAATCTCCTTTTCTTTCTTCTCTCTCTCAATCTCTCTTTCTTTTTGCACACACACACATATATATATATATATATTAAAAATGACATATTCTGACCAGGAGCACATGTGCTTTACAGAAGGCAGAGCGCCATCTGGTGGAACAGAAATCAACATTGATTTATATATTAAAAATTCGTTTCTAACAAAAATATTAATTAATTTACTGAAATATACAAATTATATGAGGCAATGTTTAATTATAAATTTGTATATTTTTGTTTATTTTTTCTAAATGTATATGATTAAAAGATAAAATGGTACTTTTAATTTGTAAAAATAAAACAGGTATTTTACTGAAAATATTATAAATGATAATCATTTTTTAAATATAAAGATCCTTAATTTTGAGCATTGTTTTACTTAGCACATACATTTCCCTTATTGCCTATCAATAATGTGATGCTAATAAGTTTTTAATTGTTTAGATTAAAATAAATTGTCTTGTGCAGTTGCAGTTTGGCAGATTTATTAATCGTTTCTTCACTCATGTTGGCCGCTGTTTTTCCTCAGCGTGTTTCGACCATCATATCAAATTAAATAAGTGGACAATTGTCTCAAGATCCGAATTTTTTCCATCAACATAAATTGTCTTGTGTGTGTCATCCTAACGATCGTCTTCAATTATCTACATGACATTTTTGTGGAGATACCGGGTAGATTAGGGAAGGCAAACTGAAGATCGCAGAGCAGTCGTTGAGGCCACGGGTGTTGTAGTATACATTTTTGGCGACTGACTCCAGGATACCACAAAGGTGTTAAAGCCAAGACTCCTTCCAAGAAAACGATGCCCCTTTAGCCGCTACGACGACAAAGCCGCTCTTCACGCCGCAAGGTAAAGGAATTTCAAGACTCCGAGGGGATATATTACATTAACACGTGATATCCATGTCTGTAGTAACAAGCCTTTTAAGCTGTGGGTAACAGCTTTCATTGGGAAGGAATTATGCACAATATTTGTTAATTAACTAATTAAGGTAGAAATATCAGGCTTCCAGGAATTGGCTTCTTTAAAAAAAATTAATCATATACAAGGTATGTCCCATAAGTTCCCGGACTGGGTCCATAAAAAAATAAATAAATGAAAAATGTAAATGAATTTGACTGTTTATTATAGAAAAAATATCTGGCTACACGGTGGTACCAATATCGAGGCGGTACGTGCACGCGCCCCAAAGTTATTCTAATTTATTTAAAGGTTACACATAGCGCTGCGGCGATTTTACGATGGAATGAAAATTGAAGCAGAGGATTTGCATAGAATTTAGTGTGAAACTTCAAATATTAGCAACCGAAACTTTTTAAATGCTTAATAAAGCATTCCCCAAAGAGAACAATTGTTTTTGAATGGCATTCTAGATTTAAAGCTGGCAGAATTTCCATTGAAGATGATCTTCGTCAAGGACGCCCAAAAATTTCAAAGGACTGATGAAAATGTGCAAAAAATCACCGATTTGATAAAAGAAAATCCTCGAACCACTTTGCTGGAGCTAGAGCAAGACACAGGCATCTCTAAAACAACGATTGGAAGGATCGTAACCAAATCAAAAAGACTCCTGCAAAATTCATCCCAAGATTCCTCACTAATGAGCAAAAACTGTGTCGGCTTGCAACCTGTGAGGACATGTTGGAAATGACAAGAACGGATCCGGAATGGAAAGACAAGATAATCACAGGCTACGAGACATGGGTCTATGGCTATGATCCTGAAACCAAGCATTAATCTACCGAGTGGAGATGTCAGGGTGAGCTTAGACCCAAAAAATCCAGATTATTGAAATCCAGAAACAAGGTTTTGCTGGTCGCTTTTTTGGATAAAAAGGGCATTTTTCATCACGAGTATCTTCCTGCAGGCCAAACAGTTATCAAGGATATGTATTTGGGCATTCTTCGCCGTCTAAGGGAAGCGATTCGAATAAAAAGGCCAGAAAAATGGACTAATGGTGGCTGGATCCTACACCATGACAATGCTCGCCCTCACACAGCGCACTTGATGACTAGCTTTTTGGCGAAAAACGGGACACAAATCCTACTTCAACCACCCCATTTCCCAGACATCGCACCAAATGACTTTTTCCTGTTCCCCAAACTTAAAGCAGTTCTAAAAGGAAGACATTTTGACACCAGGGCTGACATAATAGAAAAATCGCCGTTAGCATTGAAGAACATTCCAAAAGAATTTATAAAAACTGTTTCGACAATTGGGAGAAAACGATGGCGCTGGTGCGTTGAAGCAAGGGGGGGACTACTTTGAAAAGTTTTAATAAAAAAAATTTTTAAAAATCTTACCTTTTTTTTTATGGACCCAGTCCGGGAACTTATGGGACATACCTTGTATTTTCCAGGTTTCTCGGGCACGAGAGAAATCTAGTGAAACTTGTGAATTAGTTTTTTTTAAAGAAACCTATCCCCGAAAGCCTGATATGTTCTTCCTACTAATATTAATACAGGGGACTACTTATAATCGGATTAACAGATTATTAATTTTGATATTTAATTTTCCCTTTATTATTTGATACACGCGCGCGCACACACCAAAATCAACTTCTTACAAAAAAAAAAAATTGAAAGATTTCATGTTTTCAATCTAGAGAAGTTTTTATGGATTATATATAAGAGAGAATTGTGTTATAAAAAAGAAAACTGTTTAAATAATAAAATGTCTTATAATTGTTACTTATACAGTTACACTCATAAAAATGTGTGTCGATATTAAATCAAAAATTCACGTATCAAAATAAAAAAGGTATAAGTTAATTATAAAACTATAGTAATTTTAAAGTTGATAAACTAACTAGAAAATATATTTGAAAGCATTTCTGCTTTCAAGTTATTTCGAGTTAATAAAAAATATTTAAAATTTATTTTAAATATCTCATATTAAATTTCATCAACTACATATTTGCATGCACTAAAACATTAAATGAGATTAAGTATCTAACAATAAGAAACAAATGCCTTTTTAGAATTTATATCATATTTTATTTAATACCATACGATACTAACGAGGCTTATTAAAATGCGGTACAAGTTACTGGCCGTATGGTAGCAGAAGACATTAATTATAAATCTCACTTTACCAAACGAAATATTGATTCCTTACACGACGACATAAAAATAACTCGGCCTAGATGAAATCTATTTGTTTAATTTCTATGCAAATGACTCTCCTCAAACTATTTCAGACTTCAAATGTTCCAATTTCGGCGGATTTCAGCAACTAGCTCGACACTTGGCTCAATTACTAGTCATTTTACATCAAAATTTATTCATGTAGCATTTAATATACGTTTGGATTGGAATCTTTATACGTTAGAATATTTGTTTTCTGTTCTTGTTTTGAAAATAAACTACTCTATATGCATATTTTTTAAAATATTCTATGTTTTTATGTGTTGATATCTTTTGCGCTGATACCAATTGAAATTTAAAACTAAATAATATAAATTTTACTTTTTAAAATTATATATATATGATAATTTAAACCAATAACCTTATATTATGTAATACGTATAACAAGCTTGTCATGTTGTATATAGAACTAATTATACGCATAATTGACATGTCTCCTTGCATAACCATATGTAATGTACTGAGGATGAATAAAACTATATAATAGATTAAAAACTAAGTCAAAAGCAGGATTGAGAGATCACAAAGTAACTTCTAAAGATAGATTGTTAGCCGACTGGTAGGCGCCAGACTCGAGTAACACCGACAGTCTGTCGCCAGTCTCAGGTGTCCATCGACACGTGCATGACCCAATTCTCTTTGTCAGAGCGGTCGTATAAAAAGGCCGCGTAGCAACAGTCAGTACTAGTTCAGTTCCAGGAGTCTTCCGGTCAGTGTCACTCCTTATCGTCTCCAGGGACCAACTCATCGACCATGTAAAACAGTAAGAAAACTTCTCGATCTCCATCTTAGCTTTTGGCTCGACTTTTTATCTATTCAAGGAACCTTCTACAACGTGTCGCTTCGTTTTGTGTGTGTCCTTACCACCCATCGCTCAACAACCACGACTGCACGACTGCTTCTAGCCAACATGCCACACTGCATTCATCTAACAGGGTAAAACTACTACATTATTACATTATTACAGAGAGTCGACTGGATTCTACAAAAGGCTTACCAAACCTCAACAAAATATCACAGATAGTCGACAGGATCCCTAATCACAGATAAGGATCCCAACATTATATTACAGATAGTCGACAGGATTACCACAACGAAGGAGACCACAACGAAGAAGGTAAAAAGACTGTCCAGATAGATAGAAAAGAGCCAAGAAGCAAGATGGAGGAACAAGCACGCCATTCCAACAAAACGACCAAGCAATCTTTCCCCCAACGACACAGCCGAACATCCCGCAAAATAAGCCGGTGAGAAGTTACCCACCTTCGACCTTACAACGCAACCATCCAGACGACATGCCACCATCGCCAAACAGAAGTCACAAGCTTCTACAAGCTCTACAAGACGCCGTCCACGTCGTCAGGACAACAACCAAAGACCAAGTCTCCTGACTGAACAAACATAAAAACTGTGAGTTTTTAAAAAATCTACTTAACTCTTTCTACATGCTAACAACTTGATTTTCCATAAATATAATGTTTATTTTTACTGTAATTATTTTTAAATCAAATTTTACCATTTTTATAGCATTTCAATTCAAATTTTAAATATTGTACACCCTCATTTATCAATTTTTACTTTATTTTAAGCAACTTATAAATTTTAATTCATTACTTGCAATCTTACAGTTTTAAAAAAATCATATTATATTTAAAGTACTCGAATCATAATTCTAAACTTATTTGTGTGTTTCTCTTAATACCTTATTTTTATACCAAAAACACCAATGTCTTAATTAAATATACAAAACTTTGCAAAAAATCATTGTTATGTTCACTATTGTATGTACACGCCCCATTCAAATTATAAGTCACTATCATGCCATTGCCCTTTTACAAGTATAATTTTCGCACTACCATAAGCAACAATTTAAAAAATATATTCAAATTTTAATAAACATAGGTGAAACGCATTTTTTAAAAATACAAAAATCGAAAGATACACTATCTTCAAAAGCACAACTAGAAATGTAACTGTCCTTCCCAAAACAAGTTAAAAATTCCAACATAGCTACACTCCCTCGTCCTTTTCTTTTTACATGCATAATTATTAATAATTCACACATCTCTCGGAACGAACTTCAACACACTCCCCCATCACTTTCTCCAATTGGCCACATCTATTAACGCGCGATTTAACAACACGTCCAATTTCGAACCACACGAGCTCCATATCGTCGCGAACACAAAGATTTCACGATAAACATGCCACCTCTATAACAATCTGAAATTTCTCGATGTGTTTTGTACAACCACCACCCATGACTAATAAATTTGTTATTTTTCGGAAATTAGTTAGATGCTGTACCGAAAACGAAGATTTCACGTGACACCTTTCCCTACAATTCACCTAGTGTCACACAGCGCAACACAACAATTTTTCTCACTTAATAGGCCACAAAGACGCCTTCATGCCTGTGACACTTCACACCCCAAAGCGTGTCTACATTGAAGTCGCACTTTTATTCACATCTAAACCTGACATCATTGAATAACATTTTTTATTAAGTCCGCAACATCGTCGAGACACAACGCTTTCGAACACCAAGAAAACTATATTTTCAAATAGACAAGTACCACTGTGCCGAGAGATTTTTTTTCCAGCCAGCAGGGTGACTCACAACGCTCGCCTACATCAATAAACAGTTGCAGCGGCGTCAGGTTACCTGACACCTCCAATTGCAGTAGGCCTGTATCTTTGGCCCAGCAGAATGCTAGATTTTAGTGTCCAAATAACATACCAGATTAAAACGGATAGGAAAGTTATATAAAATTCCTTTTATAGCAAAACTTATTTTTATAAGGTTATCGATCCTTTAAATGACATCATATGACGCCATATTATACCATCGTTAAAAGACGATTAAATCCTCAAAATGGCACCCATCGCCACGACAATGTTCCAATCTTCAACACTCTTCAATGTCAATCATACAATTATATGGCTTTTGGGTACGCTTTTAATATGAACAAACACAACATTACCGGCTCATTCGTTAGGAATAAAAAAGAATTTAACCTCTCATTTCTCCATAGGTAACACAATGTTACATGGAAAAAAGATCTGTTAAATTAATAGTTTAAATGATTTTTTCCCAAGCGTAACAAGCCGGCGTTTGGGTAGGCTCACCTAAAAATTTTGCAGACCAAACTGCATAAAACGCTCTGCAATCTTTTTAGCGCCTAAGACATGCACTATACACTTCATGTATCCAAAGTCCCCATCTTCCACTACACTACATCATTTTTAGGGATCAAGATCGCTCCCCGTCTGGTCTCACATAATATAATAGGGAAGATCTGGCAAAGACCAACTTCTCAGACCGGACCAAAGCGACATAGGGCCACATTGCCTCCCCATAGGTCAAACTAAAGACACCAATAATCTTGGACCTACACCTAGACATTGTGTGAATATGTTCCTTTCTTTTTTTCAGGAACGAATATTTTTTGTTTTCTTTTAACCTTTCTTCAAAAGAGACATTTTTTGCTCCATTTGTTTATCTAATCATTAATAACCTTTAATTATATTATATATTTTTTTGTATAAAATCTTGAATAATTATTTTTTTATTTTTTTTTTACTTTTCAATTATAATCAAATTTTTATTCCAACATTATTTTAACAACTTTATTTTTTTTAACAATGGCAAAACAGTTAATTCTTTCAATAATCATTTTTAATTCATTATTATACCTTTTATATATTACTAATTCTCATTATTATATCTTTTATATTTTACTAATTCATTATTATATCTTTCATATAGTACATGTTTGAGCTTATCCACTTATACTCTTTTTATCTACAATCACATTTTTATCTTTTTATTCACTATATTTTTGTTTAATTACTTTATTATATGACAATGTTTGTTTATCATCAACTATCGGGCATATACAACAATCGTTTACAACAATCTATTTCACTAACCACTTCAATGTACTTTACACTACTATCTTTCTCTCCGCCATTGCTTCACATCCACGTAGAGAAACGACAGTACTGCTTGACAATTTTTCTTTTGATTTCGTAATTCAACAAACTCTTTGAAAACACAGTTCCCCAGAAGTACAAGTCTCGACTTTTTGGTCTGAACACGTTTCAAAAGTTTATTTCAATCATCCGCAGAGCACAACACCAACGCATGCACAAAGCGTTCACTTTTTTCAATTTTCAATTTTTTTTTCAGCTCTAGCGGACCACAACCTTTGATTTCAAGTCAAGTCAGACAACCTACTGTCGCTCCAACAATTCTACTTATCGCATGGCTCTACCACCCCTTTCAAGCATATTAATTATTTTCTTCAACAACTTTTCAACCCAATAACCCTACAATTGTGACAAAGCACTGTAACCTTATACAGGATCGCAGGTGAAACATTGCCTAGGAAGACGCACAAGTCTATATCCTCGCTTTGCACCTGGATCTCAGTATTTGATTGTCTGTGCAACACTTACAATTGCATATTCTTCAACCTCTAACCCTTTCCAACGCCCGCCAACAATCTCTTAGAACATCATCATTATTTTTTTAGCAAACAAAGGTTTTATCTACAGTTCTCTTTTATAATGAATATCATAACTTTTAAATTAAACATAAGTTTTATTTTTATAATTTTCAGATATAGCCAAATAAACATCTTGTTATAGCCCTTTACCCTCACAGTTTTAATTAATTAAAAGAAATTTTAATTACTTACCTGTGTTAGAGAGGCTTTACCCGCTTAAACCCGGATAAACCCTTTCACTCACGGGGCCCATCTATGATAATTTAAACCAATAACCTTATATTATGTAATACGTATAACAAGCTTGTCATGTTGTATATAGAACTAATTATACGCATAATTGACATGTCTCCTTGCATAACCATATGTAATGTACTGAGGATGAATAAAACTATATAATAGATTAAAAACTAAGTCAAAAGCAGGATTGAGAGATCACAAAGTAACTTCTAAAGATAGATTGTTAGCCGACTGGTAGGCGCCAGACTCGAGTAACACCGACAGTCTGTCGCCAGTCTCAGGTGTCCATCGACACGTGCATGACCCAATTCTCTTTGTCAGAGCGGTCGTATAAAAAGGCCGCGTAGCAACAGTCAGTACTAGTTCAGTTCCAGGAGTCTTCCGGTCAGTGTCACTCCTTATCGTCTCCAGGGACCAACTCATCGACCATGTAAAACAGTAAGAAAACTTCTCGATCTCCATCTTAGCTTTTGGCTCGACTTTTTATCTATTCAAGGAACCTTCTACAACGTGTCGCTTCGTTTTGTGTGTGTCCTTACCACCCATCGCTCAACAACCACGACTGCACGACTGCTTCTAGCCAACATGCCACACTGCATTCATCTAACAGGGTAAAACTACTACATTATTACATTATTACAGAGAGTCGACTGGATTCTACAAAAGGCTTACCAAACCTCAACAAAATATCACAGATAGTCGACAGGATCCCTAATCACAGATAAGGATCCCAACATTATATTACATATATATATAGTTTATAGCAATTAAAACTTAATTATTGTCCGTTCATTTTTTGACACAATAAAATACTTTTAATATATAATTGATGAAAGTATTCATATTTTATCATATATTTAAAATCTCTTGCTGATAAGGGGTTTGGAATTTTAATATACCAAAATCAATAATGAAATTTATTTTAAAAATACACTTTAGAGCGCATTTAAAATATTTTAAATAGAATATTTATAAATTTGTAGCATATAATCTTTTATGCAATATAATTTTTCAAAATATAAATTACAGACAATTGTTATAATATAGATTATATTAAAAATAGCTAAAATTAAACGAATATTTCAATATTTTTATTATTAGCTAAAGTGTGTAAAAGGGTAAACAGATCATCTGCTGTAATTAAGGTGCGAAATGGTTTCGTCTGTCAAAAATAAAATTGCGCCAATTTTCCAGGATCAAGAATTAGAAGGAAAGCGCGTCAAAACATTTTAATTGGCTTTAAGCCGATTAAGAAAGAAAATTTTCCCAATTAATAAATTTATCTTAGGAATGGATTAATTAATTCTAGACTCATCTTTCTTTTCTTTTTCTTAAAATCTTCTAAGCTTTAAAAACTTCATCTCTCTTTTTTCTTAGCCTTTTATTCTAGGAAAATAGTATAAATGATTGAAAATGTATTTTTAAAATCCAATATGATATACATATATAAATACAAATTTTGCTGGGGGGGGGGGATATTGATCTACAAAAATAGATATCGCCTTTCCCGTTAAAATTAGACGCTAAAAAAGCGCCAAAATAAAATTACCGCAACCTCTCTAGACAACAGCTGCAATAGTAAAAATCGGTCATCTCGGCGACAATGGTATAGCCCTGTATAAACACGCACCATCCATCTCTGGGTAGTCAAAGATGGCCAAATCACGCAGGTTCAGATAGGCAAATTTAGATAATATGGACAATGGCCAACATTCTGTATACCATGGTAACTGGCTATGACTCTCAATATTGTACAAGGGCGGATTCGATTTCACAACTTCCTACTAGTTACGAAAATGACCAAATCTTGCAAAAAGATGTTTAATCTGGTGAAAAAGTAGAGCCCATTTTCTGGCCAAAATCGAAAGTGAAATTTCTGGCGGATGGTATTCATGTACCGAAAGATGCACCTCTCCCTTTAAAATGTACCTAAAACTATTTTCGATATTATCTGCACAGTATGAGTGCACCGATCATACGTCACAACACCAGCAAATTCGATCGATTTCATAACTCCTCCCTATGACATCTAAGCCACCCCTGTACTGATGAAAGCCATAGCCCGATACTATGGTATACTGGTTGTTGGCTTTTGTCTGAATTTGCCAAATTTGGTATTGTAATACATTCACCAACCATTCACCGACCTGTCTCTGCTCGCCTTGATATATATGTATAGTTCTAATGTATTTTTAACGGAGAGGTGCTTTTTTGGTATATTCTATATACAGTTACGAGCGTCATTCTTCGTCGCTTCTGTCACGGTTTGCTTTTTTTTTTGGAATGGCGCCCTCCTATTGGTCGGCTACGGTCACGCCACCTTTGCCCCCCCCCCCACTCGCATTTTCGTTTTTGTAACTATTGTGTTGGAGCGGGTCGCTCCTTAAATAAATGCATATATTAGTTAATAACCAAATGGAATCCTCTCTTTCTTTTTCCCAGTAAGAGACGCCTACGGAAGCCAACAGTACATAGACAGATAAAGCACATAGGCTATAGTTATTAACTAACATATGCATTTATTTAAGGCGCCAAATTATAATTGTAACAAATAGTATTTGAATCAAAACATTCAATCGGGTAAAACACGGGCGTTGCCCGGTCATTCGGCTAGTATTTAATAATATATTTTAAATATGTTTACTCTGTCACATGAAGAGCACATTTCTATTCGACCTTTTATATTTATTAGATATTTGTAAGCATTTTAGATTAAGAATACAGAGTGATGTATTAATCCTGAGCCAATTTATGATGTTACTTGAGTCAAGACGCCGTTCCCTCTCTAGAGCAGACAGCCTGAATAAGGACACGGGAGTCCTCACCAGCCGCCGCTATTGTTCCAGTGGTCCTGAATGGGATGAGTACAGTGAGTCGGACTTGGTCTCCAACCTCCGTTGTCAGAAGGATCCTCCTCACTGATGCTCCTGCAGGTCACATTTGGAAGAATTACTTCGCTAGTCCCTTAAGCTTCCATCACTCTCAGTCCACGGACAAATACAGCCAATGGAGACTCATCAACTTGCGTGAAGTCCCATTCCCAACAGTTCATTTTTGGGCACACTTCAGGACACCTCCAGCTCCGACTGATAACTTCTACAGGGCTGTCTGCTTGTCCAAGTGCTGTCACCAAACTGTGTTTGTCCTGGTTCGACTGTCCTGATATCATTCCCAGGTCTATCCTTCCAAAGTCGGATTCTTCAATCACACCGTGGTCCCACCTCAACCTGAACAAGATACATTTCCTTCTTGTTCACACTTTCACGACACCCACGTTGTCTTGGCTATGGAACTTTAAACTGGAGAACCCTGATGTTTCAATATTATAATTACATTTGATTAAAATTTTTTAATCCTTGTAGCTTTTCTTATATAAAGAAATCATATAATATAATGCATAAAATCGTCTGAAAATAGAGCAATCCATTCTAAACTTTCTACAAAATCTGGATCTCTAATGTTTTCATGCGTTGAATAATGTAAATAACTTATGTAAATAAACTTTTCTCCTTGTTTGGCTCAAGTATCCCTTGCGGGATATAGCGCTTTGGAAATAAAATAATTGGTTATAAAAAAACCTTAAATCATTAGATAGTAAAAATACATATATTGGATTGAATAAAAGATTTATTTGCCAATATTTCAGCTGGCTGAACGCCAACTTTTATCAAGGCATTACAATTTTGTAAACACAAACTCAATAACACTATGCGGCGCTGAATTTGTGTATACAAAAATGTAATGCCTCGATAAAGGTTGGCATTCAGCCAGCCGAAATATTGGCAAATAAATCTCTTATTTAATCCAATATATGCCTTTTTACTATCTGATATATATCTTTATAATATAAAGGTAAATATGTATATGGCTTCACTATTATTTTGTCCTTTTTACGCTATATAAAATATATTAAAATAACTTGTATATAAAAATACCTAGTCTATATTTAAAATATAAAAAAAAAAAAAACTTTTTGTAAGAACATTATTTTTACTCTTAAAATTTCTCCACAAACATAAAAAATATTTCCCCCCATCTTCTTATAAATTTTAACCAGATTTTTTTCCTCTCAAGCAAATGTCAAACAAAAATCTTTAAGACAAAAAAATATGTTAAAACTTGGTACACCCAGTAATTACTCATTTTTCTGTTTTGTTGCGGTGGGGGAAAATTTGAGGTAAGAAAAAATAAAATGACGTCAAAAATATATTTACTTTTTTTATGAAAGCGTTGTGATAATGTTTGATGGTTTAATAAGGGTCTGCATATATGCAAATACGTTGCGTTTTGGTATTTTCATATGGAAGGTCGATATATATTTTTTCTGAACACACCCGAGATTTACATTGATAATTAAGATTCGGTTTTCATTATAAATCTTAGCACATATTTTGTAGAAGTTTATATACATTAACATCATCTCATACTTTTATAAATGGTTTTATAAATTATGGACCGATTTGCATAATTTGGAGTTGTAAAATGATATTATAATCGTAATATATATTGTGCTGTGTATGATGTTATAATTACTCTATTTTATTACTATTATTACTACCACTAATAATTCATTTAATCCTAATAATTAACATTTGTTGAAACAATATTCGCGTTAGTAAATTCAATCAATTCATCCTCTGTTTCAAATGAAGACGAAAACATTGGGCGTCTGAGTATGAAATTAATTTGGAAATATTTCATCTTGAAGAAGACAGAGGTAATTTTGTTGACACTTGGTTATCTCTTATGTCTTCAATAAAAGTCACTGTAATGTCTTTCAGAGTTATTGTCTGAATCTCGATATACATGTTGAATGGTATAACTTCCTTAAGTTTTGTCCAGGAGTTTAGTCATACTAGGAAAACCATTGAGAGGGTTCACCACTGATGAGTCAGGCAGGCCCTACCATAATTTTTATCATTGCATTAAGGGCAGTAGAAAAGTGTTTTATTTAAAAGAATCAAAAACCTTATAGATATTTCAAAATTCTAATAACAAATAACGCGCTAATACATGATTTTTATATATTTTAAATAAACACTCGATGTGTTGTATATATTGTATCAACTTGTTGGGACAAAATTATAGTTCGTAGAAAAAGAGAAAGATCCTTTATTACTTAAAAGTATAAACAAACAATAAAAGAAGGACAAGAGATCAAATTATATTTACATCAGCAGCTCACGCTGTCCTGCCCTATCCAATAACCACTAGCCTACCAACAATCCAACAAGGCCACGCTATATAGACAGAGATGTCAATTAACATAGACAATACTAAAACACTTTACAAATCACAAGAGTATTCTATCGTAGAAACATTTGGTATTGTCACTTTCAACAAATATTAAAATATGTTTTATGTATGAAGCAATATTTACTCAGTCCTCTAACATTGTCTTTCCATGTCCAAAATAATATTTTATGTTCAGAAATTAATAAAATTTAACCATATCAATATCCTATTTTTTTTTAGGAAAAGGTGATATTTCGAGCAAAAAATTCTTAATAAATAAGATACTCCTTGTAAATTTTTGATTAATTTATAAATAATTTTAAAAATAGGGCAATCCATAAATAATTATTTAATTAAAAAGGCATATATTGAATCATTGGATAAATTATTTTTTGATCCAATATATGCCTTTTTAATCGAAAAAAAAATTATTGACAATTTTTTTTTACTTAATAAAATTAAAATATATTATTAATATGAAGCATTAGTGTGCCATCTGTTATAAGAAATTTAAACTATTTTTGACACGAATGATTCTTTTTTAAATAAAATAATTATCTCTACTGCCCTTACTGCAATTAAAATATATTATGTTACCAAAAGATATATTCATTTATTATAAACAATTTATGAATACAAATATATTGTTTTGTTTCAAATTTATTTATAATAAAAAATTTTTTATAGAAAAACGCTATTTATTTATTCCAAACAATTTAGAGCTCAATACCAAACGATACCTTGTCACATAAAAAACATTTATTATACCAGACGATATATTGGTAAAAGAAAACGCCTAATACCAAACGAAAATTTTACCAATGATTAACCCGTTTGCAATCATATCGCAGAAACAAATTTCAAAAACAAACCCAAATTCTAAAAAAAATATCCAGGAATAAATATTCAAAAGAATAATAAGAAATATTAGAAATCCAAATATACCATAACAGTTGAAATATGTATCTACATAAATTCTATATTTTGTTACACAGATGAGAATATAAATTTTCAAGAAGATGCTAGGCTATAAGATGAGTCAATTTAAGAAGATTTCCCTCCAGTGGATTAGGGCCCATGGAGGTTGCCATGGTAACGCCATGTTGGTCAGCAGACGATGCAGCCTACCATCTGTTGGAATAATTCGTTTGGCGTCTAATTCTGCCCCTGTAGCAAATGCAATTGTTTTCGGCCCCACGTTGGGCGACATCAACAAGATATTAATTATATATTGTCGCATCTTGTATTATTCTTTTTCATCTATTTTTGGAATTATATATTGATTAAAATGAATATTTCTACATATAATAAACGGATTTAACTTCTATAAGAAATAAAATTAAATTTTATTAATTATAAATACATATAAAAAAGATGCATTCAAAATTTATTGATACAATTTTTTACGTTTATCGACTTCAATTATATTTTAATATTTATCCTTTTCAAAATATTCATATTCATTATATTTACACACCGATGGGAGGAAGATAAAGGTATCAAGACAATCTATTATTATCAAAACAAACGATATCCTATTTCCATATAATAACAGAGAGGTAAACAATGGAATATATGGAATAACAAATTGATAAAATGATAATCTATGGATGAAAAGTAATAAATATTATTCTTAATATATATTCTTTATATACAAGGTTGTCCCAAAAGTTTGTAAACACTTGCAAAAAATTGAAATACCAATATTATTCGCCGTTATGTATAATGTTTTTATTGTATTATGTATAAAAGTAATTGTATTATGTATTATTATGTATTCGCCGTATAATAATATTATTCGCCAAGTAATAAGAAAAACACGAACTTTTGGAACAACCTTATTTATTATGTTATAGAGAAAAAATAAATAGGCTAAACTACCCAGCTACACTGTCTCACACACACAGAAAGTAATTGGTCATCCTGCCATATATATTTGGTCCACATCGACATAAAAAAATGAAAGATTAATAATTTTTTCCGTCTCCTGAAAAAAATAAGTTGATTAAGTATTTTCCCGCCAAAAAACACGATCGTCTGATAAAGTATGTTTTTGATCGTTTGATGGTAAATTTAGGGAGAATCAGAAGTTAATATTAGGAATTGATTTTTAGGTATTTTTTGTTTCTTTTTTTTATAAATACGACCATAATAATTAATAATTTCAGGAATTTTGTAAAAAAATTATCTGAAAAAAGTGAGGTCTTATATCGTCTGCTAATTTAATTCTTAGATATTACATCAACCGCATAGGTCATTCTCTCTTTTTATTTTACTTATTGATGATTATGAATTTAAAAAAAAATTCTGATGTATATAGTTGTTTAATTGTTTTGCATAATATTTCATTTATAAATTAATCTCATAATATAGTCTGTGAAAATAAAAATATTGGACTGGTGACCAAACAAACTGTAAATAGATGGCTTAATGTTATATAGTTAAGATATATAATTAAATGTGATGTTTATGTAATTTTGATCTTCATTGAATAAAATAATATATAAATTTTAAATGTGTTTTAAACTTTGAAAACAAGTACAAAACACTTTCTTTTATCGATTAAGATATTTTGGAGTTGTATTATAAGCATCTTCAAGCATATTTTTTATTATTTCATTAAATGTTTACACTAAAATTTGTACAGAAGAACATGCCGTTGGCAATTTGTTTACTAGCCACTTCAATGTTAAGTAAGCAACCCACTTTTCTTTACCGCTAGACAACAGACAATAAATAATGTTGTAGATCTCTGTATCAATTTGTAAATAGGAGAATTATCACAGATTTAACCATTATTGTAAATAATTCTATGATTATCTTTCTAACCTGAAAGGATCAGGTTGCTAATATATCTTATTATCAAGCGATAATCGCTCTTAAACGGGCTTAATAAAATATCGACTTTATCCTACCAGAAATATTTATAAAACCAAACGCGCGCAGCGTGAATATTTATGATAAATTTAAAATGAATAAAAAGAAACTCATTGTGATAAAATATTTGTAATTTTAAAACAGCAATGTGGGTGGATATGTTTTATCACCAAAGTCCTAGCATATATTTTCGAATATATAATTGGTATTATATGACAATGACAGTGATAATTTGTTTTTAAAGTTATTTTTTAAAATAATAGAATAATTATATATAGAATGTGTGTGTTGTCATTTCAATGATAGTGAAAGTTTATATATATATAACTAACCATGTTGCCAAATACAAAATGTAAGCTTATGAAGAACTTAAATAAAAGTTGCATAGTATAAACAGACGAGTTCTCCATCTCTTCAATTTCATTAAATTTTCATCTGCCCTCATTCAAATTTGCATATGCCAAGGAACAAATTAGTGTCTCGAACAATTATGTAAATACGGAGGATTGCAGACGATGGCGGAAGTTTAACGTCACATTTCCTATTTTAAATGGGGAAATATTTTTTTAAATGTCTTTTTTCGAACATCATTAATTTTAATAGAGAAAATTTTATTTATATTCAAGTTACATTCTCTCTTGTAATTTATATATTGTCATATATTGTTTTCATAAAAAAATAAATTAAAAAAAGATATGTTGAGATTGAAAATATTGCTAATGCTCTATATTGTAAATATATATATTTTTAATTTAAAACAGCAAGTATGTTTAAAAAAGATAAATTCAAAGCGCTTTAAAACTTTAAGAGAGAGGTAATAAAAATTTAGAAAAAAAACTATTTTAAAAATATAGTAAAATATATATATTGAAAAAAAAGAAGAAATAGAATTTTAGGCCTAACTATCACAAGGGGAAATTGATGGCAGAAGATAGTTTCATAGAAAATTCCCAAAGCAGACGACCTGGGGTTAAGGGTCGCCCACAAACAGTGCGATCAAAAAAACTTTTTGTTATTCTCCGGGTAACATCTGGCAGCGCTGGGTCATTAGACGACCACGTCTGGACGCTCGCCCGGATCGTTTGGCCTTTTTAAACAGGATCGTTTGGGGCTAAAATGTGGCCTGGTGGGTTAACCCCTTCCTTTGTAATGAACTCAGGGTGAAAGTAATGATAAACGGAGGTTTATGAAAAGAAAATTCTATGAATTATTCATTTATATTTCAAATATCGATCTAATATACATATTTTTTTCTTTTCTTTTAATATTTTTAAAATTATGGTTAAAAATATAATCCGGAAAAAAATTATGAAATAGAAAATGTATTCTAAATTTTGCAAAATATTAAATGTTATACTAATAAAAATTATTTGTATATTAATATATACTTTTCTAAAAATAAATGCATATTTTAATTTTTATTTAAAAAGTTTAAAATTTTATTTTTTATACGTTTCACTGTGTGATATATAATGATATTGTGATGAAGAAATATAATTTATATTTATTATTTAAAACGACGCTTAAAGTTACACCGCATGAGTTTCTTTTAAACGAAAAATTAAAATTTTATTTCAAGGTGAAATATCGACCATTTTTAATATTTTTGGATGAGGTATGAAAGGGTGAATTATGAAGAGTAACTTCAAGTGTCGTTTTACAATCACAGGCCGCAGTGTATTATATTGTATTTATTATTTAATTTAATTATTCAATATTTGAAACAGATTTATTATTTTATATTTGTAAGACCATCATTTAGTTACCTAGCTTGCTTGCACGATATTCTCTAGCTGTAGATAGTTTGGTTAATTTGTTAATATGTGTCGACTGGTCGTGGTGACGTCATCAATAAATACGCTTACATCTCTAAATATTCCAAGACTAATTTTCTACGCTACAATATTTTAAAGAAACAAACAATAAATATTTGTCGTAAAGATAAAGGCTGCCTGGCCTACATTCATATTTCTTGGAATTAAAGATACTTCGGCCAGTAAATATTTTTATTACCTCGAGAAAAATTTTCGACAAAAATCTTTTGTCCTCGTCAGGAGCAAACAAAAAATAAACATTTAGAAAGATTTTTAACGCCTTGATAAATGTTTAATTTTTGTTTGCTCCTGACGAGGACAAAAGATATTTGTCGAAACGTCGAGGTAATAAAAATATTTTTTGGCCGAAGTATCTTTATTTTCAAGAAATAAATATTTGATTGAAAATGTCAAAATTACCTCGAATTCCTGTGGTATCTAATCATTTGAAAGGCAAATTGTTCAAATAAAGGTTTAATAATACCATTATTTAACAAATTTAGGTATGTAACTCCAGATAAAATTAAAGAATGGAAGAATATATTTAACAATTACTAGTTATATAAACAATATACGTACATAGCTCCAGTGTCTGTTTGGGATGGAATTAGTCAACACGCGATTTCGGGTTTTCTCTTTTTTTTAGGTTTATTCAAATGCCACTATTACCAAGAGGTAAACCTTCAATTACAGACAATATAATCCTAATCAACATACAATAGGGGTAGCTTAGATCTGGTGGATTAAATTGATGAAATTGCTGGGAAGGTTTGCCACTGTTTATCAAAACTTCCAAATAATTTGTCTATCTTCATTAATTCTAGAAAAAGAATTCGTCATTTGATTTTAAAAATTGCGTTGAATAATAGCTATTTATTTAATAATCTCAATAGGCAATCTAGGAATAGGTTTCTTGCATCATTTGTATATACTTAGATTTCAGGTTAACATGACCTTCAACAGTAGAACCTAGAAGTATAGTTCCAGCTAACTATAGACGCCAAGGTGTATAGGAACCGACCCTGATGATGCCATTCACGTTTCAAAAACTTTCTCAAAACCTCGGTCTTGATCGATATCTCTCCAGGTTCCAACTGAATGAAGTAATTCTCGCAGCAGAAACTTCTTGAAGCCACAGGGGTAAAGAGTACTGAGGTAAAAATCCTTTAAAAGTCACTTGTGTTTTATGAGAGGTTATTTTTTAGGCTTGCCATCCATGGATAGAGAACTGGAGTCGTGGATACAAAGACGGACTATATCATCTTTGCCGGCTGACGCTGGCAAAATTTCATCTCCAGGCTCTAACGTAAAATTTGAAAATTGCTTTCCGTCATTTTTGTCACCCTGCTTTTCAAATGCGTAGACATTGCGTGCATTTACAGTAAAAGGAGTCGCTAACTACCCACCATGATTATCATGGCCAGTACTATGTGTGATAATTCGACACTATTATGGATCATAATATTATTGTACTATGTGTACTAGGGTTAATAAATTTATAATATAGCAATATATGGCGAAGTGAGTACTGTGGGAATCCTTGTAACGACTTGAGTGTAGATCAGATCTGTAACCATTCTATTCACTAACAACCTATACTTATTTATAACAGTGTGAGGGGATACTGTGTGCCTCTGGTATATCCCCGACATAATCACAATAATGGTCAAAAAGGAAACTTCCACTATAGTCAAGAATTGAAACACGTATCCTGACTTGGAACAAGACCAGAATAGCTGACAAGGTAACTTCACGGTAAAGTAGAATGGCAAAGGTACCGCCCGTACAACAATGACTAATGTCAACAATGGAGGTAATAAATGACCCATTGTTGGATTGTCCCACATATACCGCAGTAGTGTAGGTACGTCCTACATGAGTTGTTTAAAATATATAAACCTGAATTCAAAACTCGTTTGATGTTTCTATTTACCCTCTTTTCCAAAACAATATTTAAAGAAGACGTTAAGTGCAGGACGTAGGTTGAAGCTGGGAGCTAGCTGAGAGCTTCTACATTATTGATATCGACATCTGTGAAACATCCGCCATGTACAGTACGTCTAACGAGAATAAAGCAAAGTATAAAGTAGATATGACATGTCAATTGCTTTCCCAAGCACTTTATTAATGGACAAATCATAGAAGAAATGACCCACTACATCTCTGAATGCACTATTGTTAACGAGGAACCGAATAAGATCTCAAAGAACATTATCCAAGTCTACGTGAACCCAGTTCAGCTAATCAGAATAATGTCCGAGAAAAAATATATAGCGATAGAATTGTTTAACTTTCATAAAGCTTTAGAGAACAAGGTAATCTCTAAAAACTAAAATTACAGAACAATTTCCTTCCATAGTTAATTTGTATAGTTATGTTGAATACTTTGATTTCCTTTTTATTTTCCCTTCTATCTTTTGTTTAGGTTTCTTTTTTCCTTTTCTCCATGAAAATGTTGTATGGCGAGTCCTTACAGGAGGGAAATGTCTTAATAAAGCTGTTGTTTTAATGGAGGAATAGAAGACACCAGCTCAAGAAAACACTCTCATACTCTAATTATAGAAAAGCTGAAGTGAGACACCAATACCACGCTATTTGATACCTCTCCCTATAGTGTCGTCATCTTGAAGAAGTCTGATTAAAAGGATGCACATGTCTTCAGCAATAATCAAACCTCTAGTGAGACCAATATATTCATAGGCTATATTAGGATAGTTGAAGCAATTAAGTGTGTGGAATATTGATAAACAGTCAAATATTGAATTAAATAAGAGTCAAAGCTGTCCTTAGTTTCGAGGGGAATCGGACAGTAAAGGGAATAACCTCCACATGGAGACTTCCTACACTGCAGAAAAGTTAGATGTATCATTCGCTGGCATGCATGTTGGAATAGTGGTGTCAACGGTGCTTGTGGCCAAAGCCTTAGTGCAGTTAGTTAAACACCTGAAGGAGGAGATAGTAGTGATAGCCTTGCTGGATCAAGGTTCGCAGTATTGTTTCCTACATAGGAATGTGCTTCAAATTTAAATATCTCGTTCTCCAAAGTGAATACTTATTCATAGAATGAATTATTAAAACTTATTCGCTGTAGGATTTTTATACAGTGTTTCTCCTCTGCACCTAGATGTGTTGACATTGGCAATGGACAATATAAAATCCATTCTATATATAATAAAACATACAGAAAGACATTTCCTGAACCTTCACATGGGCATTTTAGATGGCAGTTCGCCATCTAGCGGAATAAAAATCATGTGCGCGGTCAAAATATACCTTTAATTTAATATCAACACCTGAACATTCATCTATTTTTCTTTCACATACACATAACATATATATGAATAAAACCAAAGTGCTGATAAATGATAATACTTACATTAAGGTGATAATACATTTTCGTCGTTGGACATGATGGAGATTTTGTATATGAAGTTAGGTTTTTGACTTGGAATTAAGAGAGTGTGGCATGGCCTGTATTATCATTTGTGAACCCTTCCAGCGGTTTCGCCAGTCTAAAAAGCCCCTTACATTATTTTTATCATTGTAGTAAGGGTATTAGAAAATTGCTTTGTTTAAAAATAATCATACGCATCAAAAATAGTTCAAATTCATTATATTTCTGCTGTATTCAAAGCTTATGTCCTTATTTACCTTTATGTTTTTACTAAGGATACCTCTGATGGGTCGGATATAGAAGAAGAGATCAGACAAATACAATATAAAAAGCCGTTTGGTAGTTAAACTGGCGAAACCGGTGGAAGGGTTTACCACTGATGAGCCATGCTCTTATAAAACTTTTCTCATCGCAATAAAAGCAGTAGGATATTGAATTTATGTTTTAGAAAATATCGTTAAAATGGTATATTATTAAAATCACATTTCTCATCATGCTCTAAATTGTAATTCTAGAAACAAAATAGGTGTGGAAAAGATGCTGCTTCTTTTATTATTCCAAATCAATAAACATGGTACAATCCATGATTACCATGATGTGTACAGGGAAGTTACTTTTGTATTCAAATTATACTGGACGAGAGATATAAATAATCGATTACCGACATCCAAAACCCAGGATTGAATCCCCGTATTGGACACTTTTCTAACCAATAAAAATTGCTTCAATCGCTCTCAATTCTTTCAAAAGTCCAAATTTACAAATGAGTGCAAGTAATCAAAAGATGTTCTTGAGTATTTGTAAGTGAAAAAGTCGAAATTCTTTCTACATGTGTAGCCATGTGGTTCACTTACTGATTCCTACCAATCAGTCGCCGCCATGATTATCATGGCTTGTATCCTCAGTACTAGGGTTTTAATGAAATAGAAAGCAAGTTTTTTTATACATGAAGAAATCATTCTGAATTTACCTAATTTGATGTTAAAGTGAATGATAAAATATTAAAAAGTAAAGGTATAAAGGGACTGGTTTACCACTATGTAAATACAGATAATATGTAATTGAGGTCAAATTAAAACTTTTAAAACGTCGAATTCTCTGAAATATCGCCTTTTAAAAATAAATCTATTTAAAACTTATTTGATATATTAAATTAAAATATTTTCCGAAAATTTTCTAGATATAAATAATTTTAAATTTTGCAATTTTTAATGCATTTATTTGATAGAAATATGTTTGAATTTTACCTCAAATTTGTTTGAAATATTTTATATTTATATTTGAAAATGGTTTGAATATTTCTTACTAAAAATGCCGTTTTTATTCATCAAGATGAGAAAAAACACGACACCATGAATAGCAGGCCATTCAGGTAGGAGGCAATATTATATTGGAAATGGATAGAAACATTTTTTAAATATTGAAGGAGAGGGTGAATAAACATTTTTTTTACGATAGTTTGAGGTAAAAAATGTCTTTTAACTTTCTTTCCTTAACCTAACCTAACCCCTAATAACCATCTAGTTATGTAAAAACACTATTGTTAGCAATATCTTCTTCATTATTGCGTTCTATCGTTTTTAGATAACATCTATCGGTTATTTGATGGAGAAAATCCATTTTCAAATTTTACTCCTCGTTTTTTATAAACTTCTTTTTTTTTAGAATAAGAAGAAAAAATTGAGTATTATTATTATATTTTATAAAAATAATTATTAAAAAAATGATTTTTTTTATAAAATAGGATTATTTCGAAAAGTTTTTATTAAATTCATGGCGAATAGTGCATTTCTTTAGAACGAAAATGTATGTATGAAACCATAATAAATTGTGTTGGATATATTTTTTTTTAACCTAATATGATGAATGTAGTTGGTAATTTTAAATTAAAGAAAGTATTCATGTAATTAAGACAGTAAACATATTAAAATGATCTACTATTAACTACATCTGGAATCTAAAAAAGCATAAGGTTTCTCTCCCGTCAAATTAAAAGTCAAAGCTAGGCGCGATCTATTGTCTGTCGCCGCAAACTAGAGGATTCAGGTCGGTCACAAAGCCACAACACCAGCTTTGACAAACTGAGAAGCGTCCACCTAGAGACCATGGTTTCTGACTGATGGTCCTCTCGTCAGTCCAAGGCGGACTTTATTCCATGAGATTTACACGGGATCCAATAGAATCCTCACAATCTACCAAAGAGATGTTTAGATGGCAAAGTTGCTGGGCCAAATCTAGATAGATGGTGTCTAGTTTTGACGTTTAATTTGACGGGAGAAGAGCCCTATGATTCTTTAGATCAATTTCCTCCCAGAAAGTTTTCTATCTACATCTGGAATGTCTTGGATATATCCTTAGACATCCTCCTACACTTTGACTCCACTGTCTAGTCTCTACTGTCCTACTAACGGCGTAAGGAAAATAGGAAGACCAACAGTCCAATACTGATAATACATCACATCTTACATCTCACACACAGTTATCTACAGGGAAAGATAGGGAAAGTTAGAAGGATATCATTCATGTCAACTAGGTAGACAGATATTTGTAGAGCTGTATGGAGCTTCTCTATTAGTTGTAAAATAAACGAAGAAGCTGATGATAATTCTATCTATACAATGTAAATATACAATATGTAAATATGTCACGGACCTTCTCACTCAGCGATTTCGTGGTAATGATAGCAGTTAGGGAAAATAGTATCGGTACACCCTGTAAATATGCAAATATTGTGAATAATGTAAATATACAATATGTAAATATGTCACGGACCTTCTCACTCAGCGATTCCGTGGTAATGATAGTAGTTAGGGACATTAGTATCTGTACACCCTGTAAATATGCAAATATTGTGAATAATGTAAATATACAATATGTAAATATGCCACGGACCTTCTCACTCAGCGATTCCGTGGTGGGCGGTGATAGCAGTTAGGGACAATAGTATCGGTACACCTTGTAAATATGCAAATATTATAAAAAAATGTAAATATACAATATGTAAATATGTGATTTTTGATGATACTGCTGAGATGCTTCACCACTCATGAGCCAGGCCCTCCAAATATTTTTTTAATCAAAATAGGAAGAGCAGAACGTTGATTTATATATTAAAAATGTCGCTAATTAGTTTCATTTTTGTATAAAAAGACGTTCCGTTGATATTTATTCCGATAGATGGTACAAACCATCAACAAACTCATATTGCACTATTTCAAAAGATGCCATAAATGCTTTGACTGTATATTTTATATATATTTAGGCCTAGCACACAAGTAAATAAGTAAAGAGAGAGAGAGGAAGCTGTCCTGGAACTTGATCTACGACCCATTTACCAGACAATAAATGTCTGACATCGTTAGTTACACTGAATTTACCTCGCTGGCCATCCCATAATAGTACCCGGACTGCACTCACTTCACACCAGATCACTTCACTGCTAGTCCTAAATTCTATTGGTTGTTAAAAGTGCAATTTATAACTATATATAGCTGGCAGTTCACATGTGTATGTACTTAACAAGAAATTTGATAAATATATTTATAGGGCATTTTAAATCTAGTAATTAAAGTTTCGTGTATTTTATCGTCAAATTCTACAATTGTTTTTTTATTTGAAGAATGAAATTATTTGATGGTTTATATATTACTAGATGAATGACTCGGGCAACGCCCAGGTTTTACCCGAATAAACGTTTTTATTCAAATACTATTCGTTACAATTATAAATTAGCGCCGTGGATGTCACTCTTGTTAAACGTCCCGCTCCAAACCTTGCGTGTTTTTAAAATATAAAAATAAAAATGTTGATTTTACAAAGATTTCTAAAAATTATATTATTTTGATTTTTAAATTTTATTATTTACAATTATAAATTGACGCCTTGGATGTCACTCTTGTGAAACGTCCCGCTCCAAACTTTGTGTCTGAGAAGCGATATTTTTATAGAAAGATGATCTGGCTTTGTGTCTTCTGCTCGAATGAATGTTTTTCTGTTGAAATTTTCTTCCTGCATACTAAAAATGAACTGACTCCAAAGTGTTCTCTGCTTTTTGGATTTTTTCCCGATATAATTTTGTATCTGATAATCAAACATGATACAGCAATATTGTCATCATCATATCTGTCTAAAAAACAAATATTATTGCCCAGAACCGGTCAATTTCAATTTTTATTGGCTAAAAATCTGATAAATATATCTTCCAGAGTCATTTATTTAAGTCCTCGATATGTGGAACCACTGAGTTAAGGTAATATTTGTAACATTCCAGTTGTAAGAAATTAATCTTTATATATAAATGGTGATATCATAAATATATATAAACTCCAAACAAACTATCAATACACAACTAAACCCTCTCAATACAATTATTTGAATCAACCAATCAAATACGAATATTGCTATCACGTGACCCTCTCAACCAATTATATCAATCATTCATCCATAACTTTAAATTTTCCATTAGGAACCATTTGAATACAAAGCTTTCCAATCAATATTATATTAAACCGTCTTTTCATAGAGTTCTTTTTATTAGTTTTGACCAGAATTCTCTTTGTTTATCAAACTTTTGCGATAAAATCTTTAATGAGCATCGATTGAAGAAATCGCTCCCTACAAAAGTTATTTTGATATAGTGTTTTAGAAAGCCAAAAGTCGGAGATTGCTTAAAATGAAATGTGTTCCTTTATAGAGTAAATGTATATAAATATATATGTGTTATAAAAATACATATTCTATATGTATTTGCGTCAAAGGGGCAATATAGAGAGTAGAAAAAAGTCTTCCCATCTATTATTCACCTCATTTTTACATTCTCCTTATCCATTTTCACCTCTTTTGCACATTCCTTTCCATTATTCACCTCATTTGCACATTCTCCTTATCCATTTTCACCACCTTTGCACATTCCTTTCCATTATTCACCTCATTTGTACATTCTTCTTATCCATTTTCACCTCATTTGCACATTCTTCTCCTTCATTATTTAGCTTTATTGCATATTATTCTTCCCCATTATTCATCTCATTTGCACATTCCTTTCCATTATTCACCTCTTTTGCACCTTCTTCTCATCTATTATTCACCTCATTTTACACATTCTTTTCCCTTATTCACCTTTTTTGCACCTTCTTCTCATCTATTATTCACCTCATTTTACACATTCTTTTCCCTTATTCACCTTTTTTGCACCTTCTTCTCATCTATTATTCACCTCATTTGCACATTCCTTTCCATTATTCACCTCTTTTGCACCTTCTCATCTATTATTCACCTCTTTTTGCACATTCTTGTCTATTATTCACATCTTTTGCACATTCTTCTTCTCCAATATTCATCTCTTTAGTCTATTCTTCTTTCTATTTTCACCTGTTTTGCACATTCTTTTCCTCTATTTTTACCTTAGTTCCACCTTATTCTCATTTAATATTCATCTATTCTTCGTTCTATTTTTGCTTATTTTGAACATTCTTCTCTTTAATTTTTCACCTTCTTATCCTCCCTTATTGATCTAGTTTGTACACTCTTCTCCTATCTTTTTTGCTTCTTTTTGTACCATCTTCGCATCTATTATTAACCTTTTTCGCACATTCTACTCTTCTATTTTCCACCTCTTTGCACATCCTTTCTATTTTTAACTATTTTTGCACATCTTTATTTTTCCTCTTTTGCACATTCTTCGTCTCTATTTTAACCTATTTTGCACATTCTATCTCTATTTCTTTTACCTTTTTATTCACATCTTTTCTCCTATTTTGCAAATTATTCTCATTTTTACTAATTTATCCTTCTCACTTACTAAACATTACTCGTGAATAGGTGGCGAACCAGTGATGGAGAATCAATGCTTAAGTATGTAAATACAGGGTGGTCCATAAGTCCCGATAAATTTAATTTTAAAAAATGGTTCGAGACTTTATGAGCCACCCTGTATGTGTTGAATTATTGCAAAAATGTTGAGCTGATCAGTCGCTGTGTGGATTGAAGACCACACCAAGAGACAGGAGTAACAAAAGGAAGAACATTAGGAGGGTCAACCAGTCATATGGTCGCTGCAGATGTCAACTCACAGCCCCGAGTGACAGAATGACCGGTCCTGTCACCTCTCTGGTCCTACTGTCCCATCAAACTGTCCGGTACTACTGCCAACTGAACTCTGACTAGAGAATGTCTAGCCTAGCAGGCTCTCTCTCTGTCTCTCCACAATATCGTTTGTGAATTTATTTGATACTCAACCAAATACACAATTGAGGTAAGTATGGTAGGTTGGAATACAAGACATAAAATAGGACAGTAGAACTATCTCCCTGTAAAGGACACCTAGTTGCAGAGCCAAAGTGTTCTTTACGGAGAGGTGTCCTCTTACCGGAGAGTTGCTAAAAAGTAAAAATGGTAATTTTGCAAATGAAAACTGCCCTTTATAGAGAGCTGTTCTCTAGCGCGAGTGTTCTCTCATGGAGTATGTTCTACTGTATATGTAAATTAGTTTAGAACAAATTCAATTTAATGTTTTGGACTACCTTACGCTGCATAATTTTTCTAGCTTGAAGAATGAAAGAAAAGAAAAAAACAGCGTTTTTAAATCCCCAATTCGAGATTTAAAAGAAAACCAACATTGGCCGTGTCACCAACTTCCACAAATCTGACCAGACGACTCTCCGTTGGGCAGTTAAGAGCAGCAGATGCCGGTCAAAACGACGTGTTGCCAAGTTTTTTCCAAACTTTCTTCTTTCAGCCTTTTACTGGGTACTTGGGATAAACTACCTTTTAGGCTTAGCCATCTTGTTGGGAAGTATTTCCTTCTTTTTCCCGCCAATATCTGTCCGTTAGCTTTACTCTAGGTATGAAACAGACACTATGCAATGCTAAATGTAAATATAGAGGGCTATATGTTGACTCTATAAAACATTCGCCTGTTTCCCGTGCCGATGGAATAATCAAACGGAAAATGTCTCGATATAATCAATTTTCTCTTAACGTCTTAAAATTTAATCTTACGGAATTATCAGATACAAAGATAAAACCTTGAGATCAAAATATACTAAATTAAAAGTTTAATTATAGTTTTTAATAGTACCTTTAATAGCTATATTAAAATTTTTAATATATTGATATTTTTCAATAAATACAGCCAGTAAATAAAACGTGTTTAGGAGATGTACACAGATAAAATTACAAAATTAAAAACATTATTAGTACCTACACACAATAGATCGTTTATATGGGAATATTATTTGATCTTTTTTAGATTTTATCCCCTTTTTTATAGATTTTGTATATGAAAGAAAACTTTTCTAAAATATATATTGATAACACATATATAGAGACTCCTTTTATACATTTTATTGAAACAATTTTTTTTTTGAGTTTCTCAGATTGTAAACTTAAAAAAAATGTTTTCAGAATTTTTTGTCCTCAATTTAGGTAACTACATAATAGACAAATCAGAAACAATATAGACAGCTCTATATTAGAAGCTAGAATTTATTCACCTGAGGAAAACGACAGAGATGCAACGACAATTCGGAAAATAAGGAATTTAAGAGATATCTGATGGAGCTATATTCTCCTTTTTCAGACAAAAGGTGATGGTTCAAATACCTTTTGACAGGAAGTTGTACCTTTTAGCATGTATATAGTGATTCAGACAATAACTCTGAAAGGTATTACAGTGACCTTTATTGAAGACACACGAGATAACCAGGTGTGAACAAAATTACCTATCTTATTCTTCTTAAAAAAAATACAGTTGAACCTGTCTATAGCGCCTCCTCTTGGGACTCACGAAAATATAGTGCTATAGAGAGGGGGTGCTATAGACTGGTCACTTTTAATGTAAATCCTATCGTACTACGTATTTAAAATCGGGCGCTATAGACAGGTTTAACTGTATATATATACGACCGGCGACCTCAAAGACTTAAGTTCCTTAATTTTTGTCCATGATTGCATTATAGAGAGATTTTGTGATTTTTAATTAGAATTAGGTTTTATTTAAATACATAGTTATTCCTGAAAAAAATACCATTAAAGTCAATGTTAATAGGCACTCTGAAAAGTAAAAAGAGTTGTTCGAAAACAAATTTGCATAAAATATAAATACCAAACGATATATTGAGTGAACAGAAGATATTTACGATCGCAGAAGAAAAGCCGTACTCAAAATTTACAACGTTGCTAAGTAAAAAAAAAAAGGCATAATTCGTTCACGACTAGAGAATGATATTTATTGAGCTAATATCAAAATAAATTCGCTCGCAGATGACACAAGACATGCAACCCATCACGAGAGGGAACCAGACGAAAAAATTCGCCATTCAATTTAAATAAATCCAATTGAGGATTGCTCCTTTTTCCTGGCCTGCTCATCTTTTTAATGTTGGAAATGGGTTTAAGAAAAGAAGTTTTATACTCGATATAAATTACAAATTTGATCTAGAATGAAATCTTAGTTTATTTTTTTACTGATAAAAGAATATATTAGTTTTTCTCTTTTGAGAAAGATTAAAAAATATTCAAAACAATTATTTGGAATTCGACTAAAAATTGGAATTATTCACGATACAAACGATATATTTTTGTTTGACTTTTTCAATCAATAAATAATAAGTGAATTTATATAAATCGTAAAAATACAATATTTATTCATCAATTTTTATTTTATAGATGAATAAATTGAAAATAATAAACAAAATAATGGAGTAGAATGAAAATATTTGGAATAAAATAGAAACAGAGTTAAAATACAAAATTCCTCTTCATATATTTCATAATTATTTTATCAATTTATATATTTATATTCGGAAACGTCATAAAGTGTATATAGATTTTATTTTTCCAAGAATTCGGATGCGTTATGTAAAATTTCTCCATTTCTATATGCAAATTTTCCGTCAGACGATATTCGAGTCGAAAGAATATATCCCAGACTATTTTATTTACATTACTTGGTGAATAGACTTGTTTATTTATTTAGGAATATGTTTGCTTTCTGTAGACATGAGGTAATTTAATCGATAAATGTCTAAACTATTCATTTAACTATTATAATTTGCATAACTTGGGAGTTATGCAAGTGAGTTCTATATTGTATCCAATATATATAGACAAATATTGAAATGAATGAAAAGTGTGAAAATATTGAAATTTATTTTCCATATAGTGCGTATATTTTACTTTTAAAAATGTATATATTATTATATAAGAGTCTATTTTTTTATTATGCAACTGATTTGTGTTGCATATCCCAATCAATGTATTGCATAACGCGCTCTGTCAATATTTCGACACACCCTGATCCACTTCTTTACTTTTAATTCCTTCAAAACATTTTATTATTACTATTATATATTATCATAGTAATTTATAAAATATTTGAGCAATGTGTTTCTTTTTAATATTATCATCAAATATTATCTCTACAGATCTTACTGCAATGATATAAGTTATTGAATGAGAGGGTTTGGCTAATCAGTGGTGAACCCTCTCAGCGGTTTCGCCAAATTAATCTCCAAGCCGCTCTACTATTGTATTGGTTTGGAATATACCCTGTATTTTCTATGGAAGGCAGCTTAGGGGTGTTTAGTGAACCTATGGACATAAGCTTATAGGTCTGTAGAGGATAGTTACCATCTTTAGATATAAGTACTAAATATGACGGCAATATATTATATAATATCTTTGCTACTATCTTCAGACAATGAGTATTGAATGCACTTGTAATATGGTAATAATGCGTTACCATCTTAAGACAAGGGTACTGAATGTGATGGTTTATTTTTTATTATTATCCTTAGTACACATGGTACAGGCCATGATAATCATGGTGGGTATTTAGCTACTGATTTTACTGTAAGTGCACCACATGTCTACACCTGTGAAAAGCAGTTCGACTTTACACTTACAAATGTGTCAGAGCCCCGTTTGGCTACTTGCATTCTTTGGTGGGGTTGAACTTTTGCAAGATTCGGGAACCATTGGAGCATTTTTTTAATTAGAAAAAAGTGACCAATGCGGGATTCGATCCCGTGTCGTAGCGTTCGAAGACCAATGGTTTAGACCGACCTTCCACCGATTCCCCGAATGTGATTGTAATGATTAAACGTTGTTTCCATTTTAAGATAAATTTACTGATTTTGATGACAATGTTGATGGCATGTTAATCTTCAGACACAAGTACTATATGTAATAGTAGTGGAAAATATAGCTTCAGACAAAAGTATTGAAGGTTTTGGTAATGGTAAATACTGGTAATTGTATTTGGTCTTGTTACCTTGCATGTTTCTTATCTACAATCCGAATCATACCTCAAGCTGAAGACTATGGCGTTACCTTTAAGGAAGTTTAAACGAAATATTCAGGACTATTTTATATAACGATATTTTGATAACGAAGGCCATATAAAAGAGATAATCAAATTAACAAGTCAATTATCCTTAGATAATTATAAAATAATTGAGAAAGGTTCTCACAATTAATGTAAATATAAAATCAATTAAAGGTCATTATAAAATAATCAGGTAGGGAAGAATGCAAATTTCTAGAAATAGTAATTTAAACTTCAATTATTAACTAAGGATTGTTAGTTTAGAGAGATTTAACTACAAATTACTCCCATTAATTAGTGTTATGCATTACTAAGAGAATTTGTATTTATTAGCAGTTACTTGTAGTATTCCGTTAGGGGAGGTAAAAACCTTATCGTTTAAGACCTCCCTTTTTAACTTTCTGTGATGGAATAACAAAAGAAGGGGAATAAACCAATTTATTAAATGAATAAAAGCACGAATTAATTTACATAATGGCTTTAATATTCATATCTGCTTAGTGTATAAATAGCAATAGAATATATTTATTAGTTTATTATAATGGATGCATTAGCGCGCCATCTGTTAGAAAAAATTGAAACTATTTTTGACGTGTGCAATGATAAATAAATGGGAAGGCCTGGTTCATCAATAGTGAACCCTCCAATAGATTAAACTGGCGAAATCGCTGGGAAGGTTTACTACTGATGAGCCTGGCTCTCCCATTATTCGTATCATTACAGTAAGGGCACTATAAATTATTTTATTAAAAAATAATCATATATGTGAGTAAAAATAGTTTAATTTGAGAAATCAAATTAAATTATATAGTTTTTTGTCAGAATTATTTTCTATATAATTTTATAAATAATAGATTAGATTGCTTTAAAAAAAATATCACATATTTTAAATATACATCAATATTACAGCGCAATATGCCAGTCATACAAGATTTTATTTAATTTTGACCGATGAACACTTTGTATACTTGTACTATTAGTTCTTAAAGCTCGATATAAAAGCAGAGAACATTGCTAAAATATGAAAAAAAAAAGATGAATAAAAGAAACACAGTGGTTATTAAACTCTTCATCAATCTTAGAACTGCTTCGTCTGCAATAAAATATGTTTTCGAATGTTATCGAATAGTATTGGTAGTTATTTATGATTATAACTTAATTGCATAAGATCGCTTTATCCAAAATGAGTAAAGATTAATCAAACTAACATTATGCATTAGCGTGCCATCCGTTATAATAAATATAAACTATTTTTGACGTCTATGTTTCTTTGTAAATAAAATAATTTTCTACTACCCTTACTACAATGATGAAATATTGGGAGGGCCTGGCTCATCAGTGGTGAACCCTTCCATCGGTTTCTTCAGTTTAATCTACTAATAATTGCTTATCTTTAGGTACTTCTATATCGTATAAATATTTTATTCAACATTTTGTTAATCTCTTATTTTTAGAATTAACAAGTTTTTAGTTTGTCATTGTATTTGAAGATAGATGTTAAAGAACGGATAATAATCATCAACATTGATTCATAACCAATATAAATAAATAATTACAAAACACAAGAGATATATGCAAATATTTAAAATAAACATCATGTAAAATTAGAATGATAAAAATTCATTGTATAACAGAAAATTAATTATTTTAATTAAATTCGCAGTGAGTGACTAAATTACATTAATAAAAATATAATTTTATCATTAAAAAATAAACGATATGTAAAAAAATACATATTCACACTTCGATCAACAATTAAATGATTTTTATTGATTTTCTGCGAGATATTCACAGATAGAGAGAGGAAACATCAAATTGATAATTAGACATTTTCATTAAAATTGATTTTACAATTAGATCTCTAATTCTCAATAAATGGAAAAACTATTTTTTTATTTAAATAAATATGCGAATCAATTTGAAAGGAATTTCTTTTCAACTATTGATTATAAATTACTTTTATTTTTCTTTAAAACTCCGCGTAAATATTATCATTAATCAAATTGGGTTTAACAAAAATAAGGTTTCATTATTTTGAAAGCAAAGATATCCCCCTTAAACTGATAATAATATATCTCTAATTTTTTTTCTTCTTAATATTATTTTTTCATATCCATAATTGAAATTTTGTATTATTTGAGGGTTGTAATTTTTGTTTGTAAATATTTATATTAAACTAAAAGATATCTCGTGTTACAAATTACCTAAAATTTGATATTTTTTAGAATAAATTAGAAATATATTAAATCACATATAATTTGTGGTAAAATTAAGAAATAAATTTAAAAATATTTAGAAATATTTAATATAAATTAAAATTTATTATTAGATCAAAATAGTATAATATATATATCATATATTTTTGCTAGATTATTCAAAAATCTAGATAAGTATTTACAGAATTTATGGAATTTAATGTAAGAAACTTTTAGATATTAGTCCTCTTGGATCGGTATAGATATTACATAGTATCCCTTTGCGACCACTATTTATTTATTTGTTATCATTTACAAAGCACGCGATATCCGTCTTGGATATTTGCATGCATACACAAGTTCGGGAGCTTATTTACAGTAATTATTAATATGATTTTAGTTATTATAATAGAAATTATTAACATATTTGTCAGTTAGTTAACGATTTAATTACCCTATAATGAATATTAGTGAACATCACATAAGAACAGAAATTTAGAGCTATTTACAGCATATAACTATTTACCATTTATTACAGCCCAGGCTATCTATTACTAAAAAACATTCTACAAAATCTATTAAAATTTATATACATATATCTATTATTAACTATTTGATTTAGACAATTTATATTTATTTGATTTTTGACTCTCAAGTCCTCTACAAGTCGACAGTCCGTTAAAATATGTACAGGATTTTCTTCTTCTGCACCACATGAGCATTTAGGCGAATCCGTCTTTCTGACTTTGTACAAATATGATCTAAAGTTACCGTGTCCAGTAAAAAATTGGACATTGTAAAAATTTGGCTTGACATATTTGGGTATTTGGGAATCAGTGAAGAAGGACTTGAAAATGGTATTAGTCTTCTCATAGTATTTCTGCAATTTTTCCCTTATGTAATTAGAAATTATATTCCTACTTGAAGAGTCAAATCGGTTGTAATTTATTTCGGTTTTCAACATGTTAGATTCAATATATTCAGTAAGTTTGGGGACTTGTGCAAGTATGTGTTTTCAATCCGATTATGTTGTACTGTAGGCCTGTATACAATGTTTTAATATACTATATTGAAGAGAATTTAGTTTGTCCTTAGACTTTTTGTTTATGAATGGATACCATATTGGATAACCATAAATAATTGTACTTCGATATAATGTCTTATACAATATCAGTCTTCGTCTAAAGTCCAGACCCCATGCTTTCTTTGTCAGGCCAAATAGGTATCCACTAGCTCTAGTTACTTTTATGATCATTTCATTAACGTGAGGCGTAAAGTCCAGTTTGCTTCTGACTCGGTGATTTTTAATAGTTACTCCTAGAATCTTAAGTTCTTCAACCGGTTTAATTAACTTGCTACCTGAGACTATTATATCGCTATTGCATTTATATAAATATAATATTTTTGTTTTTTCATCTGACAATTTTAATTTACGACTTTCACACCACTTATTGATTTTTCTTAATACATTATCTATTGTCTTTCTTAGTTGTTCAGGAGTTTTATTGCAACATATTAACGTAATATCATCTGCATATCCTATTGTTTCACAATTATCATCCAGATTATTATTCAGTATCTCATTAATAAGAATATTCCATAATGTGGAAACTAGTTTAGCCTACTGGGAATAGCTTAAAAGCGCTTTAATTTGTTGATCAGGGAGAGGTTTCTCTGAGATAGTCCCCAAGCCAGTTGTTCCCAGGGTGGTCCTCGGACTTTCTCTTTCCTCACCGATCTACTCCTCACGGGTTCTTACTTCTGGATCCTGTCTCCTGTGTGCGTTCTTGTCACTTTGCCATTATGACGACTGCTTCGCAAATCACCTATATATATATGAAAAACAATAGAAAAAATAATAAAAGGGTCAGGTGTTTTTATTAAAAATAATGAAAGCATATCCTGACCAGGAGCACATGTGCTTTTTAGATGGCAGAGCGCAATCTAGTTGAACAGAAATCAACTAAACATTGATTTAACCTGTTCCCTGATATTTGGACAACCTAATTTATTGACAAATCAAGAAAGGCCATCCACGAATATATATATACTAGCCGAATGACCCGGGCAACGCCCGTGTTTTACCCGATTGAATGTTTTGATTCAAATACTATTTGTTACAATTATAAATTGGCGCCTTAAATGAATGCATATTTTAGTTAATAACTATAGCCTATGTGCTTTATCTGTCTATGTACTGTTGGCTTCCGTAGGCGTCTCTTACTGGGAAAAAGAAAGAGAGGATTCCATTTGGTTATTAACTAATATATGTATTTATTTAAGGAGCGACCCGCTCCAACACAATAGTTACAGAAATGGGGGGGAGGGGGGGGGGCAAAGGTGGCGTGATCGTAGCCGACCAATAGGAGGGCGCCATTCCAAAAAAAAGCAAACCGTGACAGAGGCCACGCATGAAGCTCGTAACTGTATATAGAATGTCGTATTTTATAAGTTGTATATAGAAACAACAGGTCCGTGTATAACACTACAAAATGGCGCCAATAAAGCGGATAACCAGAAGAGAAAGGGTCATTGAACCGGGAAGGATAGTAAAACAGGTCGTTGACATTGTCCAAACTACTTAGGGAGAATATATACATATTGGCCGTGTCAGTCTGGACGTCCGCCCACTCTGACGTCACCTTCAGCATATAAGCTGGATTATTTCTGAGTCCAACAAGAAGAGAGGAATCAGGAGTTATGTAGTTAGGTTACCATGTTTACCGATTAACAAGAGCTACCAGGACTCTCCCTTAATCCATCTTACCTTCCCGGGGGCCATCCCCTAAACCGAGGTAACCATGTTCCTATGTGTGACCTTCCTATGTCTACAGGCTAGTGCGCTCCCACTCTGGCCCATGACTGTACATACATATTGAATGAGGAGCCTACTGCGACGTTGTCGGCTCCACACATTACGACATATATATATTGTTTTGTTAATATTAAGGATCGAGAGAGAAGTTATACTTTAGAATAATAACGCTGACGATCGCCAACAGCGCGAAACGCGTTCGAGGATGGCTTTTCTTGATTTATCAAGAAATTGGGTTGGCCAAATATAACGGAGCAAGTTAAATAAACGTTTAGCTTATTTTTGCTCCGTTAGATGGAGCTCTGCCATCTAAAAAGCACATGTGCTCGTGGTCAGGAGATGCCTTCTTTATTTTTTAGAATAATAATTGTTTACCAAAATGAATAATCAAATGGTAAAGTAAATACTAACAACATGTTTGGTCAAATGTAAAAAAAACAATGTGTGAGTATTTATTTTTAATTTAACAAAATAAATGTTTTAAAATTATGTTGTTATTATTATAAGAAAAGTAGCACAAGGAATTTTATTTATATTAATCCACAAATTTGGTTCAACTTCTATATGTTCACATAGTTTAATAAGAGACAGAAATGGATATTTAATCGTATAAATATAATGGAGATAAATACCGGAGGAGTAAATAACATATTTACCATATGAATAAAATCCTGAATTTTTCTCCGAGTTCTTTGTTGACCGGGAATTTATTGGCCGGGGAAGATTAGGCGGGAAAAAACAGGCGCGCGCCAAAATAGCCTCGTACCCAGGGGGAACGCGTTGTCTGGCGCCTTGTCTTCTGCTATTCTTGTGGCGTAATCTTGTTTTTGTTTTGTCGGTGGTAGCACAATATCTTATCTACTAACGGCCTTACACTATTGCATATTGGACTAGGTGGGTATTCTCGCGGTTTTAATTGCGCGCCATCTATATATATCATATGATGCTATTTATAGCGCGCTTCTTTTTTATTTCTATAAATAAACCGCTTCCTACTGTCCTTACTGCAATGGAAAAATATTGGGAGGGTTCTTTAGTGATGAGCCAGGCCCTCTCAATATTTTTACATGGAAGTAAGGAAAGGAAGCGTTTTATTTGTAAAAGATAAAAACGGCGTGCTCTAAGTGACATCAATTCTTACATATAGATTGCGCGGAAATACCTTACAACTATTCCTATATTTGTGGATGTAAAATATAACTTGAGGACTCATATACTGCCTGAATCCACCGCTACAATCACACTGTTGGTGGAAGAAAAAAATAGAATAGAAACATATGCCCTATTTTTAATATCAACCCCTGCCCCTTTTTTCCTTTCGTTCTCACATGTTAATAAATACTATAACAATTGGAAAAAGTCGAGAATTTAAAATTTACAAGTTTTGGCTAATCTATGTAATAACACTCCAACAACATAAACATTTATATAAAATATATCGAATAATTCATTAATCGCCTACAAAACCAAAATGAAACCCCACATCAATGCATTTATATAATATGAAGTTGCAGGAGGATGGTATTCGTGTACCGAAAGAGGCATCTTTCCCTTTAAATATGCATAAATGTACAATGCTCATAACTCTAGTAAAACATTTTACTTTTTGATAAATTCGACCGATTTCATAAATCCTCTCGTAGAAAATGTATCAAATCGAAGCCGTCCCTGTACTGATGAGTGCCATAGCCCTAAACTATAGAATACAGGTTGTTGGATTTGTCTGAATTTGTCAAAACTTGTGTTATAGCTTATTCATTAGCATCACTAGTAAATCTTTCCACTAGGGTGATAAATATAGCTGTAATGCATAATTAAAAGGATAGGTCCTCCTTTTGTATAACACTAACAAGTCTTATTCCTCACCTCAAACCTGGAAACTCTCTTGCAAATATATACTCAACATATAATACATATGCAATTTCCACAAACCCACTTTTAAAAAAGAAGTTGTCAATACGTGGTATGACCAAATAACAAACAAGACTATCATACATAGTTAAATACCATTCGCTAATATATGACGTCTAGTGACTGCAACAGGAGTGATCGAAACATATATTGAGTCATCCTCCTTACTTCAACTGGCATTTCGTCTACAATCCTACGAATGGTAGGATCCTCTTCCTAAGAAGATGACCAATCATCCACAGTTATCTACAAAATGGAGCAAAGAAAGTATAATAAACCTCATTTATGCTAATAAGGCCTCCAAATAATTAAAGAATTAAATATAATTATTCTATTTAATACGTATTTGTAAAGTAAAACTATATATATATATATATATTAAGAAAAAAAGAATGGGTATTTGGCCAATTTTGGAATAATTAAAAATCAACGAATAGTCGATATTTATTCCGACAGATGGCGCAAGCCATCAGCAACTTTCAGCACGATAAGGAGATTCCTTTTTTCTTAATTTATCCACCTTATCCCAATAAAGTTTATTGTTAAATAAAAAAATAGAACATTTCAAATCATAATGCAGGCTGATATTGCGTCGTAAGCGCTATCTATAAGAATTGTAACATTTCCTCATTTTACAGTAGGAAATGGTTTTTATTTGAAAGAAATCTAGCTTTAAAGTAGTTTGATATTTTATTTTGTTTGTATATCGTATGTCATGAATCATAAATGGTTCAACCCATCATTATAACTGTGTGCTATATTATTTCCAAACGATTTATTTCCACTTACCGACTAAATTATACCTTGAGAAAACTCATCTATTACTCCGAGTTGGCTGATACAATGAGCAGACGATTTCTCTCTCTTTTCGTCTGCCTAAAAATAAAAATCCTATCTACATATCAGCTCATTCGTCTTATATGCAAAATAATATATTTTTATTTTGTAAATTATCTCGTAAAATGAGAATAAAAACAGTATCAATGCGTTTCTTTATTTGTTAAAAGTGCAAGCTTTCGGATTTTTATAATCCTTCCACAGACATTTTGCGGTAGAATTATAAAGATACGAAAACTTGTACATTTAACAAATAAAGAAACGCATTGAAACTGTTTTATATTTTTATTTTATACTTTATAGCATTTCTTACTCTCATTGGGATAAAAATCGACTTATATTTCTCAGGAAATAGTTAAAGACTTTTAAAACTTTTCAGTTTGAATCTTTTTAGTAAAAAAAAAAAAAGAAGAATGTTTTAACCAAAAGAGAGAAGAATCGGTGGCAGGGCAACCAATTTAAAGGGATGATGATATATTCACAGAGTGAAGTGTTGCTGAACGCATATATCACACCAAGAATGTCGTCTCTTAGAAATTCCAAGAATTTGTTTCATTGTCGTCTGGTCATCAATGAAATGGCACACTTAAATCTTGTCATCATATTTCTTATTTATAGAACACTCTGTGATAAATACCTCACACCTATATTTTAATTGATATAGTTTTTTTTTTTCAATTTTTCAATTTTCAACCTTTCAATTCACTATTTATTCATCTATTTTGAAAATAGAGCAATCCATAGAGATACATCTTTAATTAAAAAGGCATATATTGAATCAAAATATCATTTATTTTACCAATATTTCAGTTGGCTGAACGCCAACCTTTATCAAGGTGTTATAACATTTTAAAGATAAATGATAAAGGTTAGCGTTCAGTCAATTGAAATATTGGTAAAATAAATGATATTTTAATCCAATATATGTCTTTTTGATTAATTATTCATCTATATATCTTTATTTTAATCTATAAACATTATTTTTATTTAAAAAAATTCCCAACTTTATATATTAACTTTATTAATATCCTATAACACGATATCCCAAACTCAGGGATATTTGCGTCAATACATTTATTTACATCATAACAAAATGGCTATATACAAGCGTATAAAAGTAAATACTTTTAGATAATTATCCAAATAAAATTGTTCAAGGACAAAAAAGACAATTTCCAACATTGCTCAACGATATGATTATCAAAATATACATCAAATTCTTAGATTTAATTATTTTTATATACACCTATCTCCACCGATTTACACGGTACTTGTTTTACACGTTTTCGCTTTTACACGGTTTTCCAAATAAGTTTTTTTTGTTGTTTTTATCGCACTATACTAAATGCTACTGTGATTGAACACATGCGCTGTGTACACATCTCACGAGGAATCCCGAGCTTATGTGCTGACTACATATTTTTTAACCTGTCAATGCATTTTATTTTAATTTCTGTGTACACCTATCCCCCGATTTACACGTTTTTCTCAGGAACGTATCTACCGTGTAAATCGGGGGATAGGTGTATTATAGATAAAATAGTGTCAAAATGCATTAGCTCGCCATCTGTTATATAAAAATTCATATCAATTTTGACGCCTCTGGTTTTTTTTTTAATAAAACAATTTTATACTGTCCTTACTTCAATAATATAATAATGGAATGGCCACCGATTAATCAGGTTCTCCTATTATTTTATCATTGCAGTAAAGGAAGTTGAAAATTGGTTAATTTTAAAAGAAACAGACGCCTAAAAAATAGATTGAAAAAATTTCTTATAAACTATCATGTTATAAAAATGAATGTATAACATTAAAAAAAGGTGGCATTATAGTTTAACAAATGTTACATTGTAAAATCAAATAATATTCTATATATATACCAAAAAGGTTTTATATAGAAAAGAAGAGAAGGAAAAGAAAACCGTATAAAAGAACAGAAGTAACTTTTTGGGTCCCAAACGATACTCGCTCAGTTCCCTCTAAAAATTCTACCTTGATAACTCATCCATCATGCTTTCAGACCTTTCCCTCTCTGACTTTATTTTGTCAAACTCAATAAAAATCCTGGAGTATTTAGAGAGCCATTAAACTCTAGCAGAAGATATACCATGTTCGTCTGCTAGTAAATAAAAATGGAGAATTCAAATTCAATAAGTAAATATATTAAAAATAGAAGTATGTATGCAAAAGTATAAATACATGAGAATATATAATATATTTATTTTATTAAATTCGTTTTATTCTCTATTTCGATACGATAAGCACATATGTAAATGGTGGTATATTAATTACATAGTTTCTCTTGTTTTGCAAATTTCAATAAATATCATATAAATGTCACGCATTCTGTATTGATATATAATTAATTATAATAATAAACTATTGATAATTGCGCACATACAATCTTTCTTTCTTTGAATTAATTTAATAATTTAATTATCATTATATTAAGATTGTATATGTGCACCTATATATGTCGGATTTTACTATCGAGTCCGCTAGTTTGTGGAGACGGTCAATAGATGACGCTTAGTCTTCGCGTCTATTTTGACGAGAGAGGTGACCTTCATGTATATAGAACAATCTCCTCCCGGCAAAATATCCATCTATATTTTGGTCATAGATTTGGCCCAGCAATTCTAACAGCTAAACACCTCTTTGGCAGATTGTAAAGATTTCATTTGATCTCTTGTAGATCTCATGGAATAAAGTCCGCTCTAGACTGACGAGGACCATTAGCCCGAAACCATGGTCTCTAGGTGGATATTTCTCCGTTTTCCAAAGCTGGTGTTGTGGCTTTGTCACCGACCCGAGGTCGCTAGTTGCGGCGACGGTCAATAGATGGCGCTCAGTTTTAGCATCTATTTCGGCGGGAGATGGGACCATTGTTTTATATATTATCTGATAATATCTTATTCCGACAGATGGCATAGGCCATCAGAAACTTTCAGTTTCATGATTAAAGATATGTTTATTTTCTCAATTTCTTGTTAAGCTTCTTTCTCCCATTATTTTTATGTAAATAGAGAAGAAATGATAAAGCACAATTTGGATTATAGATTATAATAAAAGAAAACAAGACCTAATCCAAATAATTTATTAGTGTGTGACGTTTCGGCAACAACATTGTCACCATCATCAGACAAAAGAATAAAAATCTTATTCTTTTGTCTGATGATGGTGACAATGTTGTTGCCGAAACGTCACACACTAATAAATTATTTGGATTAGGTCTTGTTTTCTTTTATTATAGAGAAGAAATGTTAAGGAAGTTGTACCTTCTACCATGTATATTGGGGATTCAGACAATAACTCTGAAAGATATTACATTGACCTTTATTGAAGACACACAAGATAACCAAGTGTGAACCAATTGCCTCTATCTCCTTAAAAAATAACAACAAAGACATTCCGCTTAAGTTTTGTCCATGAGTATAGTAAACCCCTATCTTGAAAATTCGAAACTATTTTTGACGCGTAAGACTCTTTTTGAATTTAAACAATTTATACTGCCTTACTGCAATGGAAAAATTAATGGGAGGGCCTGGCTCATCAGTGGTGAACCCTCTCAGCGGCTTCGCTAGTTTAATCCACCATACCGCTGTTATATTGCATCAGTATCACTATAAAAGGAAGTTCCAAAAATGCAATATAACAGCGGTATGGTGGATTAAACTGGCGAAACCGCTGAGAGGGTTCACCACTGATGAGCCAGGCCCTCAAATTAATTTTTCCATTTCAGTAAGGGCAGTAGAAATTGTTTACTTTAAAAAAGAATCGTATGCGTCCAAAATAGTTTCGAATATTCATAACAGATGGCGCTAGAGTGCATCATAACCCCTATCTTTTCGGAAATTTGACTCGATATAGACATAGGTCTTGAAAGAATCGCTGTCATTGTATCCTCGCTGCAATATACACATTTTCCAGATTTTAGGATAATCTGCATATTCAGAAATGTCGATAAAGAATAAAATATTCTGATGAATTCTCAAATCTTGATCAATTGGAAATGATAATCTTCTAGAGACAAGTTTCTTATTGATATTTTAATACCGAATCTCAAGCTATCGGCCCTTTATGTTCTTCTGCAGGAGGATTCAACAATACAACTACCAACGATAAGATAGCGCCCATTGTTGTATAGAATAATCGACCAAAAGATATAAATTGAGAGGAAAGTGCCGAAGGTTTCTTTTATCAGCAGAAACCTTTTCACTAGCTTTCGAACCTCACGTTTTTTCGACTGGTGTAAAATTACAAGGAACATTGGCTATTATATACATATCGTGGCAATAATTTTGCATATATTATATACAACAGAGTTAACACTATGTAAAATATATTCCAGATATTATATGTAAAAAAGGTTATGGTTTCTTGTTGAATTGATCTGTAGAAGTGCATCAAGTGCCGAAAGCTCGAGCAACACTATGCAAATTTGCACAAAAAACGTATTCATTGTATCATGTGATACAAGGGATTATAGCTTTTAAATTCTTCCCTTGTTGTTGTTGTCGTGTCCAAAGAAGAGTCTCAGATGTCTCCATGCATCTCCATCACAGCAGCAGCAATGTCCACTATCATTCTTCCCTTCGTTACTAATTATACATTTCTATCAATACAGTATTGAGTTCAAAACATCAGACCCCCAGTGATGAGTTTCTTTTTCAAATATTTTATTTAAAATCTCTACCTTTCGGTGATGATAGCCCTTCTACAGGAGAAATAAACAATATATTGTAAAGTAAGAAAAATGCATCTCCTTAATGTGCATCTGAAAGTTACTGATGCCTTGCGCCATCTATCGGAATAAATATCAACTATTCTATATACTATATAACGAATAGTTGATATTTATTCTGATAAATGGTGCAAGCCATCAGCAACTTTCAGTTCCACGATAAAGAAATGCCTTTTTTATTAATTAATCCACCTTATCCCAGTACAATTTTACCGTTGTGATGTTTTATTTTTTACAATATATTGTGTTGGAATTATGTCTCTCCTGTAGAAGGGCTATCAAAAAAGAAATTATCCCTGGAAACCTGATGTTTTCACGTTAATATTGTCACAAATGTAATTTTTTCTCGTTTTTTTCTCTCTTTCTCATTGTTAACATCATATGACTATTCTATTCACGGCCTAAAATTATTGTATATATATATATATAGACAAATGTAAAGGCATACATGTATGACAGCGCAAGTGTCCTTAGGGGGACATAGCGCATTACATTAAAATAAAATAAAATAAATGTAGTATTGAATACAGAGTATTGGTTGAGAAAATATTCTCTCAAGTAGAATCCGAGCAAAGCCGCGTCATTGGTCTGGTTAACTATAAACATATTATTAGTTATAAAATTGTAGTAGTTGATTGTAGTAGACAAATTTCAACTCGTATAAAAATACCTTTTATTAAAAATGAAAAGTTATTAAGTTATAAATAAAGAAATTTAATGTGCGAAAGCGTTTTAAAAAATCTATTTTGTAATTAATAAGGTAATTTTCTTCTATTGATTTATAAATCCAAGTTTTTCTACGTTTATAAAACTAACATAAGGAGTCTAAGCCCGCGGTTTTCCAATCTATTGTATTGTCTACGTTGATATAAGTACATAATATATATCGTGTGTTATATACTGGACTTCTCAACCGAAGACGTTATCTGAAGAGATGTCAATCATCCAAACCATGTCTAGACAGTTTTATCAGTACAGAGATTTGAGTAGACATATCTAGAAGATCTAAGGAGCTTATCAGTGATGTAGTTGCAGTAGATGTGGCTTCAATCAACCACCCAATGTTTAGACAGTTTTATCAGTACAGAGATTTGAGTAGACATATCTAGAAGATCTAAGGAGCTTATCAGTGATGTAGTTGCAGTAGATGTGGCTTCAATCAACCACCCAATGTTTAGACAGTTTTATCAGTACAGAGATTTGAGTAGACATATCTAGAAGATCTAAGGAGCTTATCAGTGATGTAGTTGCAGTAGATGTGGCTTCAATCAACCACCCAATGTTTAGACAGTTTTATCAGTACAGAGATTTGAGTAGACATATCTAGAAGATCTAAGGAGCTTATCAGTGATGTAGTTGCAGTAGATGTGGCTTCAATCAACCACCTAATGTCTAGACAGTTTTATCAGGACAAAGGAATGGGTAGACATATCTAGAAGATCTAAGGAGCTTATCAGTGATGTAGTTGCAGTAGATGTGGCTTCAATCAACCACCCAATGTTTAGACAGTTTTATCAGGACAAAGGAATGGGTAGACATATCTAGAAGATCTAAGGAGCTTATCAGTGATGTAGTTGCAGTAGATGTGGCTTCAATCAACCACCCAATGTTTAGACAGTTTTATCAGGACAAAGGAATGGGTAGACATATCTAGAAGATCTAAGGAGCTTATCAGTGATGTAGTTGCAGTAGATGTGGCTTCAATCAACCACCCAATGTTTAGACAGTTTTATCAGTACAGAGATTTGAGTAGACATATCTAGAAGATCTAAGGAGCTTATCAGTGATGTAGTTGCAGTAGATGTGGCTTCAATCAACCACCCAATGTTTAGACAGTTTTATCAGGACAAAGGAATGGGTAGACATATCTAGAAGATCTAAGGAGCTTATCAGTGATGTAGTTGCAGTAGATGTGGCTTCAATCAACCACCCAATGTTTAGACAGTTTTATCAGTACAGAGATTTGAGTAGACATATCTAGAAGATCTAAGGAGCTTATCAGTGATGTAGTTGCAGTAGATGTGGCTTCAATCAACCACCTAATGTCTAGACAGTTTTATCAGGACAAAGGAATGGGTAGACATATCTAGAAGATCTAAGGAGCTTATCAGTGATGTAGTTGCAGTAGATGTGGCTTCAATCAACCACCCAATGTTTAGACAGTTTTATCAGTACAGAGATTTGAGTAGACATATCTAGAAGATCTAAGGAGCTTATCAGTGATGTAGTTGCAGTAGATGTGGCTTCAATCAACCACCTAATTTCTAGACAGTTTTATCAGGACAAAGGAATGGGTAGACATATCTAGAAGATCTAAGGAGCTTATCAGTGATGTAGTTGCAGTAGATGTGGCTTCAATCAACCACCTAATGTCTAGACAGTTTTATCAGGACAAAGGAATGGGTAGACATATCTAGAAGATCTAAGGAGCTTATCAGTGATGTAGTTGCAGTAGATGTGGCTTCAATCAACCACCTAATGTCTAGACAGTTTTATCAGGACAAAGGAATGGGTAGACATATCTAGAAGATCTAAGGAGCTTATCAGTGATGTAGTTGCAGTAGATGTGGCTTCAATCAACCACCCAATGTTTAGACAGTTTTATCAGGACAAAGGAATGGGTAGACATATCTAGAAGATCTAAGGAGCTTATCAGTGATGTAGTTGGCGTAGATGAGGCGGAGTTTAGAAATGGCGGAGATAGTGATCAATATTGTGGCAGCTCTACTTCATAGGCTGGTTGTGTGCATCTACGAGGACCGTCTACCTCGGTGACCTGCGTACAGACTTCGTTCTAGGTGGCCCACTATCCATTGGTGTTCTGGAGGACCCGGCAGCATACATGCACATTCTTGACAGGTTCTCGGAGAGTAAAAAAATCTTATTTTATATCTTATACCATATTTTATATTACCTTAATTGTCTCTATATTATGATTTAAATATGAAATACCATTTTAACTTATACGTGATAGTTATTTAATACCTAGTAATGTGTTTTAAAAAGCCGTTCCGCCATTTTTTGTATACAAATTTCACCAATCCGGTGACCAAAAATTGATGAACTCTGGCCTAGATCACACAATGTACTAATGGAATCTCAATATTTTCTAAAATCTAGCATATAGTCAAAAGACTAGCTCAATATACACGGATAACGTCTACATCAACGGGTAATACGCTATATATATGAGACAGATTTAGTAAACATATATCTACCTAGATCTACCAAAACTCTACAGGATAACATGTACTTGACTGTCTATGACATTGTTCTAAGCAGCTAGTGAGATTATAAGATATTGAAAGCGATCTGTAGAAGACAGGCTAGTTAAACGAAACAGATAACGTCTACATCAGTGGGTAATACGCTATACGAGACAGATTTAGTAAACATATATCTACCTAGATCTACCAAAACTCTACAGGATAACATGTACTTGACTGTCTATGACATTGTTCTAAGCAGCTAGTGAGATTATAAGATATTGAAAGCGATCTGTAGAAGACAGGCTAGTTAAACGAAACAGATAACGTCTACATCAGTGGGTAATACGCTATACGAGACAGATTTAGTAAACATATATCTACCTAGATCTACCACACACAACTCTACAGAACAACATGTACTTGACTGTCTATGACATTGATCTAAGCACAGATAGTGAGAATGTAAGATATTGAAAGCTATCTGTGGAAGACAGCCTAAATGAACTAAACAGATAACGTCTACATCAGCAGGTAACACGCTATACGAGACAGTAAGAGTTAATAAACATATATCTACCTAGATCTGCCAACTCTACAGGACAACATATACTTGACTGTCTATGGCATTGTTCTAAGCAGCTAGTGAGAATTTGAGATATTGGAATCTATTTGTAAAAGACAGGCTAAATAAACGAAAAAGAAAGCTGTTCTGCTAATCTCTTGAGAGGACCTCGAGTATCAGGCTCATTAATCTACTTCGCCAGTATAGACATGACACCTTGTGGCAGGGAACAAATGGACAAATCTACGATAGATCAATGGTTGAAGGGTCTCTTTTATTGGTGGATGAGTCTTAATAATAAACAATGAGCTATTACTGGCTGAAGAGATGAATGATTTTTATATTTTTCGTCGTTTTATTTCTTCAGCCTCACACACACAATAGAAGGGAATTCTTCTCAAAAGATATCTACCTCTATAAGTGAAAGAATTTCTTTGATGGTCTACTCGTTTATTAAAAAAATAACAAGGGTGATTATTACTCTTACGGTAGCTATGGTAGATGATATAGTCGTAGATAAGCCAATGTAGAAAGACAACATAATTACCTAGGTTTGTCATCTTTATACAACAACAGGTACAACGACGGAATCAATCTACGCAACTAGTGTAGACGCCGCAAGGGAGTAGTGGGAAATCAGAGTGTCTACATGGTCTAGGTAACACAGGTTAGGATAGTATCTACCTACGCTTATAATCTTATTCTCTATCAGGCACAACATAATCTTAAGTGAGATCTTAAAGTGTCTACGATCTCTACTGTAGATACTGTCTTGGTATCACGACGTCGGATGGTGCCAGTGTCTTTTTAGGTGTTCACTTTCATTCTAAATTGCAGGAATAATATTATCTAAATATAGAAAAAATCTACGCCTACTGGTGTAGATACGAGTTTTGAAGAAAAACGAGAACTTGAAGAAAGACGAATGTCTATGAGTATCATGATGTACAAGACAAATAACAAACCCCAATATCTACACAATTCAGTCTAAAAGACATAATGGTAAAACAGAAATTTATCTTCATCAAGAATTTAGACGTGGGTTTTAGAATAGAGGTGAGGTGTTAAATAAAGTGGTGTCTTTATAGTAGGTAGCCTTATATGACCCATCACACAACGTGAAAGTCAAACTGGTATCCTACCAGAAAAACTTAGGATAAAATTGAGACAAATTCAGGACAAAGAGATACGGACCTGACTTAAGTTAGGTTCCAATGACATCCATATAGTGTAATGTCATCGTACCTGGGTGGTATCTACATCTAATAGACATACTTGCACTCTAGACATCTACTAGATCAGTAGTTCTAAACCTTCTTATTACAATTCCCATACCTCCAGAAGTGAAATTTGAACGACCTCTAACCTACAAATGCATACCAGACCTATACACAGTTGAGATCGCATTTTTTGATTGATTTCAACTATCGAGATTTATTTTGATTTGATGTTTTATTTTAGTTCTATCACCATTCAAAACATATTTTTATCATAATCTGTATGCATACAGTCTACAAATGGAAAGGAATTGTCACCTAAGTTAATACTAGGTGTGTATAATTGTGAATATATTTTCGGAATGATCGTCGAATTGAGAAGTAAATGAAGATTTATATGTAAATTTGATCAAATATGCATATTGTGATAACCACATACCTAACCTACATAAGAATATTAGACGTTCTGTGTTTTTAGTTGATAAGTCTTTTTGTGTATGATTATAGGATAAAAAAATATTGCTGATTTTGTATGTTATTTGAATAGATCCTACACGCTGATATTATGGCGCTGCATAACCTACATACGAATATTGGGCTTTGTATTGATTCTAGTCGTATGTAGTTAGAACCTGATTTATGTTATCATTGTAGAAATTACAGGATCATTATAGATTTGTGATTGTATTTGGTTAATCTTTTTAAGCTGACATGATGCGACGCACCTGAGGAACTCCAGCTACAGTTCTGTGTGTTTGCCGTTTAGTGAAGCCGTTGTTTACAGGGTAATGAACCTGTGGTAGGTGTACAGTACCTGGGGTCTGAAGCCAACGACTGTCTGAGGCGGGTGGAACAGTCTTGCCGATGGGGTAGGCCGACAGATCGCGGGGTCCACTCTCCATCCTACGCCCGTTCTCCGCAGCGCCGCCCAGCGGTGGGACCCGGCGTCAGAGCGCTCCCTAGCTTCCCACACACTCACTCCGGAATTCGCGCTGAACCCGCAACCTTTAGATTGACTCTCCCTCTATTTCAAACCTATGTCAGTCCATTTTTAGGACAAAGGCCTTTCTATAAGGTTATCCCAAAAGTTCGTGTTTTTCTCAAAACGTTTTTTTTTCTTATTACTTAGCGAATAATATTATTACGGCGAATACATAATAATACAATTACTTTAAACATAATACAAAGACATTATACATAACGGTGAATAATATTGGTATTTAAATTTTTTGCAAGTGTTACGAACTTTTGGAACAGTTTTGTATTTAGATCCCATAACTTTTCTCCCCTTCTTACACTGATATCAGGCTATCTTCTCTATATCTTTACCAAATTTAGTAGGTGTAAAATATTGAGAAATAGGCTCAAATAAATAAAATTCTAAGTACCAATCAAAATATGACGATAGATTGAAGACGCCATGAGTTTCTTCTTCGTCTGATATTTGTATGTTACAATCTTTTGATTTGTATTTCTAGCAGTTGTACCGCATGATAAAATATACAAGAATATTTAAAGACAAATTCAAAATTTGTAAATGACTAGCAATGAGCATTTTTATTTTATTATAAAAAGGGCGAGCTATTATATCTATGATAAACCAGTTGTTGAGCCATTTGATCGATGGTCGTCTGTTCTATAATCTAGTAGAGTGACTCACAGATATAATTTTACAAATTTCGAATTTTACCTCCTAATAAGCTTGTAACTTTGTCGAAAAGAAAATTACCACTTGAAATTTCAAACGTAATCTTTAACGACGGTGGATTCATCACTTATGTAATAAAACAATGATATCATATCATTATATTTAGTATATATTATCTCATTTTTTGGCTTTTTATGAATACTTGACAATCAAAGATAAAAATATTCGATAAACAGGTATTTATTATCCTCTAAAGTGTTAATAGAGAAAAGAAGATAAAATAACGTCTAACATAAATATTGTATTTGAATTAATAATAAAATATTATGGAAAAAATAATTTAATAACATATATATTTAAGAAAAAGGCATTTCTTGATTAATCAAGAATGGGTATTTGGCCAATTCTGGAATAATTAGAAATCAACGAGAATAGTTGATATTTATTCCGATAGATGGCGCAAGCCATCAGCAACTTTTAGTTGCACGATAAGGAGATGCCTTTTTCTTAATTTATGCACCTCATCCCAGTACAATATAACATTTGTACTATTTTTTCACATATATATTTAAGATAACAAAAATTTTAAAAAATTGCAAACTAAATACATGTAATGTCTTCATTGTGAAAGTTCCAATCAATGTACAAGTAGTCCTAGATCTAGGATCCAAGAACAGACGAACAAGCTGAACTCTCTCTCTATATAGACTATCTATAACATCTCAACAGACCGTTATCTTCAAGTGATTTTATGTGATTTTAATATTTAATACTTTTTTTTATGAAATTGGTATAGCATTTCTAAAAATTCAATTTATTTTCTTATTAAAGAATACAGGCGAAATTCTTCAATTGAAAAATCGTTTTTGGTTTTCTTTAAACATTTCATCTTCATAAGAAAGGCAAACTTTGTTATAATTTACAATATAAAAGGATTATAAAGGCTATCAAAATATATGTGCTCAGTATCGAATAAAGTTGGATTACACGAGATTTTCTAATATATATTTAGAAACCAATCTTATTTCCTAATATAATAAACAACTGATAAAATGTAGTAAGATGTTATTTTCAATTTTGTCTTTAAATAAGGTTAATATATTTTTCAATTCTCTATATTAAGAACTCCATTCTTTTTTGAGATATTAATTTATTTCATAGAGATAATATGTATAGATATATACTTTCTCTATAAAAATAGATTGCAATATACATTTTTAAAAATTATAAAACAGAATCACAGGACAAATTATCAAATCACCGCTGGAGAATATATATATCTTTCTCAAAATATATAGGAATTTAATAATGAAATATACATATTTCAGGTATATATATTTTAAAACATTTTCTTAAAATGTAACCTATTAAATTATATAATATAAAATCATTTATTTCTTTATTTTATAAATTATAGGGATTAAGTTATATATATATATATATATATATATATATATATATATATATATATATATATATATATATATATATATATATATATTTTTTTTTTTTAAAGAGAAAGAACAGTCAATTTTTCTATGAAAATATAATTCTTAACGATTAAAATATATATAGATTTAAAATTTATATAATCATATTTATTTTTCATAAATGTATATAGCTAATTTGCGATTATACATAAATAGACATCTAACTATTTATTCAAATTAGAATGTATATTTGATATTGATTATATAGGTGTACACTTTATAAAATTATTGTTATATAAAAATAATATATTTTGATTTAGAAAATAGCAAACGAACTAATGCTGAAGCCAAATTAAAGATGACAAACATTTTAAGTAAAAAAATAAAAACAATATTTTGAAACCTTTTTTAAAGAGAGTGACAGGATGAGATATTAAAAGGGTTTCAAGAAAAATGATACTTTCAAAATGTGTTTTAAAAAACATAAATTATTGTTTAGAAACTAAACAAATTGAAAGGCTGTTCAACAAAAAAATAATAAAATATTCTTTTTTTTTTAAATCTTTGATTTTATAATTATCTTATAAAATATCAATTTAAACATAATAATAAAAATAATAAGATATACCTTATTGCACATAATTTATCTGGAATATTCCCATGTTGTCAAATTCTTTTGGGACACTTTAAATGTCAGACGATAGCTAATGAGGCCGGTAGGTAATTTGGTCTTCTGCTTATCAAAACAGGACTTCAGGGGCTGTTAATTATTCATTAAATATAGGATAGGCTTTGTTAGCTTCTAGAATAGTTCATTTTGAGCCTATTATATATTAAAACGCATTTTTAAAAATAATTTTCTATTATATTCATTTCGATTATTTATTTTCTTTGATTTTTATTCCCCCCTTGGGAAATTAAAGGAATTAACTGCCATTATAGACCTTTTATCAAGGGAGTTTTAGTTTCGAAATTGTAAATTGAAGAAAAACGAAAAAAATAATAATAACAATGATTGATTAATGAAATTGATATTTCGCGCATTTATTTATTGTTATTATTTTCAAATTGACGAAATTTAAATACACCCTTGGACAAAACTTAAGGAAGTTATACCGTTTAGCATGTATATCGTGATTAAGACAATAACTCTGAAAGATATTTGATACACGGTGACCTTTATTGAAGACACACGAGATAACCAAGCGTGAAAAAAAAATCCTGTCTCCTAAAAAAAAAAAAAAAACAAGCGACCGGCGATATCAAAGACATTCCACTTCCTTAAATTTTATCCATAAGTGTATAGTATTAGTAAAAACATCTGAATATGTATTTTAAAATTATATAATTAATTAATATAATCTTGTATTGTAAATGTATCGATAAATTGATATTTGAAATATTTAAAATAAATACTATTTCTAAATATTTTAATTAAATTTCGAAAATATAAATATCACACATATTTTATGTGTAACATTTATCAAAAATACAAAAAATAAAAAGTTTATTCGTTTGTAATAATTTATCATCATCAAATATGTAGATACTACAATAAACAAACTTGAAAATGAATTTTGGGAAGCGATTCAAATCAAATTAATTTGATATATGTATTTAGTAAAATAAGATATTATAATCATTTCAAACAAACCTAAATTCGAATAAAATTGTATATAAGGTAGGCTTCGTTACAAACTTGTTAAAATAATAGGATTACAAAATATATATAGTGTCTAATAATTTTTGAAAATTAAAATACTATTAATATATTCATCTTGATATTTAATAAATAACATTTTAAAATTTTATCTAATATATTTTAATTTATAATAACATGAGGTAAAAAATTACATATGAATATTATGATATTTTAAACATACAAATTTATTTTTCGATGTAGTGAAATATTTAATATGCTATTTTTATTTATTCCTGATCCGAGGGATTTACGGAAAATATTTTTCTTTCAAACATGAAAATATAACTTTAGAATGAAAGCAATAATATATATCTTGAAATTTGAATAAAAAATGACAGAATATTGACTAGAAAAAAAATTATTGCCAAACAACACGCTATATCATATGTAAATATTTCCCCTACATATTCAAATATGTTGCATATAGAATATTTCTCGTATGATAAAGAAGTTATTTATTATTTACAAATTGAAAATATGATTTATAAATTGATTAATCAATTGTAACATTGTGACATATGTTGTCATCAGCAATGTTTTTTTAATATAATCTATGTGAATAAATATTTACACACTTTGAACCTATTGTTCTAATAAAATAAAAAACATATGTTTTCTAACTATCCTATTTGAATTTCTATAAACAAGATTTTACTCAGGCAAAAGTTTGTTTTCTAATTAAAATTTTTAAATGGCAGACGAATTAAAAATTTTCGTCAGATTAAAAAAAAAAAGGAACCTGTTAGTCTTAGACAATAAAATTCGATATTTGAAAAGGAAGAGAATAAATGTTTGTTTAAAAAAAAAGCTATAGATGACACGTTTGACATTCAACTTTCCAGAATGTGGTGAAGTAGGTCATTGGAACAGACAGGGGAGATTGTATTGTGTAAGACTTCACGCACGTGAGGGAAGAAGAAGGAACAATTGCTGGCAGAAGACAAGAAGGGGCCGTTACCCTACCCTTCCAAAATTAGGCCTAAAAAATAAAAGAACGCCTTCTAAAAATGTACTCAGCCGACTGACTGACTCACTCGTTAAGTCTTCGTCTGAAATTATCTTCCTTTTTTTCACTTTGACCCAAGACTATGTCAAAAGATATATTTGAGATGGGTTGTAAGTATGGTAGATTTTATTATTGTAATTGCATATTTTTACCTATTCATCAGTTTACATGTATTTATATATATATATATATATATATATATATATATATATATATATATATATATATATATGTCTGTTTACATGTGTCAACATATATATATAGGGGATATCAAACATGAACTAAGAGAATGACAAAACAATATATGTTAGATAATTGTGAAAGTAAGATTGATATTCTTCAATACAATATCGATATTTATTTAAAACTAAACGAATGACCCGGCTTCGCCCGAGATTTCTCCCGAATGCATTTTCCTTCATACTGAAAGTATATCAATAATAAATAGTAGAAGTGCCATAAAATAGCAATACAGAAGTAACACATAAACCACAGATAAAAAGTGTGCGTGATGGCAAATATTGTATTATATTAGTATTTAGGTATTTGATTTAATTGTTCTTTTGCAATCCGTTTAGTTGTTTCAGAATCAATTTAGTTTAAATAGATGGCAGCTTTTCCACCCAACCCCCGAGGTACCCGTCCCATCGCATTAACACTTGAAATTGTCTGAGTTGAGTGAGTGACTGCGATGCCCATCTTCTCAGTAAGAATAAGAAAAAAATAGGTTCATAAAAACAATCCAAAATACTGGCATGTAAATATTTTTCTGTAAAAAATAAAAGAGCACATGGAAATTAGGCAAACATATGTGTTTGCTAAAGACTGCTACTGCATTTTAAACGATTAAAAAAAGCTAATTTTGAGTTTATCGCGAAACAAGCAACAGACATTGACTTTTATATATAAGAAGATAATGTTGATGGAAGGAGAGGGATAATGAGAGTTTGGTACTACTTAAACTGATATCAAAAAATGTATGAATGAGTTTTTCTTTTGTGTGTACGTTTAGAAACAAACGAGTTGTATATCCATCTGTATGAAGACTATGCAAATAAAATAGTATATACACATATATGCTGTTACTTCTAATAGAAAATGTTCTTAGAAGAACATCCACACAACTATTTGCATATCTCTCTAATTGACAAATATGCAAATTAAATCATTTATTTCGGCGATTGTGTCTTGATCAGATCATCTCTCTTCTGACCTATATATTGATTTACAATAACTAATAGATTCAAAAAGGATAAGTTTCTTTATTTGAAAAATCAATTCAAGCTTTCGGGCGCAAGCTGCCCTTCTACAGGAATAATAGTTATTGATTTACAGTCCATTATTTTTATTTTATTAAAAGGCATGGATTAAAAATAAATTTTGTTTGTTATTTACATAGAATAAATTCATTGTTATACCTTGAAAAGGTTGGCGTTCAGCCAACTTAAAAATTGATGAATTAAATCTTTTTTTAACCAATATATGCCTTTATAATTAGAGATCTATTTATAAATTGCTCTATATTTTCAAAAGTCTATTAATTATGCTGAAAAATCCTTTAATTAATAAATAATTTTCTTCTAACATGATGCTTTCTCTGATGGAAAGTATTTTTTTGTCTATATATATATGTTATGTTTGATGATACAAGAAGGAAGGTTGTGTGGAATTTCCGACATTCTTGCCAAACTGGAGAATGCCAGTTAAATTGTTTAATTGGACTAATTAGTTGGAAACTATGGACTATCCTTTGTAAACTATAGTTAACTAACCTGGCGTGGAATAGTTTAGCTAGTTACACCAAGCTAAGATATGATTTTGGATACCTTGACATTTTGTTTTCTGAAACTGCGATATTTCTTTTGTTTGTCACCTAAGAAGACAAAACGACCCGCGCTGGGTTCCGTACACTTTCAAACTCATAGATTTATATAAAGAAAGAGAAATTTTGGGTGTTTTTTTTTTAATTTTTACGTTGAAGGAATTCCAGCGGAAAAAACAACTTTTGTTTCATTTTAAACTTTTTCTTTTTTGGTTTGGAGGGGGCAAGCGGCGGGATTTTTGGAGGCGTAACAAATAAAAATAGAAAGTGTTTTTTTATTGAAGTGGGTTCTTTAATATTCTGCCGCTTTTATATTTTTTATTTCACCAGATGTAGCGTAGCACTCTGGGAGATTGGTGACTTCGTTGATTTTGTACGGGATATATGTACATATGGCTGAAAGACGGAGGTATATGTAAATATATCGCGATATGTAAATTAATATATATATTGAACTATTATTTTTACCATTCATATTTAAGAGGTTGGTGGAGGAATGGTACAAAATGACGATTTTATACAACCAAGTCCCAGATTCGAATCCCCTATTGGGTTTTTATTTTTCCTGGAGAAAGCATCAGGTCAATGACCTCCGATACTTTATAAGCCATTCCTCACTAGTGAGTTCGAATTACTAAACTGAGATATCTGTCGCCAATGATAACTATACTTTTGTATAAATTTGTATATGTGAGAAAATAGTAGAAAAAAATAAATAAAAAGTTCAGGTGTTGATATTAAAAAAAAGAAGGCATATCCTGACCAGGAGCACATATGCTTTTTAGATGGCAGAGCGTCATCTAGAGGAACATGGATCGCATTTGTGGATAGCTTTTCTTGATTTATCAAGAAATTGAATTGGCCAAATATAAGGGAACAGGTTAAATCATTGTTTAGTCGATTTCTGTTCCACCAGATGGCGCTCTGTCATCTAAAAAGCACATATACTCCTGGTCAGGATATGCCTTTTTTATTTTAAAATTTGTATATGCATGCCAATGATTGATTAACCTAAATGTAGTGGTGCTCTCCCATTGATAAGTGTTTCCATTACTATGAATTCACAACTGTTTCATTGATTCATAGATTGAATCGTAGATTTGATGAAGTTATTCTGTAAACTATCTCCTAACGTACGGTAATTAAACTTATCAAATGGTACTCTAATTAGTTAATGTATCTCACTTTTATAGTTTTTATGTAGCCAGCCAATGGGCGTAGAGCTAAATGACGTCATATAGCAGCCTCGCCAATTAGAGATAAGTGACATTTACGTCTTAGCAGATAAGTCAAGATTTATATTGGTGCTTATCACACCTAGATATCACCACTTCTCTCAACGTAAAGTTAGGTTCTGATAAACACCTACTTTACTTTTTTAACCATCATGAAAACCTATTTTTGTTAATAGTTATTACATATTATACATATTGTACATTCTTTGGTATCTTCAATGGCATGGTAGTGGTGACAATATATAGCGAATATATAATGAAACATATTAAATAACATTAATTAAATAATTAAAAGGTTTCCGGGGATTATTTTCTTTTTTATTTTATTGAAACCATCTCAAGGTTTCGGACATCTCTGCCCTTCTACAGGAGAACATATATAATGAATAAAACGCCGCCTGATGCCAAACTTGCCATATAAGCACTCCTGTAGAAGGGCAGAGATACCTGAAAGCTTGAGAAGGTTTTAAAATAAAAATAAACACATCTCCGGAAATCGTTTTTAATTGTTTAATTAATGTTCAATAGATTTAAATTAATTGATATCAAATAACACATAAATAATAAACAAAACAGCTTCCGTGAATGTGTTTATTGTTTTATTTTATATTCACCTCAAGTTTTCAGGTATCACGACCCTTCTCTAGGAGTATTTACTCCTGTATTCCTGTAGAAGGTTTGTGATACCCGAAAGCCTGAGAAGAAAATAAAACAAGAAACTCATTCATTTTGTTTATTATTTATATGTGTTGGAGAGTAATTTATAATATTAACGACATATAAAATTCACCTATACAATATTTTAAATGAGAAAAAAGTACCTCATAACTGTGATATTAATTTTTACTGATATCTCACTGCCATACATCGAATAAATACCAACTATATAGATAGGATAGACCGAAAAAAGAGTTAAACATAAGCCATTAGAACTCTCTCTCTCTCTACACGCTTGTTCGGCGGTGGCCCCTGCGCAAGGATGACACGCAAAATCGTGAAGCGTTCCAGTTCTCTCTCTCTCTCTCTCTCTCTCTCTATATATATATATATATGTTAAAAATAAAGAAATCATATCCTGACCACAAGCACATGTGGCAGAGCGCCATCTAGTAGAGCAAAAATGAACTAACGTTTATTTAACTTGCTCCGTGATATACTTTCTTTATTTTTAATATCAACACCTGACGCACTTATTTATTTACATTTTTCTATTGTTTTCATATATATATGTACAAGAAACTAAATTATGTAGCGATATCTTTTTTAAAAAATAAAACATAAGCTTACTGTTCTCACTTCGATGGGAAATATAGACTGACTCATCAATGGTGACCAGTGGTTTCGTCAGAATTATCCATAGTACAGCTATATTGGGCTATTCCTCTTATATACCGAGACTTCTGAAGAATTCTTGGCGAAGTTGATTAATTATGGACATAGGCTTTGAGAACCGCATTCATATACACTCATGGACTTAAGGAAGTTGTACCTTTTATCATGTATATCGGGATTCAGACAATAAATCTGAAAGATATTTGATACAGTGACATTTATTGAAGACACAAAAGATTACCGAAGTGTGAACAAAATAGCCTTTGTGTCTTAAAAAGAAAAGACAGACGACCTGCGATATCAAAGATTTTCCATTTATATTTTGTCCAGGAGTATTATATATTGTTGTTTGGAAGAAATAAGCTAGTGAAAATGCTGGGAGGGCTCAACGCTGAGAGCCAGGCTTTGATAAAGTAGAATATTCAGTTCAAAACTAGAGAACAAATTAATAGATGGGAAAAAGGGAATTCACCAAAGTGAAAAATAAATAACAACTATCCCGTGTTCCCAGACTCACCGAAATATTAAATCATAGACAAAACGACATTAATGATTTTTTCTCACATAATTATCGATTCTTCCATCACCGCAGTTAATTTTAGAAATGTAATTTCATAGAAGTAATCAAATTTGCCGTTTTTATTAATTACTAGAGACACTTATAAAATGTATTTTTCCAATTTATATTAAGTTGATTATTGCCTGTTAATTAGTCTTGAGTGTCTTGAGATAAAAAGTAAACATCTTATAGTTTTGGAATTATTCTATTATTTTTTAAAAACAAACACCTACACATTCCCAACTTGACTATTTGAGGGGGTTGAAGGGTGCCTCTCTTTTGATTAGTACATAGGTCGACTCTCGATAATTTGAAACTCAAGGGACCAGAGAAATATTTCAATTTATCAAGAGTTCAAAATAACAAGTTTAAATAACCAAAAGGCAGGAAAGTAAAAAATCAAGTAAACAAGAGTTTATAAACAATACCTAAAGTTACACCGCATAAGTTTCTTTTTTGTGAAAAATCAAAAATCGCCATTACTCTTCATATTTTCACCTTCATTCTTCATACTTCATTCAAAAAAGTTAGAAATAGTAAATATTTCTCTTTGAAATAAATATTGATTTTTCACAAAAAAGAAACTTATGCGGTGTAACTTTAGGTATTGTTTATAATCACTCGCCGCAGTCCTTTATAAACAAGAGTTTGTTCAAAATTCTTTATTTATTATTTTAAACATTTGTACAGTTATTCACAGATGTTCATTTGTGGCAATATACTATTCCTTCAACTTCAAATTACCGAGGAGACCAATTGATATTGATTTTATTCTACTTATAGAGTGTTTTTCAAGGGACCGGGAAACATTTTCAAATTATCGAGAGTCGACTTTATTTACATAAAGGATAAATATCTAATCTCATATATCGGTTGGTGAAATTAGAATATATCTAAAATGAAATATTGAATTTATTGAGTACTTTTGTCTGATGATGGTAACAACGCTGTTAACGAAACGTCACATTCAATTTATTATTTAGAATTGGTCTTAATACCTTGTATTTCTAATCTATAATCCAAATTGCGCTTTATCACTAAAATTGAATAGTTAACTTACAAATTTAATCATAAAAGTACAAAGTGTGTATGTCTAAAAGGTTTGGCCAATGTCCTATATAATATCAGGGGAATATAAAAATACATTTAAGCAAATTGCATCATTTAAATGTCCATATCCCTTCAAAAATAGGCCCCATTGGTTGCACCATTGCACAAGGCATTTTAAAGATAATTTTTAAAAGGAAGGAAAACAATTTTCAAAATCAGCTTTTTGGATGAATTTAGCATTTTGGCGAAACATCGAACGTGCTAACGTATGGCTGTCTGCTCTTCTACCGACTAAAAGAAGCGCAAAAGATGATAAAATAGCCACGAAAAATCACGAACTACGTAACGAAATCTTTGAACGTTCTCCCTATTCGCCGTATCTGGCTCAAGTGACTATCATCTGTTTTTCAAACTAAAAGAATGGCTGTGGGGACAACAAATTTTGCTTTATAGTCAGAGATGGGCATGAGTGTTTTAAAGCCTCGATAAAACCTTCTGTGAAAATGGTATTATTACCTTAGGACACGATGAGCAAAATGTATAGAAAATAAAAATTTACATTTTCCGAAAAATAGTCTTTTGTCTAATAGTTTATTCAACATAAATATACGAACACATGTGTCACAGACTATTGTTAGCGCTAAATATTACACAGGTAAACTGTAATATTTGAAAATTGAGATCAGCGTATGTATATATATTATATAATATAAAAACTCAAATATTTCTATATTTTAAAAAATATATATTTTATTTTATTCATTGATAATTTTACTTTTGTTATCATCGTTTTTAGAAAGACTTTCAGTTTAGTTATATAGTTTTGTTGTAAATATGCGTAGTTAACATATCTATCCTTTTAAATCACTAATATAGGATTAAATTTATAAATTCTATATAATGTGAAAAAAACTAATGTGTAATCTTTCCTCAAGTAATTGAAAATAAAAGCTACTTGACGGTAAATAATTATCTTTTTTTATCATGACTGCACCCCTTTATCTTATCGAACCTTTGTCCTATCAACCCTTTATCTAACAACAACAACAAAATTATTCATAACATATATATATATACTCTCCCCTTTATCACTTGGTTATACATTATTTCAAACCTACTTACGTTGTTATGTAATTATATTGAACACATGTAAAATATGTTATATTATATGTAATCCTTATATCTATAAAAATGAAATGCGAAATCGATGTTTGTTATCGCTTCACGCAAAATCTACTGACTCAATCATTATGGAATTTCGCATGTAGGTAGCTGAAGATTTCGTTTAACATATAGGCTATTCAAAAAAACTAAAAAAGTTAATGTGCTTTTTTTTTTAAAAATAAAAAATCAAAAAGCGTTAGTTCCAGCCTTTTACCGCTTGGGCGCAGCACTGGTCGCGACGATAAATGAATTTGATTGGTTAATAATTAACACGCGGTTTGTTTACACGATGAATGTTAGTTTTTTCACACGATGAATGTTTTTAAAAGGTAAGATTATCCAATCGCCGTGAAACTTTAGGAAGTTATTTACTATACTACTGGGAATATTTCTGGTTTGAATTTGATTTGAAATAAATATTCTTTGCAATTTTATTTGCAAATTTTCTACTTTCACTCGCAAGCAGCGCCTCTAGCGGAGTCTGGTGAAATTATATTTATAAATTGTAACAATGCTTAAAATGTTTTCCAAGTATAATAAATTTAATTTGAGAATTTAGTAATATAATATTCCAATGACGTAAAAAATACTTGGCATTTCAATATTAATATATATTTAAAGAAAAAATTGTAACGTTTTTGTGTTAAATGTTAAAATGTAATATGTTAAAATATATTCTTACATTGTTAATTTAATTTGCTGTTGTTTTATAAAATTGATGATGCAACTTTAATTGTTGTTGTGAATATATCTTTATTTACGGAGCTGCTAACCATAATAAATGATTTTTTAACCCCTAATTGTTGTTTTTTTTTTTATTATTCTGTACATAACCCGGACTCCTGGAGCGTACGAAAGTCGCCAACTGTCCGGGTTTGTCTTCTGACTTATTGTCTATTTGTTGCAGTTGACATCCAACTGATTAGATGTCGCCAGGCTGTTTTATTTTTGGGGAGGTTCTTCAATGCTTCTTGGTTGAATGTGCTGGTGTTAAGTAGAGTTGCAGTCTGGAATCTCTGAAGATGGTAGGATGGGCAACTGAATAGGAGGTGGTCGACTGTTTGATTTTCTTGGTGGCAGTGTTGGCATACGGGGTCGTTGTTTTTGGAGGTTCTGGCGATGTCGGCTTGAACGAAGCCATGTCCTGTCAGAATTGTAGAGGTGACGTTGCAATATTTTAGTTTTGGGAGAATTGAGATTAGAAGACTAGGAGATGCAGCTACTCTTCTGAGGTTTCTTGTAGCATGGTCTGTGGTGTAGAGGTCGGTCCATAGTTGGAGGGCGAACTGTTTGCTTTGAGAGCGGACATATTTCCTAGGAAGGGTTGCGAAGTGTAAAGGCAATTTGGATTGAGCTGCGGCTTTGGCGACTTCATCGGCCTGTTCATTTCCAACGATGCCGCAATGACTCCGGACCCAGCAGAGTTGAACATTGTCCAGAGTATTGAGGTTTCTGATTATCTCTGCAGTAAGTGGGGTTCTAGGGATATCGGGGTGACAGATGGCATGTAGAGCTGCCTGGCAGTCGGAAGCAATGACAAAGTCTTGTCGCGGCATGATCTTAATAGATCTGGTGGCATAGAGAATCGCCAAAAGTTCCGCCTGGAAGGAGGTACAGCTGTTGTGGAGTTTAAGTTTCAGTGGTGAATAGGGAGGTGGGAGCACCACTGCTGCGCCAACCCCGTTGGTTGACCGAGAGCCATCTGTATAAACAATAGTGGCCCGTTCTGGCAGTGACTTAGAGAATTGGAGAGGTCTTCTAAGAGGTGGGTAGGGTACCGAGGAGGGACTGGGACGTGACTCAAAAGGGCCTTCTCTTAGCGCTTCCAAGTATGCTAGATGGGATTTGATAGATATATCCAGTGGAGGACAACCTGTGAGGGAGATTGCTGGGATAGTTGGAGTACACGGGCCTCCTCTGATTAAAGCTTTAGCGTATTTGTAATGGAGGCCACGTAGCTTCCTGATGCCATTGGTGGTTGTTGTTTATTCTCGTTTGTTTATATAAAAAAATTACATTGTATGTGATGATGATAACAAAAATGAATTTTTAAATTAATATATATAATTCATTGAGAAAAAAAGAAATAATTAATTATCAAATTCACAAAAGTGACAATATCTTATTTAAAATATAATAAATATTTTCAAAATATTATGTGTTTTAAAAATATATTTAAACGCATATAACAATATTTATATTTATATACGTTTATAAATCAATATATAGGTGGATTGGATGTTTTCTAGAATCGTTTTAACAAATGTTCGTTAGGCAAACTTTTACTCGGATAAAAACTGTGCGAAGCCGGGTACATTCGCTAAATACAGTTATTTACAAATTTTCGTTTGTGGCAAGATACTATTCCTTCAACTTCAAATTATCGAGAAGACCAATTAATACTGATTTTTTTCAACTTATCGAGTATTTTTCAAGGGACCGGGAAAATATTATCGAGAGTGTAGACAAGTATAGATTCAGTAGGGATTGGATGTTTGCTAGAATCGTTTTAACAAATGTTTGTTAAGCAAACTTTTACTCAGGTAAAAATCGGGCGAAGCCGGGAACATGTTTGTCGGCTATGCAAGCCCTCAATATGTAACTAATCTCGCTGAAATTTGAACAGGACAGAGAGTTAAATCTGGTAGTTTTTTTGTCTCACTTTAACCAAGAAAAATTATAATTAGCCAAGTACTGAGCAACAATATTTTTTCAGTCAGAAATGATGATGACAATATTGCTGTATCATGCTTGATTGCATTAAAAAAATCTTTTGGAGAATATTCACTAAAGCAGACCACGGGCGAAGCCAGATGATGATTAATAGTAGGCAGGAACAAAATTCTACCAGCGAAACATTCACTCGAGCAGAAGACACACGAAGCCAGGTCATCTCTATATATAAAATATCGTTTATCGGCCTTTTGGCTAAGATCATGTAGTATATCTCTAGATATTTTTATTTATGTATATCTTTTTAAAAATCTATTCAGTAGAGAGTGGATATGTTTGCTCGAAAAATAAATTTCATATTTTATATAATTATATGACGTAACGAATATAATTATCATTATTTTCATAATATTCTGTGTGTTCCAGAATATTATTATCAATAATATTCGTTAGGCAAACTTTCACTCGGATAAAACCCGGGCGAAGCCGGGTACACATCCGCTAGTATATATTCTATGTAAAACACATTTTTACTATAATTGGGTTTGAAAAGATTGAAATTATCAAGTAATTATGAAATATATCTACATATATCATGCTCTAAAAGTTGCATCCGCCAATATGCAAAGATGGCTAACTCTATTAACCTTTTGAAACGAATCACAAATGAATCTAATCGTAGAAGAATATGAAAAATGGTATCACTCATCAATACAAAACGAACTCGACGTCGAAATATGCAAATTTAAAAGTTCGTTTGCCTTCAATATATGAAACATTGGAAATTTTATTTAATTTAAAAACACTAGCATTAATTTGATTATAAATATTGATATTCAATCGATTTTCTTTTAAATGTTCACTCTAAAAAGGAATAATATGTGAAAAAAAAAACCTTGAGAGTTTGAAAACTATAATACTAGGACAAAAAAGCATAAAAATGACAATCTACCTTATTATATATTGTAAACCCCAAGGGCAAAAGGATTATTCAGGTAAAAAATTTAACAGCCACATTGTTTATGCGTTGTTGTAAAAATATGGCATATAAAATGCGGAAGAGGGGGAGATATGTATATATATTTAAAAAGAGGGAAGGTGTTAGCCAATAAAATTGAAGAAATATTACCGTAGATAGGCCAATAGATATGAAGCACGTCATTCAAACTTCGCTGAAAAATGTCCTCCAAATCAATAGCGAATTATCCAATAGATGTAGAGCCGTCGTCTGACGCCTTTATATTTGGCGCCATTTTGGATATAATCTTTTGGTCCGTTTTATTTTATCTTTTTGTTACCTTTCAATATTAATGGAAAATATTGTTCGATATAAAAATAAATTCACTTTAAAAGTTTTTAATTTGAGATCAAATAAACTTAATTACGTAATTTTGAAATGTTTAATTAATGGAATATGCTAATTGTATATAATTTACTTCTAAAATGGTTTATTAATTACTAATTTGGGGGTACTCATTATGAATAATTTATTTATTATATATATACAGATTGCGTGTTATTGGCCTTATAATTAATTTATAGATAACTGTCAATTTATTTATTGTTTGGTAATTAGCATTGATGCAAATATTCATATGTAATTTTAATCCTCTAAACTTGAGCTTATTGTTTGCGGAAAAGCATTGCTCTATACAAATAGAGCTCTAAAGAAGCGGTCTGGTAGATTAAATTGGCAAAACCGCTGGGAGGGTTCACGACATATGAGCCAAGTAAGGACGGTAGAATTAATAGGCTAATCCCCTAATAGTATGTTCAAATCAATAAGCTTGAGGGATAAGTCTCTTTCAAATAGAATTGAAAGAGACTTATCCCTCAAGCTTATTGATTTGAACAGTAGAAGTTTGATTTATTTGTGAAAAGAAACATTCGCGTCTTGATGTCTTCATTCTAAAAGGTTATGTCCATATATTTCTTAGATAACATTACCAATATTACATCTCCTTCATTGTCACATATATACAGCTAGAATCACCCCCAATAAAGTATTAGAGCTATAAATAAATCGGTATTATTATCTCAATAACAATACTATTGTTGCGTTGGTGACCTGAGGTACTTGTAGAAAACATGCGAGAAACATTTTTACCGTTTATTTAAAAACTAATTGTTTGAGAAAAATAACTTTCTAACTAAAGATTATTGTATGAAATAATCGCCGAGAAAAAAAAGTATGCAAATTCAACAATAATTATACAAAGCATAATAATTATACAAAATTATGTGAAAATAACTATATCTGAAAGTTAATAAATAAGATATAAATAGTTACAATTAAACCCATGACAAAAGACATAAGTCAAAATGTGACAGGTAAACAAAATACTCCAGCAGCGCACAGCTCTCTCCCAACAATATTGTAACATAGTATGTATTAATTTAATTTATGTAACATAGTATTTCTTAATTTTATTATTTTTTATTTAACAGAGTGGTCACTTTTATTTTTATATCTGGCGACTCTGTAAATTTCCCTCGTGGCTTATCTTTTGTTTACCGTTCTTAGTTTGTCCTTCCCTGAAAATAAATTTTGTTTCCTCCTGAAGTTTTTGTCTTCCCTAATTTTCCACGTGGCAATATATAGCTTTTAAAATATATATATATATGTCATAATTTGCCTAATGCCCAAAATGTATAATTTATTTTAACCATAATTAGTATGTTAAAATATAAATACAAAGTCATCCATCTATAAATCTGTACAAAATAAACGTGGGAGCCAGCGCGCGCGGGGGAATGCTACGGCACTCCGCCGCGTGCACAGGCTCACGAGTGTGGAAAGGTTATTTTTCGAAGCTTACATGCACAGCGGCTGCACCCTTCCATTCGACCACGACATATATACATATAATCTCTCTAAGAAAGAATCCAAGCTAACGTCGACGAGTTATAAATATAAAGAAACATATCGCCCTTAGCTTGGATTCCTTCTTTAATATAAAATCTGGTTTATAATATCTTGTGTGTTATATAAAATCTCTCTCTTCATTTATATTTAAAATCATTATTGTTAATAGCATTGTTTTAGTAACGGTAAACAATTCTAAATATTCGAGAATATTCATATATTTCGTAAATATATTGAATTATTAAAACTAAAAATAATTTTTATTTTTTTTAAGGGGGTCGGTGGAAGGCTGGTTAAACCGTTTGGTTTTCGACCACAACGACCCGGGTTCGATTCCCGCATTGGACACTTTATTTCTGTTTAAAAAAAAAATGTTATAATGGCCCCCGATTCTTGCAAAAGTCCAACCCCACCAGCGAGTGCAAGTAACCAAACAGGACTCTGGCACATTTTTAAGTGCAAAGTCGAACTGCTTTTCACATGTGTAGACATGTGGTGCGCTTACAGTAAAAGCAGTCGCTAACTACCTACCATGATTATCATGGCCTGTACCACGTGTACTAGGGATAAGCAAAAAACAACAAAAAAACTGAACATATAGTTCAGTTAATAATTTAAAGAAATTTATTTAAAATATTCATGTATACTAATGAAAGGAAAGCATGTGTTTGATAAATATAGTTTAGCTGAAGTTTACAAGAAGAAGAGAGTTTGAATAAATGTTAAATTTCTACATATTCACATATGTGTATTTTAAAAGATTAAAAAAAGCTCTTAGAGAGCGAGATAAAGAAAAATTCAGATATAGGGAAGAGAGAAAAAAAGATGATGAATTAGGTTTATCGGGTAAAAATTTAATCAACTTTTGTAATTTAGCAATAAATTCTTCAATCTATCAACGTCTCTCTAGCCTAATGTAAATAAATGGAATTTTGGAGGCAGAATTTTGATAAAGGAGTAAACCGTAGGAACTATTAGTTTGTCTTTATAAATACCACCATTTATCTATAATAATCATTGAGAAATACAATTTATTTGTGGCATTCCTCAATATATTCTTATAGATTTGGCCCACTTCTATCTTAATTTGAATTTAGCCTATCAGAGACTTATATACAGCATTTTACATTTTTGAGTTTTATTTTATAATTATTTTAAAAGCTTGCTTTTATATCGTCTTTATATATATACTAGCCGAATGACCCGGGCAACGCCCGTGTTTTACCCGATTGAATGTTTTGATTCAAATACTATTTGTTACAATTATAAATTGGCGCCTTAAATAAATGCATATTTTAGTTAATACCTATAGCCTATTTGCTTTATCTGTCTATGTACTGTTGGCTTCCGTAGGCGTCTCTTACTGGGTAAAAGAAAGAGAGGATTCCATTTGGTTATTAACTAATATATGCATTTATTTAAGGAGTGACCCGCTCCAACACAATAGTTACAAAAACAACAAAGCGAGTGGGGGGGGGGGGGCAAAAGTGGCGTGATCGTAGCCAACCAATAGGAGTGCGCCATTCCAAAAAAAAAAGCAAACGGTGACAGAGATGAAAAAGAATTGATGACGCTCGTAACTGTATATTGAATGGCCTTTCTTGATTTATCAATAAATTGGTTTGGCCAAATAACAGGTAACAGGTTAAATGAATGTTTAGTTTATTTCTGTTCTACTAGATGTCGCTTTGCCATCTAAAAAGCACATGTGCTCCTGGTCAGGATATATTTTCTTTATTTTTAATATATTATGGTGCATTAGCGCGCCATCTGTTATGAAAATTCGAAACTAATATAGACGAGTATAATTCTTATTGTTTAATTTTTAGAAGAGTCATACGCGTCTATATTTCGAATTTCAATATATACATAAATTTCAATTTATAAATTGTATTGCCATCTATCGATATAATTTGTAATAAATAAATTCACTGGCAATGTATTTTATTGGATTTATTATGTTTATTATTGCCAGTAAGTTAATTTGATACAAATTTTATATAAAAAATATTTCTCAATTATATTGTTCTATAACAACTTTGTGAAGTCGACCGCTAGATGTTGCGGCTTTATACTACTAAATTGTTGTTGTTTTCTATTGGCCGGAATAAATATTTTGTCTCAAAATTTGATATATCACATATATAAATGTGAAAAAATAGTACAAATGTGATATTATATTGGGATAAGGTGCATAAATTAAGAAAAGGGCATCTCCTTATCGTGCAACTGAAAGTTGCTGATGGCTTGCGCCATCAATCGGAATAAATATCAACTATTCTCGTTGATTTTTAATTATTCCAGAATTGGCCCAATACCCATTCTTGATTAAACAAGAAAAGCTAACCACGAAATTACCCGTTTCATGATTTTTCAGGATGCTTTAATGACCAATATTTTGGTCGTTGAGGTACAGCTTGCAACACGCTGATGAGGGCCAACAGCCCGAAACGCGTCCGTGGTTAGCTTTTCTTGATTAATCAAGAATGGGTATTTGGACAATTCTGGAATAATTAAAAATCAACGAGAATAGTTGATATCTAATCCGATAGATGGCGCAAGCCATCAGAAACTTTCAGTTGCACGATAAGGAGATACCCTTTATTAACATATATAAATGTTCTGAAAATAGAGCAATCCATATTTAAATCATTAGATAATATATAGATGTAATCATTTTAATTATATATTTGCTATATAGCTACAAGTTGAGATAAGATTTTATGTATATAATTCAATTTACATGATTTGCCATATATGAAAGTTCCCTCCATTTATAAATTATATATACAGTAAAGCCTCTCGTTTCAGAAAACCCCATTGAGACTTTAGGTTTCGTGATTAGATTGGTTATAACCGTATTTTTCCGTGGAAAGATTACTTCAGGTTCGTTATGAAGGGAATGTTTGCTCTATCTCAGGTCCATTTTAGCGCAGGTTCTAGTGTGTTTGAATTATTTTGACTAAACTGCCTTATATAATATAAAATAGATGATTGTAAAGTAGCAAAAATTTCTTATAAATATATCTATTTCATCTTAATCAAGCTTTTTTTCTATTATAGAAATATCAGTAGAACCTTGGAAAATAATATTTCTTGATATAGAAATATGCTATCTAATTCAAAATATTTTTATTGTTTGAATTATGAGCTTGTGGTAGACTAGTGGTATAAGCTGTTGAATTTAAACAGCCACAACTGAAAGATCGAATTTCTTATTCTTACTGAAAAGATGGGCATCGCAGTCAAGATCCATCGCAGTCACTCACTCAACTCAGGCAATTTCAAGGCTTAATGCGCTGAGGCGGGTACCTCGGGGGTTGAGTGGAAAAGCTGCCATCTATTTAAACTATATTTTTTGAAACAACTAAATGGATTGCAAAATATAATTAAATCAAATACCTAAACACTAATATAATACAATATCTTCCATCACACACACTTTTTCCTGTGGTTTATGTGTTAAATCTGTATTGCTATTCTTAGGCACTCCTACTATTTATTATTGATGTACTTTCAGTATGAAGGAAATTGCACTCGGGGGATTTCTCGGGTGAAGCTGGGTCATTCGTCTAGTATAAACATATGATAGATTAATATTATAGAGTGTAAACCCATTTACAGGCGAACTTACCAAAATCATGATAATATGGCTGAAAATGATTTAAAGCAGCGCCTTCATTTCCCCTTGTACAGAGACCTATTTTTGTGAATTATTTATGGCAGCACATAGCCAGCAACAAAGAAAATTTAATACGTAAATATAAAGATGTCTAAAAAAGAGATTTAGGAAGCCACAACAATAAACTCCGATGTAAACAACCCGTCTATAAATAGCTGTTATAAACATGGAATAAAACGGCCCTCTATTTCCATATGAGCCATAAACTATGTAATTTATAGATCTGGAGGAATAGGATTTCTTTGTGTGTTATTCAGAGGGGGATTCCAAATACAATAAAAGAAGGGAAAACAAATCTTCCATAAATATCCATTCATGACTGACTCAAGAAAAACAACATGGTATCAATAACTCTTAGTCTGATGATTTACCCAGCATTCCTTGCGGCATCGTCTGCCCACATTCATCTGTCCAGAAATAAACAATTCCTATTTATATATAAGTAAATTGTAATAAATATTAATTTACATTAATTTTGTTTAGTTATAACTAACCAACCCCACTATAATGGTTTCTTATTTTAATGAACGCTATACAAAGAAGGTTAAATTTGATCATAAATCAAGAAAGATGTTCACAAATTGAGATTTCATAGCAACCATTGTATATATTTGGATATCTCAAATAACTCTATCCATATGTTGTTAGAATTGACCATTTATATCGTATGTTACGCTTTAAATATGTTTGCTATTCAGTAGGTCAACTTGATATTGTATCGATGAAGAAACACAGGTCTGGGGAAAAGGCTTCTTAAAAAAAACTATATATATATATATATATATATATATATATATAATAATAAATAGTTATTTAATTTTATAGTCCAGTTTTGTATTAAGATTATCTTCACTATTATGATCATTTAAATTCAAATTATAAAATTTGTAAAATGTTATTAATTTGTAGATAGAGAGAGAAAAAAAAAATCCTTTACTTCTAATACATCCTCAAGTTAATTATATATTTATAATTAATAACAATAAAAATTAACAACGTAACGTCTATTACATCGGCTTTTACACGTCATTTAGACATACTCTAATCCTATATATAGAATAATCGAAGAGAGAATATATATAATAGTTAGAAAAAAAAAGAGAAAGACAGAACCATGCACTTTTAATCAAACTAATAATAAGGAAAAAAAAAGTTTTGTAAAGAAGGTAGATAAGATTGTTAGTATATATATATATATTTTTATGATTTTATATTTTATCCTTTTTTTTTTTAAAGATTTTTAAAGGTTTTTTTTATTTTATAATATGATTATAAATAGTTGTATTTAGTAATATATCTATAGTATGAATTAACATTTGTTATAAGTTTGGATATTATGTTTTGAAACCCTAATGGTAGACCAGACATACACAAAAAACTTTAAATTGAAATAAATTGGAAAAAGAGATCTGCTGGACCGGGGATCTTCAGATAAAAGTCCAACGACATTTCACCCCATCTTTATTATGTCATAGATCTCTTTTAAACCGGATTTTATGTGTTAATATTAAGTTGTTTCAGTGAAATATTTAAATGAACATATATAACAGATACAAGTGTTAACAAATTCAAACTGTAAACCTACCTCGACCGCGGCGTCCTCCATTGTGAATATCTATTTCTGGCTGACACATGTTGCGGGAGGGGAATGTCCCCCCACATTTCAAATTTAGACCATTTATTCAGAATTTTTTTGAACAACAAGAAAATTAAAGAAGAAAGGAAAAATAGTTAAGGGAAGAAAGCTGAATTTCATAATCTTTACAGCTAGTTATATCAAAATAACTGATTCAACACTTATTCATCTTTTAATATTCCTTTAAAAAGGCAAATTATAAGAGTTTAATAAAGCTATTAATTGTGCAAATTCACCTTTATTTAACTTCCATTTTCCTCCCCAGAAATTGGAGATTAAACAAAATGAACTATATACTATAACACTTTAAAAATCTTGTGAAAAAATCTTTTAATCAGTTATTTAATCAAAGTTTAATTAACTGTTAAAGATTATAAATTTGTATTAGTTAATATTAAGAGAAATTATAGAAAGTTGATTTCATAAATGGATATTTCCATTTATTTTTTTTTAAATATTTTATAATTGATATACTGTTGAAATATTTTACTTGTTTGATACTAAATTTGTTTTTAATAAATTCCATGTTTAAATTTTTAACATCTTCTATGAAATTATCTAATATATTATTTATTCTATAAAATCTTAGAAACTGACCATAATATATACCTTTACAGCAATTTAATGATATATTAGAATTCATATTACAGTATTTTATAATATTGAAATTATAATTACTCTTTTTATTATAAACTCTAACAGCACTATTTGTAAGGTCTATATTCAAGTCTAAAAAGTTAACTTTTTTGTTTCTATAAATTTTTTCATTGTTCTTAAGTTTCAAGTATTTAGGATATATTTCAGGTATTAATTTTTTAAACTGTGGATTATTAAATATTATTATGTCATCTACATATCGGAATATTTGCCAATTAATATTATTTTGTAGAAAGTATTCTCTTTCGTACCAGAACAATATTAGATTTGCTAATAACGGACTAGAAGAAGTTCCCATGGGAACGCCTTCTGATTGAATATATATTTTATTTTTAAATTCTATATAGTTAAAATTTAAAAATGTTTCCAGTAGAGTTTTTGCTGTTTTAAGATCTAATTTAAATGTTTTATATCTGTTATGAATAATTTTAATGTAGAAAGTTTTGTCATTAATGAATTCATTAAATAAATTGGTTATTTTATTATTTAGATCTCTTAAATTTATTTTAGAATATAGGTCCTCAAAGTCAAATGTGTGTACTGTTTCAATGTTTGTCCAATTGTTCATTAAATAATTAATGATTTTTTTATTTGAGTCGATAAATTTATAATTATATTTATTAGTTAATTTATTTATAATAAATTGTAGTGTTGAAGCTAATTGTATATCAATATTTTTTATGACTGAATTTATACCAGATGTGATTGTTCTGAAAGAAATAGGTTTTTTGTGTAGTTTAGGAATTATATAGAACTTTGGTATGCTTGGATTTTTGTGGTTATTATAAATTTTTAGTGAATTTTCAACATTTTTGATGTCTTTTTTGATTTTTGTGCCTGTAGTTCTAGCAAAAGTGTATTTATGATTATTATCAATTTCCTTTTTTAGTATATCGTGGTATAGATTTTTACAAATTAAAGATAAATTATTGGAACATTTATCTATAGGAGTGATAATATAGTCCTTCTGTAAATTAATTATATTTTCTTTAAAAGAAGGAATGTCTGAATTGGGTTTTGTGTATTTAAGTGTATTATTATAATAATTTATAATTTCCTTTTTAATATTATGTTTCCATTCCAGAAAAGTAAATTCTGGAATACTGTATTTTATACTAGTTTTATTTATGAAAATATCTATATCTTTTAATATAGATTTAATTGTATTATTATAATTGTGTTTAATTTGAGGTATATATTTATACCCTTTATTTAAAATTTCTTGATATTCTGGATTTAAAAAAGAAAAATTGCTAGTTAATATATGACCTGAGAACTTATATTTATCAATATAGTTGTTGCAATTACATTTAATTTTTTTAAAATTTGCCAAATTATTAATAAATTGGTTATAATTGCAAACTAAATTACCTATATTTTTATTGTATCTCCAGATTGTTTTGAAATTTAAATTTTTTATAGGGAAAAGATTATTGATGATTTAGTTATTAAAAATATCATTAAATTTAATATGATTAAATAAATTGTTATTAAATTTAATGATAATATTAATGTTATTAGTAGCTTGTTTAATTTTTCTGTATTTAAAGATGTCGTGTATGATATCTATTAATCTGTTAGTCAGATTATGAATTTTAATATATTCTATGAGTTTGATGAATTTATTATTATTTAGTTTAAATAATGTTTTAATAAATTTATCGACGAAGTTGTTAGTGTACATTTGTTTTGGGTCCAGTAATTCTTCAAATTCAATGTAACCTAATTTATTTGTAGTTTTACCTCTAGTTTTATTAGGTTTAGTTTTAAATTCATTTTTTTTGTATTTGCAACTGATTTCATAGGTTGAAATTTCTTCTGTTTGTGGTTTGTATGTGTAGTTTAATTCGTCGTTAAGTCCATAAGGGAATAATGTGTTGTGTTTATAAATGTAGTTGTTTTCTAATAATAGTCGTTGTTTTTTGTTTTGACATATGTCTAGTATTTCTATCTTAAAGTTGTTAAAAGTATGTAATTGATTGTGTTCTTTCATATATATATTACCAATTGATTTTTTAGCGTGGTTTCTATGTAGGTTTATTCGTATATTTAATGGATTACAAGTTTGTCCTATATATGATAGTTGACAAATTTGGCATGTTAATTTATAAATAGTATTCACTAATTTACAACTAGTTGTTTGAAAAGTGTCATGGTTCTTAAGAGAGGGACAAGTTTGACAATTTTTTCTTAGGCAATTCTTAGCGAGTTTAAATTAACATAAAAGAGGTGCTAACACTAATATGTTTGAAGTTTTTTTTAGTTTTTTTAGTTTGTTATTCTTATGAATTTTTAAATATATTTTTCTTAATTGTTTTTGTGGTGATAAAATTTGTAATAAATTGAATAATTAATCTATAAATATATAGATATTACTGTTTGTTATCTGTTATATTTTTAAGAATAACTAATAAAAAAAAACATCTTTAAACTAACTAAACACTGAAAAAAACAAAAGTTCTGAAGTTATTTTTTCTAGAATTACTTTTATAATTTACTTTTTAATAATCAAACAATGAAAGATAATTAAAATTTGTATGAAGATTTATTTATATTAGAATATCTAATATAATTTAATTTGCATATTATGTTATATATAAAAAATATATCATAGAGCAAGCTCATATGAATTAATATAGTGTAGAAACTATATAACAAAATTATAACAGTGATTCTAATTTTAAAACTTAAGGAGCAAACTGATAATAATGATAACTTATATCAATTAGATTTGATTAGATTAGCAAGCTAAATCTAAATTAATTATAATAATAAATAGTTATTTAATTTTATAGTCCAGTTTTGTATTAAGATTATCTTCACTATTATGATCATTTAAATTCAAATTATAAAATTTGTAAAATGTTATTAATTTGTAGATAGAGAGAGAAAAAAAAATCCTTTACTTCTAATACATCCTCAAGTTAATTATATATTTATAATTAATAACAATAAAAATTAACAACGTAACGTCTATTACATCGGCTTTTACACGTCATTTAGACATACTCTAATCCTATATATAGAATAATCGAAGAGAGAATATATATAATAGTTAGAAAAAAGAGAGAAAGACAGAACCATGCACTTTTAATCAAACTAATAATAAGGAAAAAAAAAAAGTTTTGTAAAGAAGGTAGATAAGATTGTTAGTATATATATATATATTTTTATGATTTTATATTTTATCCTTTTTTTTTTTAAAGATTTTTAAAGGTTTTTTTTATTTTATAATATGATTATAAATAGTTGTATTTAGTAATATATCTATAGTATGAATTAACATTTGTTATAAGTTTGGATATTATGTTTTGAAACCCTAATGGTAGACCAGACATACACAAAAAACTTTAAATTGAAATAAATTGGAAAAAGAGATCTGCTGGACCGGGGATCTTCAGATAAAAGTCCAACGACATTTCACCCCTTCTTTATTATGTCATAGATCTCTTTTAAACCGGATTTTATGTGTTAATATTAAGTTGTTTCAGTGAAATATTTAAATGAACATATATAACAGATACAAGTGTTAACAAATTCAAACTGTAAACCTACCTCGACCGCGGCGTCCTCCATTGTGAATATCTATTTCTGGCTGACACATGTTGCGGGAGGGGAATGTCCCCCCACATTTCAAATTTAGACCATTTATTCAGAATTTTTTTGAACAACAAGAAAATTAAAGAAGAAAGGAAAAATAGTTAAGGGAAGAAAGCTGAATTTCATAATCTTTACAGCTAGTTATATCAAAATAACTGATTCAACACTTATTCATCTTTTAATATTCCTTTAAAAAGGCAAATTATAAGAGTTTAATAAAGCTATTAATTGTGCAAATTCACCTTTATTTAACTTCCATTTTCCTCCCAGAAATTGGAGATTAAACAAAATGAACTATATACTATAACACTTTAAAAATCTTGTGAAAAAATCTTTTAATCAGTTATTTAATCAAAGTTTAATTAACTGTTAAAGATTATAAATTTGTATTAGTTAATATTAAGAGAAATTATAGAAAGTTGATTTCATAAATGGATATTTCCATTTATTTATTTTTAAATATTTTATAATTGATATACTGTTGAAATATTTTACTTGTTTGATACTAAATTTGTTTTTAATAAATTCCATGTTTAAATTTTTAACATCTTCTATGAAATTATCTAATATATTATTTATTCTATAAAATCTTAGAAACTGACCATAATATATACCTTTACAGCAATTTAATGATATATTAGAATTCATATTACAGTATTTTATAATATTGAAATTATAATTACTCTTTTATTATAAACTCTAACAGCACTATTTGTAAGGTCTATATTCAAGTCTAAAAAGTTAACTTTTTTGTTTCTATAAATATTTTCATTGTTCTTAAGTTTCAAGTATTTAGGATATATTTCAGGTATTAATTTTTTAAACTGTGGATTATTAAATATTATTATGTCATCTACATATCGGAATATTTGCCAATTAATATTATTTTGTAGAAAGTATTCTCTTTCGTACCAGAACAATATTAGATTTGCTAATAACGGACTAGAAGAAGTTCCCATGGGAACGCCTTCTGATTGAATATATATTTTATTTTTAAATTCTATATAGTTAAAATTTAAAAATGTTTCCAGTAGAGTTTTTGCTGTCTTAAGATCTAATTTAAATGTTTTATATCTGTTATGAATAATTTTAATGTAGAAAGTTTTGTCATTAATGAATTCATTAAATAAATTGGTTATTTTATTATTTAGATCTCTTAAATTTATTTTAGAATATAGGTCCTCAAAGTCAAATGTGTGTACTGTTTCAATGTTTGTCCAATTGTTCATTAAATAATTAATGATTTTTTTATTTGAGTCGATAAATTTATAATTATATTTATTAGTTAATTTATTTATAATAAATTGTAGTGTTGAAGCTAATTGTATATCAATATTTTTTATGACTGAATTTATACCAGATGTGATTGTTCTGAAAGAAATAGGTTTTTTGTGTAGTTTAGGAATTATATAGAACTTTGGTATGTTTGGATTTTTGTGGTTATTATAAATTTTTAGTGAATTTTCAACATTTTTGATGTCTTTTTTGATTTTTGTGCCTGTAGTTCTAGCAAAAGTGTATTTATGATTATTATCAATTTCCTTTTTTAGTATATCGTGGTATAGATTTTTACAAATTAAAGATAAATTATTGGAACATTTATCTATAGGAGTGATAATATAGTCCTTCTGTAAATTTTCTTTAAAAGAAGGAATGTCTGAATTGGGTTTTGTGTATTTAAGTGTATTATTATAATAATTTATAATTTCCTTTTTAATATTATGTTTCCATTCCAGAAAAGTAAATTCTGGAATACTGTATTTTATACTAGTTTTATTTATGAAAATATCTATATCTTTTAATATAGATTTAATTGTATTATTATAATTGTGTTTAATTTGAGGTATATATTTATACCCTTTATTTAAAATTTCTTGATATTCTGGATTTAAAAAAGAAAAATTGCTAGTTAATATATGACCTGAGAACTTATATTATCAATATAGTTGTTGCAATTACATTTAATTTTTTTAAAAATTGCCAAATTATTAATAAATTGGTTATAATTGCAAACTAAATTACCTATATTTTTATTGTATCTCCAGATTGTTTTGAAATTTAAATTTTTTATAGGGAAAAGATTATTGATGATTTGGTTATTAAAAATATCATTAAATTTAATATGATTAAATAAATTGTTATTAAATTTAATGATAATATTAATGTTATTAGTAGCTTGTTTAATTTTTCTGTATTTAAAGATGTCGTGTGTGATATCTATTAATCTGTTAGTCAGATTATGAATTTTAATATATTCTATGAGTTTGATAAATTTATTATTATTTAGTTTAAATAATGTTTTAATAAATTTATCGACGAAGTTGTTAGTGTACATTTGTTTTGGGTCCAGTAATTCTTCAAATTCAATGTAACCTAATTTATTTGTAGTTTTACCTCTAGTTTTATTAGGTTTAGTTTTAAATTCATTTTTTTTTGTATTTGCAACTGATTTCATAGGTTGAAATTTCTTCTGTTTGTGGTTTGTATGTGTAGTTTAATTCGTCGTTAAGTCCATAAGGGAATAATGTGTTGTGTTTATAAATGTAGTTGTTTTCTAATAATAGTCGTTGTTTTTTGTTTTGACATATGTCTAGTATTTCTATCTTAAAGTTGTTAAAAGTATGTAATTGATTGTGTTCTTTCATATATATATTACCAATTGATTTTTTAGCGTGGTTTCTATGTAGGTTTATTCGTATATTTAATGGATTACAAGTTTGTCCTATATATGATAGTTGACAAATTTGGCATGTTAATTTATAAATAGTATTCACTAATTTACAACTAGTTGTTTGAAAAGTGTCATGGTTCTTAAGAGAGGGACAAGTTTGACAATTTTTTCTTAGGCAATTCTTAGCGAGTTTAAATTAAGATAAAAGAGGTGCTAACACTAATATGTTTGTAGTTTTTTTTAGTTTTTTTAGTTTGTTATTCTTATGAATTTTTAAAAATATTTTTCTTAATTGTTTTTGTGGTGATAAAATTTGTAATAAATTGAATAATTAATCTATAAATATATAGATATTACTGTTTGTTATCTGTTATATTTTTAAGAATAACTAATAAAAAAAATATCTTTAAACTAACTAAACACTGAAAAAAACAAAAGTTCTGAAGTTATTTTTTCTAGAATTACTTTTATAATTTACTTTTTAATAATCAATCAATGAAAGATAATTAAAATTTGTATGAAGATTTATTTATATTAGAATATCTAATATAATTTAATTTGTATATTATGTTATATATAAAAAATATATCATAGAGCAAGCTCATATGAATTAATATAGTGTAGAAACTATATAACAAAATTATAACAGTGATTCTAATTTTAAAACTTAAGGAGCAAACTGATAATAATGATAACTTATATCAATTAGATTTGATTAGTTTAGCAAGCTAAATCTAAATTAATTATAATAATAAATAGTTATTTAATTTTATAGTCCAGTTTTGTATTAAGATTATCTTCACTATTATGATCATTTAAATTCAAATTATAAAATTTGTAAAATGTTATTAATTTGTAGATAGAGAGAGAAAAAAAAAAATTCTTTACTTCTAATACATCCTCAAGTTAATTATATATTTATAATTAATAACAATAAAAATTAACAACGTAACGTCTATTACATCGGCTTTTACACGTCATTTAGACATACTCTAATCCTATATATAGAATAATCGAAGAGAGAATATATATAATAGTTAGAAAAAAGAGAGAAAGACAGAACCATGCACTTTTAATCAAACTAATAATAAGGAAAAAAAAAAAGTTTTGTAAAGAAGGTAGATAAGATTGTTAGTATATATATATATATTTTATGATTTTATATTTTATCCTTTTTTTTTTTTTAAAGATTTTTAAAGGTTTTTTTTATTTTATAATATGATTATAAATAGTTGTATTTAGTAATATATCTATAGTATGAATTAACATTTGTTATAAGTTTGGATATTATGTTTTGAAACCCTAATGGTAGACCAGACATACCCAAAAAACTTTAAATTGAAATAAATTGGAAAAAGAGATCTGCTGGACCGGGGATCTTCAGATAAAAGTCCAACGACATTTCACCCCTTCTTTATTATGTCATAGATCTCTTTTAAACCGGATTTTATGTGTTAATATTAAGTTGTTTCAGTGAAATATTTAAATGAACATATATAACAGATACAAGTGTTAACAAATTCAAACTGTAAACCTACCTCGACCGCGGCGTCCTCCATTGTGAATATCTATTTCTGGCTAACACATGTTGCGGGAGGGGAATGTCCCCCCACATTTCAAATTTAGACCATTTATTCAGAATTTTTTTGAACAACAAGAAAATTAAAGAAGAAAGGAAAAATAGTTAAGGGAAGAAAGCTGAATTTCATAATCTTTACAGCTAGTTATATCAAAATAACTGATTCAACACTTATTCATCTTTTAATATTCCTTTAAAAAGGCAAATTATAAGAGTTTAATAAAGCTATTAATTGTGCAAATTCACCTTTATTTAACTTCCATTTTCCTCCCCAGAAATTGGAGATTAAACAAAATGAACTATATACTATAACACTTTAAAAATCTTGTGAAAAAATCTTTTAATCAGTTATTTAATCAAAGTTTAATTAACTGTTAAAGATTATAAATTTGTATTAGATTATATTAAGAGAAATTATAGAAAGTTGATTTCATAAATGGATATTTCCATTTATTTTTTTTTAATATTTTATAATTGATATACTGTTGAAATATCTCTTTTTCCAATTTATTTCAATTTAAAGTGTTTTGTGTATGTCTGGTCTACCATTAGGGTTTCAAAACATAATATTCAAACTTATAACAAATGTTAATTCATACTATAGATATATTACTAAATACAACTATTTATAATCATATTATAAAATAAAAAAACCTTTAAAAATCTTTTAAAAAAAAAAAGGATAAAATATAAAATCATAAAAATATATATATATATACTAACAATCTTATCTACCTTCTTTACAAAACTTTTTTTTTTCCTTATTATTAGTTTGATTAAAAGTGCATGGTTCTGTCTTTCTCTCTTTTTTCTAACTATTATATATATTCTCTCTTCGATTATTCTATATATAGGATTAGAGTATGTCTAAATGACGTGTAAAAGCCGATGTAATAGACGTTACGTTGTTAATTTTTATTGTTATTAATTATAAATATATAATTAACTTGAGGATGTATTAGAAGTAAAGGATTTTTTTTTTCTCTCTCTATCTACAAATTAATAACATTTTACAAATTTTATAATTTGAATTTAAATGATCATAATAGTGAAGATAATCTTAATACAAAACTGGACTATAAAATTAAATAACTATTTATTATTATAATTAATTTAGATTTAGCTTGCTAATCTAATCAAATCTAATTGATATAAGTTATCATTATTATCAGTTTGCTCCTTAAGTTTTAAAATTAGAATCACTGTTATAATTTTGTTATATAGTTTCTACACTATATTAATTCATATGAGCTTGCTCTATGATATATTTTTTATATATAACATAATATACAAATTAAATTATATTAGATATTCTAATATAAATAAATCTTCATACAAATTTTAATTATCTTTCATTGTTTGATTATTAAAAAGTAAATTATAAAAGTAATTCTAGAAAAAATAACTTCAGAACTTTTGTTTTTTTTCAGTGTTTAGTTAGTTTAAAGATGTTTTTTTTATTAGTTATTCTTAAAAATATAACAGATAACAAACAGTAATATCTATATATTTATAGATTAATTATTCAATTTATTACAAATTTTATCACCACAAAAACAATTAAGAAAAATATATTAAAAATTCATAAGAATAACAAACTAAAAAAAAACTACAAACATATTAGTGTTAGCACCTCTTTTATGTTAATTTAAACTCGCTAAGAATTGCCTAAGAAAAAATTGTCAAACTTGTCCCTCTCTTAAGAACCATGACACTTTTCAAACAACTAGTTGTAAATTAGTGAATACTATTTATAAATAACATGCCAAATTTGTCAACTATCATATATAGGACAAACTTGTAATCCATTAAATATACGAATAAACCTACATAGAAACCACGCTAAAAAATCAATTGGTAATATATATATGAAAGAACACAATCAATTACATACTTTTAACAACTTTAAGATAGAAATACTAGACATATGTCAAAACAAAAAACAACGACTATTATTAGAAAACAACTACATTTATAAACACAACACATTATTCCCTTATGGACTTAACGACGAATTAAACTACACATACAAACCACAAACAGAAGAAATTTCAACCTATGAAATCAGTTGCAAATACAAAAAAAATGAATTTAAAACTAAACCTAATAAAACTAGAGGTAAAACTACAAATAAATTAGGTTACATTGAATTTGAAGAATTACTGGACCCAAAACAAATGTACACTAACAACTTCGTCGATAAATTTATTAAAACATTATTTAAACTAAATAATAATAAATTTATCAAACTCATAGAATATATTAAAATTCATAATCTGACTAACAGATTAATAGATATCACACACGACATCTTTAAATACAGAAAAATTAAACAAGCTACTAATAACATTAATATTATCATTAAATTTAATAACAATTTATTTAATCATATTAAATTTAATGATATTTTTAATAACCAAATCATCAATAATCTTTTCCCTATAAAAAATTTAAATTTCAAAACAATCTGGAGATACAATAAAAATATAGGTAATTTAGTTTGCAATTATAACCAATTTATTAATAATTTGGCAAATTTTAAAAAAATTAAATGTAATTGCAACAACTATATTGATAAATATAAGTTCTCAGGTCATATATTAACTAGCAATTTTTCTTTTTTAAATCCAGAATATCAAGAAATTTTAAATAAAGGGTATAAATATATACCTCAAATTAAACACAATCATAATAATACAATTAAATCTATATTAAAAGATATAGATATTTTCATAAATAAAACTAGTATAAAATACAGTATTCCAGAATTTACTTTTCTGGAATGGAAACATAATATTAAAAAGGAAATTATAAATTATTATAATAATACACTTAAATACACAAAACCCAATTCAGACATTCCTTCTTTTAAAGAAAATATAATTAATTTACAGAAGGACTATATTATCACTCCTATAGATAAATGTTCCAATAATTTATCTTTAATTTGTAAAAATCTATACCACGATATACTAAAAAAGGAAATTGATAATAATCATAAATACACTTTTGCTAGAACTACAGCACAAAAATCAAAAAAGACATCAAAAATGTTGAAAATTCACTAAAAATTTATAATAACCACAAAAATCCAAACATACCAAAGTTCTATATAATTCCTAAACTACACAAAAAACCTATTTCTTTCAGAACAATCACATCTGGTATAAATTCAGTCATAAAAATATTGATATACAATTAGCTTCAACACTACAATTTATTATAAATAAATTAACTAATAAATATAATTATAAATTTATCGACTCAAATAAAAAAATCATTAATTATTTAATGAACAATTGGACAAACATTGAAACAGTACACACATTTGACTTTGAGGACCTATATTCTAAAATAAATTTAAGAGATCTAAATAATAAAATAACCAATTTATTTAATGAATTCATTAATGACAAAACTTTCTACATTAAAATTATTCATAACAGATATAAAACATTTAAATTAGATCTTAAAACAGCAAAAACTCTACTGGAAACATTTTTAAATTTTAACTATATAGAATTTAAAAATAAAATATATATTCAATCAGAAGGCGTTCCCATGGGAACTTC
>CP092869.1:67398385-67483526 GCA_030710605.1 Cordylochernes scorpioides
TTGAAGATTTTGTATGTTTTTTAGTTATCATACACTCTGATATTATAACGCTCATAACCTACATACGAATATTTGGCTTGTATTGATTCGAGTCGTATGTAGTTAAAACCTAATTTATGTTATCGTTGTAAAATTACAGGATCATTATAGATTTGTGATTGTATTTGATTAATCTTTTTAAGCTGACATGACGACGCACCTGAGGAACTCCAGCTACAGTTCTGTGTGTTCGCCGCTTAGTGAAGCCGTTATTTACAGGGTAATAAACCTGTGGTAGGTGTACAGTACCTGGGGTCTGAAGCCAACGACTGTCTGAGGCGGGTGGAACAGTCTTGCCGATGGGGTAGGCCGACAGATCGCGGGGTCCACTCTCCATCCTACGCCCGTTCTCCGCAGCGCCGCCCAGCGGTGGGACCCGGCGTCAGAGCGCTCCCTAGCTTCCCACACACTCACTCCGGAATTCTCGCTGAACCCGCAACCTTTAGATTGACTCTCCCTCTATTTCAAACCTATGTCAGTCCATTTTTAGGACAAAGGCCTTTCTATAAGGTTATCCCAAAAGTTCGTGTTTTTCTCAAAAGTTTTTTTTTTTCTTATTACTTGGCGAATAATATTATTACGGCGAATACATAATAATACAATTACTTTATACATAATGCAAAGTCATTATACGTACATAACGGCGAATAATATTGGTAATTCAAATTTTTTGCAAGTGTTAAGAACTTTTGGGGCAGCTTTGTATTTAGTTCCAATAAACTCTCTTCAATTCACACACTGATATCATGCTTATCTTCTCTATATCTTTACCAAATTTAGTAGGTGTAAAATATTGAGAAATAGGCTCAAATAAATAAAATTCTAAGTACCAATCAAAATATGACGATGATTGAAGACGCCATGAGTTTATTCTTCGTCTGATATTTTTATGTTACAATCTTTTATTTGTTATTTTAGCAGTTGTACTGCATGATAAAATTACCAGAAGATTTTATGACAACTTCAAAATTTGTAAATGACTAGCAATGAGCATTTTTATTTTATTATAAAAAGGGCGAGGTATTATATCTATGATAATCCAGTTGTTGAGCCATTTGATCGATGGTCGTCTGTTCTATAATCTAGTAGAGTGACTCACAGATATAATTTTACAAATTTCGAATTTTACCTCCTAATAAGCTTGTAACTTTGTCGAAAAGAAAATTACCACTTGAAATTTCAAACGTAATCTTTAACGACGGTGGATTCATCACTTATGTAATAAAACAATGATATAATAGTAATATTTAGTATATATTATCTCTTTTTTTTTTGGCTTCTTGTGAATACTTGGAAATCAAAGATAAAATATTTCGATAAACAGGTATTTATTATCCTCTAAAGTGTTAAATAGAGAATAGAAGATAGAACAATGTCTAAAATAAATATTGTATTTGAATTAATAATAAAATATTATGGGGAAAATAATTTAATAACATATATATTTAAGAAAAAGGCATTTCTTGATTAATCAAGAATGGGTATTTGGCCAGTTCTGGAATAATTAGAAATCACCGAGAATAGTTGATATTTATTCCGATAGATGGCGCAAGCCATCAGCAACTTTCAGTTGCACGATAAGGAGATGCCTTTTTTTAAATTTACGCACCTTATCCCAGTACAATATCACATTTGTACTATTTTTTCACATTGTGTCGCGGTCTCACGCAATTCTGGCCTTAACTACCCGTTCCATGATTTTTCAGGATGCTTTAATGACCAATTTTTTGTTCTTTGAGGTACAGCTTGCACCACGCTGATGAGGGCCAACAGCCCGAAACGCGTCCGTGGTTAGCTTTTTTTGATTAATCAAGAATGGGTATTTGGCCATTTCTGGAATAATTAGAAATCAACGAGAATAGTTGATATTTATTCCGATAGATGGCGCAAGCCATCAGCAACTTTCAGTTGCACGATAAGGAGATGCCTTTTTCTTAATTTATGCACCTGATCCCAGTACAATATAACATTTGTACTATTTTTTCACATATATATTTAAGATAACAAAAATTTTAAAAAATTGCAAACTAAATACATGTAATGTCTTCATTGTGAAAGTTCCAATCAAGTCCTAGATCTAGGATCCAAGAACAGACGAACAAGCTGAACTCTCTCTCTCTATAGACTATCTATAACATCTCAACAGACCGTTATCTTCAAGTGATTTTATGTGATTTTAATATTTAATACTTTTTTATGAAATTGGTATAGCATTTCTAAAAATTCAATTTATTTTCTTATTAAAGAATACAGGCGAAATTCTTCAATTGAAAATCGTTTTTGGTTTTCTTTAACATTTCATCTTCATAAGAAAGGCAAACTTTGTTATAATTTACAATATAAAAGGATTATAAAGGCTATCAAAATATATGTGCTCAGTATCGAATAAAGTTAGATTACACGAGATTTAATAATATATTTAGAAACCAATCTTATTTCCTAATATAATAAACAACTGATAAAATGTAGTAAGATGTTATTTTCAATTTTGTCTTTAAATAAGGTTATTTTTATTTCAATATATTAAGAACTCCATTCTTTTTTGAGATATTAATTTATTTCATAGAGATAATATGTATAGATATATACTTTCTCTATAAAAATAGATTGCAATATACATTTTTAAAAATTATAAAACAGAATCACAGGACAAATTATCAAATCACCTCTGGAGAATATATATATCTTTCTCAATATAGATAGGAATTTAATAAAAAATATACATATTTCAGGTATATATATTTTTTAACATTTTCTTAAAATGTAACCTATTAAATTATATAATATAAAATCATTTATTTATTTATTTTATAAAATATAGGGATTAAATTATATTTTTTTTTTAAAGAGAAAGAACAGTCAATTTTTCTATGAAAATATAATTCTTAACGATTAAAATATAGATTTAAAATTTATATAATCATATTTTTTTTCATAAATGTATATAGCTAATTTGCGATTATACATAAATAGACATCTAACTATTTATTCAAATTAGAATGTATATTTGATATTGATTATATAGGTGTACACTTTATAAAATGATTGTTATATAAAAATAATATATTTTGATTTAGAAAATAGCAAACGAACTAATGCTGAAGCCAAATTAAAGATGACAAACATTTTAAGTAAAAAAATAAAAACAATATTTTGAAACCTTTTTTAAAGTGAGTGACAGGATGAGATATTAAAAGGGTTTCAAGAAAAATGATACTTTCAAAATGTGTTTTAAAAAACATAAATTATTGTTTAGAAACTAAACAAATTGAAAGGCTGTTCAACAAAAAAATAATAAAATATTCTTTTTTTTTAAATCTTTGATTTTATAATTATCTTATAAAATATCAATTTAAACATAATAATAAAAATAATAAGATATACCTTATTGCACATAATTTATCTGGAATATTCCCATGTTGTCAAATTCTTTTGGGACACTTTAAATGTCAGACGATAGCTAATGAGGCCGGTAGGTAATTTGGTCTTCTGCTTATCAAAACAGGACTTCAGGGGCTGTTAATTATTCATTAAATATAGGATAGGCTTTGTTAGCTTCTAGAATAGTTCATTTTGAGCCTATTATATATTAAAACGCATTTTTAAAAATAATTTTCTATTATATTCATTTCGATTATTTATTTTCTTTGATTTTTATTCCCCCTTGGGAAATTAAAGGAATTAACTGCCATTATAGACCTTTTATCAAGGGAGTTTTAGTTTCGAAATTGTAAATTGAAGAAAAACGAAAAAATAATAATAACAATGATTATTAATGAAATTGATATTTCGCGCATTTATTTATTGTTATTATTTTCAAATTGACGAAATTTAAATACACCCTTGGACAAAACTTAAGGAAGTTATACCGTTTAGCATGTATATTGATTAAGACAATAACTCTGAAAGATATTTGATACACGGTGACCTTTATTGAAGACACACGAGATAACCAAGCGTGAAAAAAAAATCCTGTCTCTAAAAAAAAAAAAAAACAAGCGACCGGCGATATCAAAGACATTCCACTTCCTTAAATTTCCATAAGTGTATAGTATTAGTAAAAACATCTGAAATATGTATTTTAAAATTATATAATTAATTAATATAATCTTGTATTGTAAATGTATCGATAAATTGATATTTGAAATATTTAAAATAAATACTATTTCTAAATATTTTAATTAAATTTCGAAAATATAAATATCACACATATTTTATGTGTAACATTTATCAAAAATACAAAAAAAAAAGTTTATTCGTTTGTAATAATTTATCATCATCAAATATGTAGATACTACAATAAACAAACTTGAAAATGAATTTTGGGAAGCGATTCAAATCAAATTAATTTGATATATGTATTTAGTAAAATAAGATATTATAATCATTTCAACAAACCTAAATTCGAATAAAATTTTATATAAGGTAGGCTTCGTTACAAACTTGTTAATAATAGGATACAATATATATAGTGTCTAATATTTGAAAATTAAAATACTATTAATATTTTCATTGATATTTAATAAATAACACATTTTAAATATATTTTAATTTATAATAACACGAGGTAAAAAATTACTTATGAATATTATGATATTTTAAACATACAAATTTATTTTTCAATGTGAAATATTTATTATGCTATTTTTATTTTTTCGTGATCCCGAGGGATTTACGGAAAATATTTTTCTTTCAAACATGAAAATATAACTTTAGAATGAAAGCAATAATATATATTTGAAATTTGAATAAAAAATGACAGAATATTGACTAGAAAAAAAATTATTGCCAAACAACACGCATATCATATGTAAATATTTCCCCTACATATTCAAATATGTTGCATATAGAATATTTCTCGTATGATAAAGAAGTTATTTATTATTTACAAATTGAAAATATGATTTATAAATTGATTAATCAATTGTAACATTGTGACATATGTTGTCATCAGCAATGTTTTTTTAATATAATCTATGTGAATAAATATTTACACACTTTGAACCTATTGTTCTAATAAAATAAAAAAACATATGTTTTCTAACTATCCTATTTGAATTTCTATAAACAAGATTTTACTCAGGCAAAAGTTTGTTTTCTAATTAAAATTTTTAAATGGCAGACGAATTAAAAATTTTCGTCAGATTAAAAAAAAAAAGGAACCTGTTAGTCTTAGACAATAAAATTCGATATTTGAAAAGGAAGAGAATAAATGTTTGTTTAAAAAAAAAGCTATAGATGACACGTTTGACATTCAACTTTCCAGAATGTGGTGAAGTAGGTCATTGGAACAGACAGGGGAGATTGTATTGTGTAAGACTTCACGCACGTGAGGGAAGAAGAAGGAACAATTGCTGGCAGAAGACAAGAAGGGGCCGTTACCCTACCCTTCCAAAATTAGGCCTAAAAAATAAAAGAACGCCTTCTAAAAAATGTACTCAGCCGACTGACTGACTCACTCGTTAAGTCTTCGTCTGAAATTATCTTCCTTTTTTTTCACTTTGACCCAAGACTATGTCAAAAGATATATTGAGATGGGTTGTAAGTATGGTAGATTTTATTATTGTAATTGCATATTTTTACCTATTCATCAGTTCATTAGATAATTGTGAAAGTAAGATTGATATTCTTCAATACAATATCGATATTTATTTAAAACTAAACGAATGACCCGGCTTCGCCCGAGAATTCTCCCGAGTGCATTTTCCTTCATACTGAAAGTATATCAATAATAAATAGTAGAAGTGCCATAAAATAGCAATACGGAAGTAACACATAAACCACAGGTAAAAAGTGTGCGTGATGGCAAAAATTGTATATTAGTGTTTAGGTATTTGATTTAGTTGTTTTTTGCAATCCATTTAGTTGTTTCAAAATCAATATAGTTTAAATAGATGGCAGCTTTTCCTCCCAACCTCCGAGGTACCCCGTCCCAGCGCATTAACACTTGAAATTGCCTGAGTTGAGTGAGTGACTGCGATGCCCATCTTCTCAGTAAGAATAAGAAAAAAAAATAGGTTTATAAAAAATAATCCAAAATACTGGCATGTATATATTTTTCCGTAAAAAAATAAAAGAGCACATGGAAATTAGGCAAACATATGTGTTTGCTAAAGACTGCTACTGCATTTTAAACGATTAAAAAAAAGCTAGTTTTTGAGTTTTATCGCGAAACAAGCAACAGGCATTGACTTTTATATATAAGAAGATAATGTTGAATGAAGGAGAGGGCTAATGAGAGATTGGTATTACTTAAACTGATATAAAAAAAATGTATGAATGGGTTTTTCTTTTGTGTGTACGTTTAGAAACAAACGAGTTGTATATCCATCTGTATGATAACTATGCAAATAAAATAGTATATACACATATATGCTGTTACTTCTAATAGAAAATGTTCTTAGAAGAACCACACAATCTATTTGCATATCTATCTGATTGACACATATGCAAATTAAATCATTTATTTCGGCGATTGTGTCTTGGTCAGATCCTCTCTCTTCTGACCCTATATATTGATTTATAGTCCATTTCTTTTATTAAAAAGGCACGGGTTAAAAAATAATTTTGTTTGTTATTTACATAGAATAAATTCATCGTTATACCTTGAAAAGGTTGGCGTTCAGCCAACTTAAAAATTGATGAATTAAATCTTTTTTTAACCAATATATGCCTTTATAATTAGAGATCTATTTTTAGATTGCTCTATCTTCAAAAGTCTATTAATTATTGCTGAAAAATCCTTTAATTAATAAATAATTTTCTTCTAACATGATGCTTTCTCTGATGGAAAGTATTTTTTTGTCTATATATATATGTTATGTTTGATGATACAAGAAGGAAGGTTGTGTGGAATTTCCGACATTCTTGCCAAACTGGAGAATGCCAGTTTAATTGTTTAATTGGACTAATTAGTTGGAAACTATGGACTATCCTTTGTAAACTATAGTTAACTAACCTCGCGTGGAATAGTTTAGCTAGTTAAACCAAGCTAAGAAACTGCGATATTTCTTTTGTTTGTCACCTAAGATGACATAACGAACCCGCGCTGGGTTCCGTACACTTTCAAACTCATAGATTTATATAAAGAAAAGAGAAATTTTGGGTGTTTTTTTAATTTTTACGTTGAAGGAATTCCAGCGGAAAAAAAAAAACTTTTGTTTCATTTTAAACTTTTTCTTTTTTGGTTGGAGGGGGCAAGCGGCGGGATTTTTGGAGGCGTAACAAATAAAATAGAAAGTGTTTTTTTATTGAAGTGGGTTCTTTAATATTCTGCCGCTTTTATATTTTTTATTTCACCAGATGTAGCGTAGCACTCTGGGAGATTGGTGACTTCGTTGATTTTGTACGGGATATATGTACATATGGCTGAAAGACGGAGGTATATGTAAATATAGCGCGATATGTAAATTAATATATATATTGAACTATTATTTTTACCATTCATATTTAAGAGGTTGGTGGAGCAATGGTACAAAATGACGATTTTATACAACCAAGTCCCAGGGTTTTTATTTTTCCTGGAGAAAGCATCAGGTCAATGACCTCCGATACTTTATAAGCCATTCCTCACTAGTGAGTTCGAATTACTAACTGAGTATGTGTTACCAATGATAACTATACCTCTGTATAAATTTGTATATGTGAGAATATAGTAGAAAAAATAAATGAATAGGTCAGGTGTTGATATTAAAAATAAAAAAGGCATATCCTGACCAGGAGCATATGTGCTTTCAAATGGCAGAGCGTCATCTAGTGGAACTTGGATTACGTTCTTAGATGTATTTTCTTGATTTATCAATTTAGCCCAATTCGTTGGCTAAATATCATGGAACAGGTAAATTCATTGTTTAGTCGACTTCTGTTCACGCCAGATGGCGCTCTGCCATCTAAAAAGCACATGTGCTTTTGGTCAGGATATGCTTCTTTATTTAAAATTTGTATATGCATGCCTTTATTGATGATTGATTAACCTAAATGTAGTGATGCTCTCCCATTGATAAGTGTTTCCATTACTATCAATTTACAACTGTTTCATTGATTCATAGATTGAATCGTAGATTTGATGAAGTTATTCTGTAAACTATCTCCTAACGTTCAGTAATTAAACTTATCAAATGGTACTCTAATTAGTCAATTTATCTCACTTTTATAGTTTTTATGTAGCCAGCCAATGGGAGTAGAGCTAAATGACGTCATATAGCAGCCTCGCCAATTAGAGATAAGTGACATTTACGTCTTAGCAGATAAGTCAAGATTTATATTGGTGCTTATCACACTTAGATACTCGACTTCTCTCAACGTAAAGTTAGGTTCTGATAAACACCTACTTTACTTTTTTAACCATCATGAAAACCTATTTTTGTTAACAGTTATTACATATTAAACATTCTTTGGTATCTTCAATGGCATGGTAGTGGTGACAATATATAGCGAATATATAATAAAACATATTGAATAGCATTAATTAAATAATTAAAAGGTTTCCAGGGATTATTTCTTTTTTTATTTATTGAAACCGTCTCAAGCTTCCAGGCATCTCTGCCTTCCTACAGGAGAACATATATAATGAATAAAACGCCGCCTGATGCCAAACTTGCCATATAAGCACTCCTGTAGAAGGGCAGAGATACCTGAAACCTTGAGACTGTTTTAATAAAATAAAAAGAAACTCATCTCAGGAAACCTTTTAATTATTTAATTAATGTCCAGGAGATTTAAATCAATTTATATTAAATAACAAATAAATAATAACAAATCAGCTTCCGTGAATGTGCTTCTTGTTTTATTTTATATTCACCTCTAAGTTTCAGGTATCACGACCCTTCTCTAGGAGTATATACTCCTGTATTCCTGTTGAAGGTTTGAAAACCTGAAAATAAAATAAAACAAGAAACTCATTCCCGGAGGTTGTTTTGTTTATTATTTATATGTGTTGGAGAGTAATTTATAATATTAACGACATATAAAAGTCATCTATACAATATTAAAAATGAAAAATGTACCTCATAACTGTGAATATTTGCTGATATCTCACTGCCATACATCGAATTAATACCAACTATACGTCATATAGATAGGATAGACCGAAATAAGAGTTAAACATAAGCCATTAGAATTCTCTCTCTAGCGGGCAACAAGAAGAGTCTGTCGATCGACCACACTCTAGAACATACTGCTGCTGACCCCCCGCCAAAACCTGTCCTGTTTACAGAGGGTCGTTTATAAGAATGTTCCTCGGGACCCCACATGGGCTGGGCGTTGGCTTTTTCCTCTCCTCTGTCCCTGCCTCCAGCTGACCGAACACTCTTTGGATCTTTATTTTGACGTCACCATTTTTTAGTTTAAATTCAAATAGGGGGGTTAAAATACAAATAGTTTATATACTAAACATGGGGTGGTAGTAAATAGAAAGTGTCATTATTATACAGTTTAAAATATACTATATATATATGTTAAAAATAAAGAAATCATATCCTGACCACAAGCACATGTGCTTTTTCGATGGCAGGGCGCCATCTAGTAGAGCAAAAATAAACTAACGTTTATTTAACTTGCTCCGTGATGTGCTTTCTTTATTTTTAATATCAACACCTGACGCACTTAATTTATTTATAATTTCTATTGTTCTCATATATATATGTACAAGAAACTAAATTATGTAGCGATATCTTTTTAAAAAATAAAACATAAGCTTACTGTTCTCACTTCGATGGAAAATATAGACTGGACTCCTCGGTGGTGACCAGTGGTTTCGTCAGAATTATCTATAGTACAGCTATATTGGGCTATTCTTTCTTATATACCGAGACTTCTGAAGAATTCTTGGCGAAGTTGATTAGTATGGACATAGGCTTTGAGAACCGCATTCATATACACTCATGGACTTAAGGAAGTTGTACGTTTTTATCATGTATATCGGGGTTCAGACAATAACTCTGAAATATACACTCATGGACAACACTTAAGGAAGTTATACCTTTTATCATGTATATCGGGGGTTCAGACAATAACTCTGAAATATACACTCATGGACTTAAGGAAGTTGTACCTTTTATCATGTATATCGGGGTTCAGACAATAACTCTGAAATATACACTCATGGACAACACTTAAGGAAGTTATACCTTTTATCATGTATATCGGGGTTCAGACAATAACTCTGAAATATACACTCATGGACAAAACTTAAGGAAGTTGTACGTTTTTATCATGTATATCGGGGTTCAGACAATAACTCTGAAATATACACTCATGGACAACACTTAAGGAAGTTATACCTTTTATCATGTATATCGGGGTTCAGACAATAACTCTGAAATATACACTCATGGACTTAAGGAAGTTGTACCTTTTATCATGTATATCGGGGTTCAGACAATTAACTCTGAAATATACACTCATGGACAACACTTAAGGAAGTTATACCTTTTATCATGTATATCGGGGTTCAGACAATAACTCTGAAATATACACTCATGGACAACACTTAAGGAAGTTATACCTTTTATCATGTATATCGGGGTTCAGACAATAACTCTGAAATATACACTCATGGACAAAACTTAAGGAAGTGGTACCTTTTATCATGTATATCGGGGTTCAGACAATAACTCTGAAATATACACTCATGGACAACACTTAAGGAAGTTATACCTTTTATCATGTATATCGGGGTTCAGACAATAACTCTGAAATATACACTCATGGACAACACTTAAGGAAGTTATACCTTTTATCATGTATATCGGGGTTCAGACAATAACTCTGAAATATACACTCATGGACAAAACTTAAGGAAGTGGTACCTTTTATCATGTATATCGGGGTTCAGACAATAACTCTGAAATATACACTCATGGACAACACTTAAGGAAGTTATACCTTTTATCATGTATATCGGGGTTCAGACAATAACTCTGAAATATACACTCATGGACAAAACTTAAGGAAGTGGTACCTTTTATCATGTATATCGGGGTTCAGACAATAACTCTGAAATATACACTCATGGACAAAACTTAAGGAAGTGGTACCTTTTATCATGTATATCGGGGTTCAGACAATAACTCTGAAATATACACTCATGGACAAAACTTAAGGAAGTTGTACCTTTTATCATGTATATCGGGTTCAGACAATAACTCTGAAATATACACTCATGGACAAAAACTTAAGGAAGTTGTACCTTTTATCATGTATATCGGGGTTCAGACAATAACTCTGAAATATATATGATACAGTGACATTTATTGAAGACACACAAGAATACCGAGTGTGAAAAAAATCGCCTTTGTGTCTTTAAAAAAAAAAGACAGGCGATCTGCGTATCAAAGATTTTCCAAATGGGTTTTGTCCAGGTGTATTATATATTGTTGTTTGAAAGAGATGAGCTGGTGAAAATGCTGGGAGGTCTCAACACTGAGAGCCAGGCCCTGATAATGTAGAATATGCAGTTCAAAGCTAGAGAACAAATTAATAGAAGGGAAAAATATTTAACAACTATCTCGTGTTACCAGACTCACCGAAATATTAAATCACGGACAAAACGACATTAAGGATTTTTTTTCTTCACAGAATTATCGATTCTTCCATCACCGCAGTTAATTTTAGAAATGTAATTTCATAGAAGTAATCAAATTTGCCGTTTTTTTATTAATTACTAGAGACACTATCCATGTTAGGAACGGCTGATGAAGCGTCTGTCCTCCATGTTAGGAGCGGCTTCTTCCGAGGAAGGTGATGGCCGGCATGCGCCCTCGGGCTAGATCTTTTGATCGACAGATACCACCAACTGATAACCAAATATCCTTTAGGATATCCTGGTCTTTACAGCACTAATGAATCGGACAAATCCACCGGTGCACAGAGGAGGCCCTGGAGTGGATTCGTCACCTCGACATTCCACTCTAGAGAAACTTGCCAACATTGTTGTATTGTGCTGTAAAAAACAATATCATACGCAATAAATAAAATAAACTAGAGACACTTAGAAATGTATTTTTCCAATTTATATTACGTTGATTATTGCCTGTTAATTAGTCTTGAGTGTCTTGAGATAAAAAGTAAACATCTTATAGTTTTGGAAGTGTCTTATTAATTTTTTTAAAACCAAACACCCACACATTCCCAACTTTACTATTTGAGGGGGTTGAAGGGTGCCTCTCTTTTGATTATTACATACAGTAGACTCTTGATAATTTGAAACTCAAGGAACCAGAGAAATTTTTCAATTTATCAAGAGTTCAAAATAACAGGAGTTTAAATAACCAAAAGGTAGGAAAGTAGAAAATCAAGTAAACAAGAGTTTGTTCAAAATTCGTGATTTATTATTTCAAACATTTGTACAGTTATTTGCAGATGTTCATTTGTGGCAAGATACTATTTCTTCAACTTCAAATTACCGAGGGAACCAATTGATATTGATTTTATTCTACTTATAGAGTGTTTTTCAAGGGACCGGGAAACATTTTCAAATTATCGAGAGTCGACTTTATTTCCATAGAGGATAAATATCTAATCGCATATATCGGTTGGTGAAAATTAGAATATATCTAAAATGAAATATTGAATTTATTAAGTACTTTTGTCTGATGATGGTAACAACGCTGTTAACGAAACGTCACATACAATTTATTATTTAGAATTGGTCTTATTACCTTGTATTTCTAATATATAATCCAAATTGCGCTTTATCACCAAAATTAAATAGTTAAATTACAAATTTAATCATAAAAGTACAAAGTGTGTGTGTCTAAAAGGTTTGGCCAATGTCCTATATAATATCAGGGGAATATAAAAATACATTAAAGCAAATTGCATCATTTAAATGTCCATATCTCTTCAAAAATAGGCCCATTGGGTTGCACCATTGCACAAGGCATTTTAAGGATAATTTTTACAAGGAAGGAAAACAATTTTCAAAATCAGCTTTTGGATGAATTTAGCATTTTGGCGAAACATCGAACGTGCTAACGTATGGATGTCTTCTACCGAATAAAAGAAGCGCAAAATATAATAAAATAGCCACGAAAAATCACGAACTACGTAACGAAATCTTTAAACTTTCTCCCTATTCGCCGTATCTGGCTCAAGTGACTATAATCTGTTTTTCAAACTAAAAGAATGGCTGTGGGGACCACAAATTTTGCTTTATAGTCAGAGATGCATATGCATAATGCGGGATTTGAACCTGGGTTGTAGCAGTTTAAGCCAACGGTTTAACCACTCGTTCACCGACCCTATAGTCAGAGATGGGCATGAAAGCTTTAAAGCCTCGATAAAACCTTCTGTGAAAATGGTAATATTACCTTAGGACGCGATGAGCAAAGTGTATAGAATATAAAAATTTAAATTTTCCGAAAAATAGTTTTTTGTCTAATAGTTTATTCAACATAAATATACAAACACATGTGTGACAGACTATTTTTAGCGCTAAATATTACACAGCTAAACTGTAATATTTGAAAATTGAGATCAGTGTATGTATATATATTATATAATCTAAAAACTCAAATATTTCTATATTTTAAAAAAATATATATTTTATTTTATTCATTGATAATTTTACTTTTGTTATCATCGTTTTTAGAAAGACTCTCAGTTTTGTTGTAAATATGCGTAGTTAACATATCTATCCTTTTAAATCACTGATATAGGATTAACTTTATAAATTCTATATAATGTGAAAATAACTAATGTGTAATCTTTCCTCAAGTAATTGAAAATAAAAGCTACTTGACGGTAAATAATTATCTTTTTTTTATCATGACTGCACCAACCCTTTATCTTATCGATCCTTTGTCCTATCAACCCTTTATCTAACAACAACAACAAAATTATTCATAACATATATATATACTCTCCCCTTTATCATTTGCTTATACATTATTTCAAACCTACTTACGTTGTTATGTAATTATATTGAACACATGTGAAATATGTTATATTATATGTAATATATATTATATGTAAAACACATTTTTACTATAATTGGGTTTTAAAAGATTGAAATTATCAAGTAATTATGAAATATATCTACATATATCATGCTCTAAAAGTTGCATCCGCCAATATGCAAAGATGACTAACTCTATTAACCTTTTAATACGAATCACAAATGAATCTAATCGCAAAAGAATATGAAAAATGGTATCACTCATCAATACAAAACGAACTCGACGTCGAAATATGCAAATTTAAAAAGTTCGTTTGCCTTCAATATATGAAACATTGGAAATTTTATTTTAATTTAAAAACACTAGCATTAATTTGATTATAAATATTGATATTCAATCGATTTTTTTAAATGTTCACTATAAAAAGGAATAATATGTGAAAAAAAAAACCTTGAGAGTTTGAAAACTATAATACTAGGACAAAAAAGCATAAAAATGACAATCTACCTTATTATATATTGTAAACCCCAAGGGCAAAAGGATTATTCAGGTAAAAAATTTAACAGCCACATTGTTTATGCGTTGTTGTAAAAATATGGCATATAAAATGCGGAAGAGGGGGAGATATGTATATATATTTAAAAAGAGGGAAGGTGTTAGCCAATAAAATTGAAGAAATATTACCGTAGATAGGCCAATAGATATGAAGCACGTCATTCAAACTTCGCTGAAAAATGTCCTCCAAATCAATAGCGAATTATCCAATAGATGTAGAGCCGTCGTCTGACGCCTTTATATTTGGCGCCATTTTGGATACAATCTTTTGGTCCGTTTTATTTTCTCTTTTTGTCACCTTTCAATATTAATCGAAATATTGTTCGATATAAAAGTAAATTCACTTTAAAAGTTTTAAATTTGAGATTAAATAAGCTTGATTATACGTAATTTTGAAATGTTTAATTAATGAAATATGATAATTGTAAATAATTTACTTCCAAAATGGTTTATTAATTACTAATTTGGGGTAATCATTATGAATAATTTATTACTTATATAAATACAGATGGCGTGTTATTGGTCTTATAATTAATTTATAGATAACTATCAATTTCATTGTTGTTTGGTAATTAGCATTGTTCGATGCACATATTTATATGTAATTTTAACTCTTCTAAAACTTGACTTTATTGTTTGCGGAAAAGCCTTGCTCGATGCAAATATTTAAATATATTTCTACTGTCCTAAGAGCTTTATGTCCATAGTTTGCTTAAATACCATTTCTAAGATTCCACCTTTCAGTGAAGCATATAAAAGCAAATGATCCAATACAGTATTAAAGCTCTAAAGAAGCGGTCTGGTGGATTAAATTGGTGAAACCGCTGGGAAGGTTCACCACAGATGAGTCAAGCCCTTTCAATATTTTTCCATCGCACTAAGGACAGTAGAAGTTTGATTTATTTGTAAAAAGAAACATTCGCGTCTTGATGCTTTCATTCTAAAAAGTTATGTCCATAACTTTCATAAATACCATTTTCGATATTACATCTCCATCATTGTCACATATATATAGCTAGAATCACCCCCAAGACAGTATTAGAGCTATAAAAAAGCGGTATTATTCTCTCAATAGTAATAATATTGTTGCGCTAGTGACTTTAATAAAAAACTATTTGTTTGAGAAAAGTACTTTTTTACTGAGGATTATTGTGTCTCTGAAATAATCGCCAATAACAAAGGTATGCAAATTCAACAATAATTATACAAAATTATGTGAAAATAACTCTACCTGAAAGTTAATAGAAATAAATATAAGATATAAAAGTCACAATTAAACCCATGACAAAAGATGTAAGTCAAAATGTGACAGGTAAACAAAAGACTCCAGCAGCGTACCTCTCTCCCAACAATATAGCTTTTTAAATATATATATGTCATAATTTGCCTAATTCCCAATATGTATAATTTATTCTCACCATAATTAGTATGTTAAAATGTAAATACAAAGTCATCCATCTATAAATCTGTACAAAATAAACGTGGGAGCCAGCGCGCGCGGGGGAATGCTACGGCACTCCGCCGCGTGCACAGGCTCACGAGTGTGGAACAAATTTTTTTTCGAAGCTTACATGCACAACGGTCGTGCCCTTCCATTCGACCACGACAGATATACATATAATCTCTCTAAGAAGAAATAAAAGCTAACGTCGACGAGTTATAAATCTAAAGAAACACGTCGCCCTTAGCTTGGTTTCCTTCTTATATATAAAATCTGGTTTATAATCTCTTGTTATATAAAATCTGGTTTATAATCTCTTGTTATATAAAATCTGGTTTATAATCTCTTGTTATATAAAATCTGGTTTATAATCTCTTGTTATATAAAATCTGGTTTATAATCTCTTGTTATATAAAATCTGGTTTATAATCTCTTGTTATATAAAATCTGGTTTATAATCTCTTGTTATATAAAATCTGGTTTATAATCTCTTGTTATATAAAATCTGGTTTATAATCTCTTGTTATATAAAATCTGGTTTATAATCTCTTGTTATATAAAATCTGGTTTATAATCTCTTGTTATATAAAATCTGGTTTATAATCTCTTGTTATATAAAATCTGGTTTATAATCTCTTGTTATACAAAATCTGGTTTATAATCTCTTGTTATATAAAATCTGGTTTATAATCTCTTGTTATATAAAATCTGGTTTATAATCTCTTGTTATATAAAATCTGGTTTATAATCTCTTGTTATATAAAATCTGGTTTATAATCTCTTGTTATATAAAATCTGGTTTATAATCTCTTGTTATATAAATTCTGGTTTATAATCTCTTGTTATATAAAATCTGGTTTATAATCTCTTGTTATATAAAAATCTGGTTTATAATCTCTTGTTATATAAAATCTGGTTTATAATCTCTTGTTATATAAAATCTGGTTTATAATCTCTTGTTATATAAAATCTGGTTTATAATCTCTTGTTATATAAAATCTGGTTTATAATCTCTTGTTATATAAAATCTGGTTTATAATCTCTTGTTATATATAATCTCTCTCTTCATTTATATTTAAAATCATTATTGTTAATATCATTGTTTTAATGACAGTACACAATTCTAAATATTCGAGAATATTCCGTAAATATATTGAATTAATAAAGCTAAAAATAAATATTTTGAATGTATATGGTCAGTTAATATTTTAAAGAAATTATATAAAATATTCATGTACGAGTATACTAATGAAAGGAAAGCATGTGTTTTATAAATATAGTTTAGCTGAAGTTTAAAAGAAGAAGAGAGTTTGAATAAATGTTAAATTTCTACATATTTACATATATGTATTTAAAAGATTAAAAAAAGCTCTTAGAGAGCGAGAAAAAGAAAAATTCAGATATAGGGAAGAGAGAAAAAAAGATGATGAATTAGGTTTATCGGGTAAACATTTAATCAACTTTGTAATTTAGCAATAAATTCTTCAATCTATCAACGTCTCTCTAGCCTAATGTAAATAAATGGAATTTTGGAGGCAGAATTTTGATAAAGGAGTAAACCGTAGGAAGTATTAGTTTGTCTTTATAAATACCACCATTTATCTATGATAATCATTGAGAAATACAATTTATTTGTGTTGTATTCCTCATATATTCTTATAGATTTGACCCACTTCTATCTTCAAGATTAATTTGAATTTAGCATATCAGAGACTTATATACAACATTTTACATTTTTGAGTTTTATTTTACAATTATTTTAGAAGCCTGCTTTTATATCGTCTTTATATATATATGGCTTGATTTATCAATAAATTGGGTTGGCCAAATATCAGGGAACAGCTTAAATGAATGTTTAGTTTATTTCTGTTCTACTACTCGTAGATGGCGCTTTGCTATCTAAAAAGCACATGTGCTCCTGGTCAGGATATGTTTTATTTATTTTTAATATATTATGGTGCATTAGCGCGCCATCTGTTATGAAAATTCGAAACTAATATAGACGCTTATAATTCTTATTGTTTAATTTTTAGAAGAGTCATACGCGTTCTATTTCGAATTTCAATATATGCATATTATATAATCTAAAAACTCAAATATTTATATATTTTAAAAAATATATATTTTATTCATTGATAATTTTACTTTTGGTATCATCGTTTTTAGAAAGACTTTCAGTTTTTGTGTTGTAAATATGCGTAGTTCAAAAATCTATCATTTAAAATCACTAATATAGGATTAACTTTATAAATTCTATATAATGTGAAAACTAACTAATATGTAATATTTCCTCAAGTAATTGAAAATAAAAGCTACTTGACGGTAAATAATTATCTTTTTTTTTATCATGACTGCACCTTCAACTCTTTATCTTATCGATGCTTTGTCTTATCAACCCTTTATCTAACAACAACAACAAAATATTCATAACATATATAAATTTCAATTTATAAATTCTATTTCCATCTATCGATAAAATATGTAATAAATAAACTCACTGGCAATGTGTTTTATTGAAATTGTTATGTTTATTATTGAATCACATTGCCAGTAAGTTTATTTGTTACAATTTTTATATAAAAATTATTTCTCAATTATATTGTTCTATAAGAAGTCTGTGATATCGACCGCTAGATGTTGCGGCTTTATACTATTTAAATCATTGTTTTCTATTGGCCGGAACAAATATTTTGTCTCAAAATTTGATATATCACATATATAAATGTGAAAAAATAGTACAAATGTGATATTATCCTGGGATAAGTTGCATAAATTAAGAAAAGGGCATCTCCTTATCATGCAACTGAAAGTTGCTGATGGCTTGCGCCATCTATCGGAATAAATATCAACTATTCTCGTTGATTTTTAATTATTCCAGAATTGACCCAATACCCATTCTTGATTAATCAAGAAAAGCTAACCACGAAACTACCCGTTTCATGATTTTTCAGGATGCTTTAATGACCAATATTTTGGTCGTTGAGGTACAACTTGCAACACGCTGTTGAGGGCCAACAGCCCGAAACGCGTCCGTGGGTTAGCTTTTCTTGATTAATCAAGAATGGGTATTTGGCCAATTCTGGAATAATTAAAAATCAACGAGAAATAGTTGATATTTATTCCGACTTTCAGTTGCACGATAAGGAGATTCCCTTCATTAACATATATAAATGTTCTGAAAATAGAGCAATCCATATTTAAATCATTAGATAATATATAGATGTAATCATTTTAATTATATATTTGCTATATAGCTGTAAGTTGAGATAAGATTTTATGTATATAATTCAATTTACATGATTTGCCATATATGAAAGTTCCCTCCATTTATATATTATATATACAGTAAAGTCTCTCGTTTTAGAAAACCCCATTGAGACTTTAGATTTCGTGATTAGATTGGTTATAACCGTATTTTCCCGTGGAAAGATTACTTCAGGTTCGTTATGAAAGGAATGTTTGCTCTATCTCAGGTCCATTTTAGGGCGGGGTTTACTGTGTTTGAATTATATTGACTAAACTGCCCTATATAATATAAAATACATGTTTGTAAAGTAGCAAATATTTCTTATAAATATATCTATTACATCTTAATCAAGCTTTTTTCTATCATAGAAATAACAGTAAAATCTTATAAATAATAATTCTTGATATAGAAATATGCTATCTAATTAAAAATATTTTTATTATTTGAATTATGAGCTTGTGGTAGACGAATGGTATAAGCTGTTGAATCTAAACAGCCACGACTGAAAGATCGAATTTCTTACTCTTACTGAGAAGATGGGCATCGAAGTCAAAATCCATCGCAGTCACTCACTCAACTCAGGCAATTTCAAGGGTTAATGCGCTGAGGCGGGTACCTCGGAGGTTGGGTGGAAAAGCTGCCATCTATTTAAACTAGATTTATTTTGAAACAACTAAATGAATAGCAAAAAAATAATTAAATCAAATATCTAAACACTAATATAATACAATATTTGCCATTACACACACTTTTTGCCTGTGGTTTATGTGTTACTTCTGTATTGCTATTCTATGGCACTTCTACTATTTATTATTCAAGTACTTTCAGTATGAAGGAAATTGCACTCGGGGGATTCCTCGGGTGAAGCTGGGTCATTCGTCTAGTATAAACATATGATAGATTAAAATTATAGAGTGTAAACCCATTTACAGGCGAACTTACCAAAATCATGACAATATGGCTGAAAATGATTTAAAGCAGCGCCTTCATTTCCCCTTGTACTGAGACCTATTTTTGTGATTTATTTATGGCAGCACATAGCCAGCAACAAAGAAAATTTAATACGTAAATATAAAGAAGTCTAAAAAAGAGATTTAGGAAGCCACAACAATAAACTCCGATGTAAACAATCCGTCTATAAATAGCTGTTATAAACATGGAATAAAACGGACCTTTATTTCCATATGAGCAATAAACTATGTAATTTATAGATCTGGAGGAATAGGATTTCTTTGTGTGTTATTCAGAGGGGGATTCCAAATACAATAAAAAAGGGAAAACAAATCTTCCATAAATATCCATTCATGACTGACTCAAGAAAAACAACATGGTATCAATAACTGTTCGTCTGATGATTTACCCAGCATTCCTTGCGGCATCGTCTGCCCACATTCATCTGTCCAGGAATAAACAATTCCTATTTATATATAAGTAAATTGTAATAAATATTAATTTACATTAATTTTGTTTAGTTATAACTAATCAACCCCACTATAATGGTTTCTTATTTTAATGAACGCTATACAAAGAGGGTTAAATTTGATCATAAATCAAGAAAGATGTTCACAAATTGAGATTTCATAGCAACCATTGTATATATTTGGATATATCAAATAACTCTATCCATATGTTGTTAGAATTGACCATTTATATCGTATGTTACGCTTTAAATGGTTGCTATTCAGTAGGTCAACTTGATATTGTATCGATGAAGAAACACAGGTCTGGGGGAAAGGCTTCTTAAAAAAAACTATATATATATGTCATAATATATCCTTCCAGGAATAATAAAGCCAACCTACAGACAACCCAGACAGAGACGGGCGGATAAGGTCCAGTCACTTGAGGCACCAGCGACATTCCAAGGGGCGACAACTAGGGTCCGTCAGTTAACACCTCGGGATTTTAAGACAGTTGGTGATTGTGTGCGACACGAACGGCCGCCCGGCTGTGCCAGACCCGTCTCTCTCTCCTGGTTGTCTAGGGCCGCCTTTCAACATGTGATGTGGTTATTTCTCTTCCCAACTTATTTACCATATGCCATAGGCATATATATTTATCACTAACATAAGTGTTTTTTTTTTTTGGAAGGCAGAGCGCCATCTAGTAGTACAGAAATCAACTAAACGTTGATTTAACCTGTCCCTTGATATTTGACTAACCCATAATATCACAAACACATAATCTTTATTATATAAAATGAGCATATATTTATATATTTGTACTACATATATTTGTCAATATTTTCACACATTGAATCATAGCTTTAGCAATATAGCTTAAAAATATATAATTATGTAAAGGAAATTGTCATGAAAGTATGTAAATACACTCTTGCCACTCGTGTTATTTGTACCGGTAGGAGGGCGTCTTGCCCGAAAGCTTGGTCTATCGTTTTCTTATTTAATCTCTTCTTCTCGCATGTTTCTTATTCTATAGTCAATAGGGAGATTGTTTTAATGATATCGGTAACATAATATATACTTTTAAAGTATTGTTTATAATGTAAATAAACTGTGATATTGGACTCTATTTTATAATTTATTAAAACATTATAGTAATTTTAATTAACTTTCCATGTAAATGGACCTATGTATAATTATGTTCCTCCTTTTTTTCTCATAGAATGACTTTTTTTTACAGAACATATTACGATCATGGAATGGCAAATAATAATATTTGATATAAATATTGTGTTGAAAAATTTAAGTTTATTATAAATAAATATATTCACTCTGTGTGTGATGGATATAATATATAATAATAAAATATTAATATATTAAAGATAATATTAAAATTCCCCTCAGAATTATTTTTTATCAGATAATGGAAGATAGGTGTATGTCTCGGAAGTTAAAGATTGTAAACAAACCCTTCCACTAATTAAAGATTTTGAAATTTGCATAGCTGAAAAGATTATTTTTAAAAATGCCAAGAAATAGGTTCAGTTTTTCTACTTTTAGAGAGAAAATTTTAATCTTTTTCTTTATTCACCAGAATGTTAAACACATGCTCTTACATTTTTAACAAGTTGCGCAAACTGAGCTCTGGGATCTTAAAGGATTAACCCGATTTAATTTAGATAAGTATCCTTATTTGCATATGGAGGTAAAAAATTTCTTTGGAACAAGTTCAGCCTTATAAGGTATACCTTGTTTTTTATTATTATTCAAATCGTTAATATAGTTTAAAGAAAGGAAATATTGTCAGGGATTATAGAAAATAGTGTTTTGTTTCAAGACTGGCCCCATTATATATAAATATATAGATTTTGTATTGTGTAAAATTCAGTGTTTTTAATATCATTGTTATTTTCATCTTTAGAGGTGCACAAATGTTAACCATTAATACATTGGAAAAAGTTCAAAACAGCTTTTCTCGTCTAAATACTATTTATATCTTTTTGAACATAGAGCAATCCATAAATAAATCTTTAATAACTAATATATAATACAATATAATGCGGCTTATGATTGTAAAACGTCATTCGAAAATTATCCCGCATGTGTTTCTTTTAAACGAAAAATCGAAATTTATTTTTGAGGAGAAATAACGATTATTATTAACCTCACGGATGAGGTATGAAAATATGAATTGTGAAGAGTAATGATAAATATATAAAATATATAAATTGTTTTAATTAAAAACTATTTATATTGAAGACATAAAATTAACATATTTATATTTCTTAAATTATACATATAAATTAACCGTAAATATATTTAAGAGGTTGGTAGAACTGTAAAAGGCAGAGTCGAAACCGTTGTCAGGTTAAATTTTGACAATACCCAGCCAGCCACCCACTTCGGTTGAATTAATAGTGTGTCGTTATCAAACAAATATTAGAATTGTTTCCAGCATCCCCCTTGCGGCGAGCGACATTTTTCCTGTTATCGTGAATTATAGCCTTAAAAATCTCATCCAGAGAGCTTGTAGAAGGCGTACAAATTTACACACACAAATAATATAAAATATATGTTCCCTCTAATTTTATTTATTTTGAAACGATTTTTTTATATAAAATTTTGTAAACATTAAAAATCATAAGAATTTTTTAATGTTCTCTTTTTTACTTTTGTTTGTTTGAATATATCGTTTTTAGTCTTTATTTACTTTATACTCAACTTCTCTTGATATATTTTTTTCATGTTCCGTAATTATGACGCGTAACTGCCGAAGTCCTTGCGTGAATCTTGCTATAGCCTTTTATTAGAAATAAATATTTTGACACTTAGAATCTATATTTATGTAGGCTTGGGAAAGATTAAACTCTTTTGACCAGATGGGCCATATTCTGGTCTAGTCTTTCCACACTCGTGGTATGAATAGACTAATTTGCAGGACTTCAATCAATTTTTTATTTTTCTTTATTCTTAACACAGGCCATGATAATCACACACACACAAAGCTTTATTGAGACCACCGGTCTTATAAAGACTCACCACAGGAAGAAAGGAATAATAGAATTGAGCTCCTGTACTCCAGGCAGCGCAGTATCCACGAAACAGCCTTCATGTCCGACGCAATTCTAATGGCCACACGTTCCTTCGTGCATACTTCTGGTTAGCGAATCACTGAACAGGTTAGTGTGGAATCAGCACGTTCTAGTCTTCGCCTTCCTCGTCCAAATGGACCACAGCAATCGGCGATTATATTAATGTCCTCCGAACGGTGACTGCGGCCTTTGTAGAATTTATATAAACCCAAAAGAAGAAATTGATCAAACGTCATTGTATTCATCCAGTTATAAATAGGGCATGATAATCATTGTGGGTAGTAATTTGGCGACTGTTTTTAATGTACCTGTAACACGTGAATTACACAGGTAGAAAGCATTTCGATTTTTGGACTTAACAATGTGTCATATCCCTGATGGCTACTTGCACTCACTGGTGGGATTGGCCTTTAGCAATAATTGAAAACTATTGAAAAGCAATTTTTATTCAGAAAAAAAGTGTCCAATGCGGGATTCGATCCCAAGCTGTGGCTGTCGTAAATCAAAGGTTTATATCACTCGTCCTCGAATAGTTGTTAGAAGTTGTCAACCTGTGTCCACATTAGATGTCGCCGCTTTCTCCAAACTTGCAGGACTTGCTTGCGCAATCTTACCTTGCTGGACGTCAGTTTCACTTCTCATTCTAATCTAGACGGCCTCTTGTACCATACCAATGTGTAGACACTCGACTATAGTTTAATTTTCTCCACCATTAACAACATCATCAAATTATCCTGCGGTATGAAATAATATCGTCACATCTATATATACTATATATATAAAACGATAATATAGATGGATATTTTTCTCAGGAAATATATTTTTATCTATAGAAATAATGGTCTCCGTCAAAATAGACGCTAGAAATCTAAGCGCTGTATATCTATCTATAAACTATTGAATATAACATAATCTGATAGAATATCAATGAGAAATATATTTTTGAGAGAATATATAGAATGATAGAACATTTAAACTAATTTCTTAAGTGAAATTATGCGCATAAAGCATAATGCAGTCATAAAATTCGATCGATGCGTTTATAATAATTATATATAGAATATATCTATATAAATATATCCACGTCATTATATATATTGTGTGAATTATATAGTCCAGGAATAACATGTTTAAATATAAGTAGTGAATTCCACAATCGTATAAATGCCATTGTAATCATTTATTGCTCTGCATTCCTAATATATTCTATTCTTGTCTTTGTTTTGCTGTTTCATTTAATTAACTCTCCATTTACATATTAACGGAGAGATGAATTCAATGTTACGTGATATCTCACTTTACTATGGGAGCAAAAAGCTTTATAATTGTTAATGTAGAATTTACTGTGAATGCCAAATTACATCACATTCATTATAATAATATTCGCTCGAATTATCTTAATATCATTATATATAAAAACAATGCAATTTAATTGCTGTGAATTATTCTTTATTCTTTATAAAGATATGATCCAGAATTTTAAAATGAACGATTCCTTTGTTAGAATATGTTTTAAAACGAGAGAGAGAGAGAGGGAATTATGCTATATATCTTTCTAAATTATTTTACTTTATATATATTATATTTTATAAAAATTCTATTTAAATTATCAAAAGGTAAGTATAATATTCTTGTTTTGATGTTTTCTGTGATTCTTAAAAAATATTTATTCGGGTATAACTAAATTCATCCTGATAATTTAAGTTAGGCTTAATAATATTCTTACCAAACGAAAATTTCGACCGTTTTGGCGCCTAAAGCGAAAAGGAAGCCGACGATAGGAACTCGGCGGGAAAATTGCAATCGGAGTAAAATCTTCTGCCCCATAATGGCAATAAATTATATCTTCGGGGCAGAAATACCTTGGCAACACGGGAAAGTGAAAATATTTTTCATTTTTGTGTGTGCGACATCTTTCTTTTGGTAGTTTAATATTGAGACAGGTGATATTTTTCCTCCAATCAGATGACGGCACCTCATTTATCTATATATATATTTCTTTGTTTATGGTTTATCTGTATTCTTTCACAGTTTGCTTTATTTAATCTCAGCTACTTTCTATGTTTTGATTTATATTCGGTTTGTGCAGTTTTCTTATAATCTATTTGATTCATTGCCAATTTTTAAAATTTATCAATTTTTATTTTATTCTTTTGAGTCGTTTTTTAAATTTAGCCAATATAAAGAGGCAATCTACCTATAAATTATATATATAATCGTGGATGGCTTTTCTTGATTTATCAAGAAAATAGGATACCCAAATATCAGGGAACAGGTTAAATCAATGTTTAGTTGATTTCTGCTCCACTAGATGGCGCTCTGCCATCTAAAAAGCACATGTGCTCCTGGTCAGGATATGCTTTCATTATTTTTAATATGAACCCATGACCCTTTTATTTTTTATTTTTTTCTATTGTTTTTCATATATATATTAATTAAAAGGCATGTATATTCGATCGAAAAATAATTTATTTACCAATATTTCAGTTGGCTGAATGTCAACCTTCTTCAATGTATTACATAAAAACTCAGCGCCACATAATATATACATGGATATATATGTAATAATAATAATAAAGCTCGAAAAGGTAAACTGGTGCATTGATTTGACGACACCGTTTAGAGAGCTCACCATTGATAAGCCAAGCCCTCTCAATACTTTCCAACACAATAAGAATACAGTAGATATATATATTATTTTTTGAAAAATAAAGTTTTGTGCTTAAAGGTTTCATTTCTTGAATAATCAAAGATTTTAAGAAATTTTTCAGCCGCGGTTTCGTATTCCTGAAGTCTCTTAAATTGAAATCCATGATAAATATGACCTACATGCCTTGTGAGGGCGCGTGGAAAGGAGATTCGTTTAGGATTGAAATATCAAACAAATTATTCAAAAATTAGAGGAAATATGTTTTCTAAACAGAGAAGATTTCTGGGATCACATGTGTACAAATTTTACAAATTTATTCGTGTCTTAAGAAATCCTACTCCGCGCACGCCATTTTATAAAGAAGTGAGAATTCTCTAAAGTACCACATAGAGCATCTTGGATAGATTTTCAAATGATATCGGTGAAAGCCTATTATGAGGATCAGAGAAGAAGATGAAAATACTAATGAAAACAAAGATCGAGGGTCTGGAGAAAATGTATGTCTGAACAAAGATATAAATTTCATAGAAATTTGTAAGAATGTTGAATTATTCGATTGGACATGTTCATGAAAGGTTGCAGAATGGTTTGGTTTGAAATATAGAAGAAAGCATGCGATTACACCTCGAAACATATGCCAATAGCTTTGCTAGAATCTAAGTACGAACGGTCGATGCACTAGGTTCCAGGTCATTCTGTACTGCTTGCTGTATATTTCAGCCTTGCCTACCTAGGATCAAGGTGGTCACTACACATCCTTATCTGCTCTTTCTGACTTCAAATTCATCCCGTGGTAAGGAATCTAAGAAAATATTTTATGGATCGTAATAGTTTCAAGTGGACTCAGTCGTCTATTCCTCTGCAACTAAAGGTACACTATCAGTAAGGAACGGCACCAATATCTCAAAACCAGGCTTATTCCATATATAAATCAGAACTACAGGGATGAGGTAGGTATGTATTATCGCTAGACATTGACAAGGCGCCCATTATGTCGAAGTCGTTTCTAATCTCTTTTTGGCTGAAGCTTTGCTTTGAAGCGAAGATGTACATCTCTGTCAAATTTCCGAAAGTTTGTTACATTGAAGACATTTTGCCATTTCCTAATCGGTAGGGTACTCAGAGGGGTGAAAGGCCAGGAACACCGGTCATCATCTGGATTCAGTATTACTTGAGATAACAGGATGATGTTAGAGAGGCTAGCCATGGTGGCTACCAGAGAAGGTTGGCTCGACACTGTGCGATCACGAAACGTTCATGAAGCTAAATAAATTCATATATGTTATTCACTAGTTGTTTATCTTTAGAACAAATATGAAGGAACAAGACCTGGATATCATCACAGCTTTCTAGAAACGAAGCCACAAAAATGCCAAGATTAAAGACCGGACATACTTAGACCCATTATGTTCATTGATGCAAAAAATGTTTTCCTGTTTGTTCAAAATGCTCCAACTTCACTGCAGCACATATCCTGGACTGTATTGGAGCTAAGACCTATACAACAACCCCAGCACATATCCTGGACTGTATTGGAGCTAAGACCTATACAACAACCCCAGCACATATCCTGGACTGTATTGGAGCTAAGACCTATACAACAACCCCAGCACATATCCTGGACTGTATTGGAGCTAAGACCTATACAACAACCCCAGCACATATCCTGGACTGTATTGGAGCTAAGACCTATACAACAACCCCAGCACATATCCTGGACTGTATTGGAGCTAAGACCTATACAACAACCCCAGCACATATCCTGGACTATATTGGAGCTAAGACCTATACAACAACCCCAGCATATATCCTGGACTGTATTGGAGCTAAGACCTATACAACAACCCCAAAACTATAGTAGTAAAAAAATTGATTTCAACCTTCATGACCTGGTGTAATCTTACCCATGAGATAATAATAATAATAAAAAGAACAAACATTTTATTTGTTATAATAGTTTTATATTTTTATTCATGACCTACACGTTGTTCGGCGGTACAACTACTACAATAGGAACGATACACAGAGAAGATTAGCATGACCTCTGCACAAAGTTGACAAGCAAAATGGTGAAGCATTCCATTTTTTATTGATGATTTATGCCAAACAGTAGCTTCATCGCGCTTCTGATGTATAATTAAAGGAAGAGATGCCTCTTTTGGTATATGTATATCATTCTTCCGTAACTTCATGTTGTATGTATATAGTATACATTTAATTATTCCATTTGAATAAAAAAAATATTTATGATATATGAGTAATATTAATCTATATGGTGAAGTGTTCTTAAATAAATTCCCTCTTATCACAAATATTGGTATTTATTATACATTTTAATAAAATATTTAGGTATTTTAATTTTTATAATTACACACACAGCGCCAATTTCTAATTTTGATATGAATAGGTTTGCTTAAAACACAAATACAATAAGGTATTATATTTTAAAATATTTAATAAATATAAATATTCAGAAAAATAAAGTCCTAACATATAATTATAATTTTTTAAAATATTAATATTTGGGGTGTTTTACTATATTATTACTGTTATAGTATATTTTAGTAATATGAATATTTAGAATAAAAATTAATGTTTTATATAAGAGCCAGTGTAGATATTATGTTATGCCATTTGGTTTAACTCATACGAATATTTCCTATATCTATATTGAAAATATTTTCCCCTATGTGAATAATTCAAATATTTGCTTAAAGGGGGAGGGGGAGAAAGACTATATAAACACAAATTCTCTGAATTTATTTTACAAAATTAAATTTAGTGTTCCACTGGTATGCACCAAATAAACACGCCTTCTGATTTATTTTATACACAGAGAGAATAAAAACAAATATTAAGAAGTTATGCAAATAATTTTATATTCTATCTCTGTACGCGTGTATTTATATAGAGAGCTATAATATAAATTAGGTTTAGGGTAATAAGTAAATAGAATGTATTAGAACAAATATTTTGACAAAATGGCGCCAAACGAATATTTTAAGGCGTCAGACGATCCAATCAGGAGTTCGTCTGCGGCAATATTTGCCAACTCGGATTTCCTCGGCGGATTTATTCGGGAAACAATTTTATCTCCTCGCCTAATTAGTTTAGCTACACACAAAATACTCATTAAAACTTAATTAGGCTTAATTACCTTGCAAAACTTCTCAACCAATATGCATATATAGCGAGGGATTAGCCTGGTTTGGATCCCTATAATCGCCCTGTATATATATGTAAATTGTAATAAAATATTCATTAATGTAAGCCTAGATCTTTATATCTCTCTTCAACAGAATTGTGTATATAGAATATTTAATAAGATTCGTTAAAATATTATCATATATCAATTATTAGAGTGTAAATTTTTGTGCACGCATATTATTATTGAAAATAAAAATTGCATATTATGACCAGGCTCACCTGAGCATTTCAAGATGGAAGAGTGCTATTTAATGGAACAAAAATAAACTAAACCTTTATTTAACCTGTTCCGTGATATTTGCCAACCCAATTTCTTGATAAATCAATAAAAGTCAACCACGAACGTGCATCGGGCTGTTGGCCCTCGTCAGCGTGGTGCAGACTGTACTTCTACGACCAAAGTTTGTTCCAGAGGCTTCCTGAGAAATCAAGAAATGGGTATAAAGGCCAAATTCGCGTAAATACGTTTTCATGTGAAAAAAACAATAAACAAATATTAAAAAGTCAGGTGTTGATATTAAAAATAAAACTACATATTATAATGCGGTTGTGAAAACATTTTAAAAGTTTATACATTCTTTCTCTCTCTCCAATATCTCTCCAATATGTAGGAATTCCCTGTAGCAGAGAGAGGGGGATGGATAGATTTGATTAAAGGAAAACATTTCTATATATGTAACTAATATAATAAACACCCCCTCCTTGTCTGGAGTCTCTCAAGGTGGGGAAGACTTCCTTGCTGAAGAAATTTGTTCACATATACACTCTATATATATTCCCCTACATTTTATATGCCCTTTTACTATTTTATTATATATTTTTACACCTTTATAAAATTTGATTAAAAGAATCAATAAAATTGTTTAAGTTGTCAAATTGTCTATATGTAACTAATGAAAGCATTAAAAACACGAATGCTTCTTTTACACTTAAAATAAACTTCTTCTATATATAAAAGAAACATTCGTGCCTTAATTTCTATATAAGAAATGATACTAATCTGGCGCCATTTTTTTGTTCTTTTTCTAAAAAATCCGTTTAGTAGTGGCCTCTACTATTGTATTGGGATATGATTTGATTTTATATTCGGTACTTAAGGATGATTTTTTGTTAATTTATAGAGAATACTATGACATAGATTTGAAGGACAGTAGAGATATATAGAGAAATATAAACGCTTCTCTTCTCAAAAGTGAAGCAAAGTATATCCGCCATTTATCGACGGTTTATGCAATTTGACAAAGAAACACAAACAGGGTGAACTGTGTTCTCCTGTCGTCACTGACCCGAGTTATCAGAGAGAAGAGACGGTCAATAGATGGCGCAGAGTTTTTACATCTATTTTGAATGGAAAGACGTCTTCTATCTTAGCAGAAAGTTTCATAAATGGTAATTGTTGATTCCAGAATATTATCAAGTATAGAAAATAAGGAAAGACCAAATTAAATAATTATTACGGAAGCCTTTACTTATTTCCATATTGTGTTTTAGCATTAGGAATTTTCATGCGTATCTATGAAGTTTAAATATTTCTGTAATAATTAACTTTATTATGTACTTTAAAAAGGCGAGCTTTCGAGTATACACTCTCCTACACTATGAGAATGCAAACTATCAAATATTTATAAACAAATTATCTACAATGTTAGCATAAATTGGTATATATAATAAAAGAGAAGTAAGATGTTAGGACAGCAGATATGATCAATCCTATATTGAGTGCGTATATGGTGCTATAAAACATAGCTAATAGACAAATGGTTGTTGTTGTCGTTTCCAATGAAGAGCCTCAGATGTCTCCATGCATCTCTATCACAGCAGCAGCAATGTCCACTATCCTGGGTGTGTAAAGCTGTGGCTCTGGGTCCATGTCAATTTTATGCAAGGCTGCGTCAATTGCAGGACATGAGAATATGTGTGTAGGTGTTAGTTCCACATCTGGCTGTATTGTCATTCCTTTGTAGTGTTTTGTTCTAAGTCTTGTTATAATTTTTATCAGTTTTCTATCAAAGTTTATTTATTCATTTCTTTTTAAATAGACAAATGGTTATTTTAATATTATGAATAGGCGGATATATTTGTGAGTAAATGTGCAAATATGTAGAAAGAGCACCTCCACCTTTATATCGAGCGACTATGCGGCAAATGAGCGTCATTTTCCCGAAAAATTGCAATATGTAAATCAGCTTTTTAATTATATTTTTTAACTGAAAACTTAGACGCATAAAAATATAATAAGAAAAAATTTGCATAATCTATATTTAATATTTTAAATATATTTAAAAATAATTTGAGAGAAGTATTCATCACACTTGATATGATCTGTGAATTTTTTATACATTTTAAAGTTTTTTGAACAGGGAAGCAAATTCGTTTGCACATCTATTGTGATTCAAGACCCAGACGATCTATAGGGATTCAAATCTCGTTTGGGAGAAAATTGCCAGATTTTCCTCCTCTTTGATCTGCCATGTTCCCCCACACTATTGGAATTGTTATGAAAAATGACCCTCTTTTCCGCACCACTTGCCTGATCTACATCACGTTTATATTTGCATATTTCCCTATATATTCGGCATTCATGCATATCTCCTTTTTGATGTATGTAAACAAATATTCCAATATCAACACATGTCTATCTATTAAGATAGAATTGCATCTAAATAAATATACAACTGAATATGTAAATAATACTAGAAACCTAGAGATATAACATCAATTATCAAAATTTACAATTAGTTACAAAATACAAAAAGTTAACTGATTATTTTTACGCTTTAAAATATTGTGTAAATGAGTGAATTATATAAGATGTAATAGCGATGTAATAAATGCCATTCTCATATTTTTAATTTAAAAATTAATATATTCAAACGAAATAAACGTTCACAGAGTTATGCAAATTAGTTTGTTTTAAAGAACAGTTATACACATCGGGTTTCGGCCTGTCTTATATAATTTGAAAGAAAGATAGGCGATGAGAGGAAATAAGCAGGTTGTACTTATTACACAAATGTATATGTTATGGAGGATTTGAGAAGGTCTCAGTCTATAAGCCTTTAACAAATATGCTAATATGGATTGCTTAGAGTAAGATGTAAATATGGTAATAGAATTTATATAGGTTTTATTTGCGCGCTTTTACCTTTATATTATTAGAGGAAATATATATTATTAAAGTGTGAATAGATGTTGTTTGATATATTGTGTGTGTTTGATCTCTGTGTTGTGCGTGAATTTTGAGTATGATTTGTTTGTTGTGTTATGTTGTGAGTTATGTGTTTTATTTGTTGTATGCTGAGTATGATTTTCTTATTTTGTAGTATGTGATTTGTTGTTTTTCGTGCAGTTTGTGTGTGTTTTGCTTATTGTGCGTTATGTGTGTGTCGTGTTTTTTGTTGTGCATGTGTGTTGAGTATGTTTACTTGTTTGTTGTATTGTTCGCATGAGTTAAGTAATATTTGCTTGTTGTGTTTGTGTGAGTCTATTGTGTGGTGCGTGTGTGTTTTGTTTGTTGTATTGTGTATGTTTGTTGTATTGCGATGTGTGTAGTGTTTGCTGTGTGTGTCTACAGGTAGATAACATTGTGAGATAGAGAAGTAGACAGGTAGATGGGCGGCGCCAGTGAAGGCTGGAATTGGCTCTTAATGACGTGGGTGATAAATACGTAGCCTGGCCAACTTCCAGGTCTACATTGTATCCACCCCCGCCTACACTACACTATACATATATCTACTATAACTCTGCTACCTACATCACCAGATTACATGTCTCCTGTTACACGATAATGCTTGTAGACTCTTCCAAAAGATATACGTCCTTCTAGACAACATTCTATTTGTATTTTGAGTCAAAAGGCGATCCATTGAAAATAAAAATTATATATAAAAAGGTCAACCTGTTTCTGTGAAGGAAAAAAAATATATTTTTTTCTTTAACAGATTCAGATATTCCCCCTTTTTATATATAAATATACTTCATTTGTATGTTAGAATAATCTTATGTTTGGATTGGATTTTAAAATGTATATATAGGGAAATTAATTTATTTTTATATAAATATATACTAAGCAGAGATATATAATATTTTAAATATATTGGGAGGGCCTGTCTCACTAGTGGTCATTCCAGCCATGATTCCCCAGACTGTACCACAACTATTATATCGAATGTTCCTCTGTTTATCGCATTTTTAGTTTTTTCTCAGTAGCATATTCAATTCATAAATTAAATTTGCGATAGAAGTTTTCATACACACTGATTAGCCTTCTTCCTGTGTCTTTTCATTTTATATTTAGTTATTGTATAAATTCGCTTTATACATTTTACAGAAAAATTGGGATACAATGAATTTATCTTCAATAAATTGAAGTGGTTTTACCACATATATTGGAATATTTTAAAACTCAACGAACTGCTGTGGGGTTGTGTAGGGTCGTTTAATATGTGTGAAGGTTTCAAAATGAACATATTATAATTAACCCAGTTCAATTCCTATTTTTAGATTGAAAAAAAGTGACGACAAAAGACATAATGTAAATCCCTATCTAAAAGTTATTCTTTTGTTTCGCTGCTTATCAAATATAAAGGGAGAATAAACGTTTTATAAAGATATCTGAGTTCTCATCTAAATTACATATAAGATATTTACATATTTTAATAGGATTATATGTAAATAGGTATATGTAAAGATAGAAAAAACAATATGTTGACCTTACAGTCAATGACTAGATCAATGATGGGAAACTCGCTTTAATAATCTTGGCACAATTATAAACAAAGGGGCTATGTACAATTATGTGCAATCGAATAACTCCCATAACCACGAAGAGTCCTCCTCCAGATACATATATAGTGTCATGCTTATTCGCCAGATGATTGGTTCTCTACTATCACATGACCATAAGCAACCAATCAGCGTTAGGGTTAGTAAAGCTAGCACGTTACTAGTAAATCTGTGGTTCCACACATCGAGGTGTCAAATAAATGACTGCAGACTCGAATCTCGAAATTTCTTCCCATCTTGTTCTTTGTATTAATTTTTATTTACTCGTACTTAAAAACCTATTTGTGAGGGATGTATTTAGGAGTCTAGCATGTCTTTATCTGTTATTTAGCGTTTTAAAAATATTTATGAGGGGTCGATGGAAGGATGGTCTAAACCGTTGGTTTTCGACTGCGACGACCTAGGGTTCGATTCCCCGCATTGGGCACTTTTTTCTGATTTAAAAAAATGCTTTAATAGCCTCCGATTCTTGCAAAAGTCCAACCCCACCAGCGAGTGCAAATAACCAAACGGGGCTCTGGCATATTTGTAAGTGCAAAGTCGAACTGCTTTTCACATATTTAGACGTGTGGTGTACTTACAGTAAAAGCAGTCGCTTACTTCTACCCACCATGATTATCATGGCCTGTACCTCGTGTACTAAGGATAATAAAAAAAAAACATTTATATAATAGGGATATGACAGTTGATATCCTTACATTCCATAATTGGGTTAATCTCAGCAGTATGAATCAAATTTATCATTCCAGCATTGCTTTAGGTTTATTTATTCTTGAAAATTTACGTCGCATGTACCACTGTGGGATCTTGTATTCAACAAAATCAAAAAATATGTTCAACATTTTTATTTTCCGGAGTTTTGCTAATATATGAGATGCGTTGCCGATACTAGAATTAGTAAAGTTCTGGTAGGGAAGTTGATATACTATGCTACTATATAAATAATATATTTGAAATAATCAATATTCACATTAATTTTCATAAACACATGTATACATATTTACATACTACAAATAATTACAAGTAAATTTCGTTAATATCCTACTATTTACTTAATAAATACTTTTGTAAATAAAATACACACAAAATACAAGAAGGCTATACCATGGTAATATACATATAATGACACATATATGCGATATATTTACAAATACAAGCACGTTTGATTATATTGAATGAATAAAAATATAAGCGCACTATAAAAACATGATAAAATATATGCATTTATATATAGAAAAGCTTAGACATATAATAATATTATATCCCTGGACACTTTTATTTTACCGTTTATCATTACTCTTCACAATTCATCCTTTCATACTTTATCCCTAAGGTTAGAAATAATCATTATTTCTCCCTAAAATAAATTTCGATTTTTCGTTCAAAAGAAACATTTGCGGTATAATTGTCAAACGTTTTTCTACAATATATATTATATATATCAAAAGCCGCATTATATTGTATTATAATATTATATTAATATATAGGTAAAACATATGTTTGAATATCTTCTCTGATTCCTCTCTAAAGCTAATAGGAAGAATATGCACAGGTTAAATACCTAGATTCAAAGAAAGAAAGAAAGTTACCTCACCCAAATAATAATCCAGACGACGAAGGTTTATTAAAGAGGCTAGCAGATTACCTGGCAGACGCTCAGTTACCTTATCTGCTGCTGGGATATCCCCCCCCCCCCCTTCCTTCCTTCCGTCATATTGGTATCTCCGTGGTCTTTGTCAGGTGGGAGCCATTGTCCACACATATACACACCATATTTCTACATGCCTACATTCATCTGGTAGAAGATAGAAACGGTAATATATAAATATATACATTGTTGCATATCTCCCTCTCTTATAACTCAGAAATGTGACGAAAATTATAGATATAAATTAAATAGTTTAATTAATTCAAAAATGTTGAAAATTAAAACTGAGAAAGAATTATGTGCACAAACAAAAGAGTTCTAGCTATGGCCGGTTATTTACTAGTTAGCTTCACTTACAAGGTATTTGGTGAAGCTATGTTGGCAGCAGTGGAACAAAATGTGTTCAGTTACAAATATTTATTCAGGCAATTCTCGGTTCAAAAAGGACAGAATGATCGTTAGAAATGAAGCTGGAATATTGAGTTCAAATCTTTAGTAAACATAACACACACACACACACACACAAAGAAATAGCTATAAAATTCATTTCTAAAGAATAATAGAAAATTGTAATTATATGAAAACAATACATTTTGATCATCTCATAAAGACCAAAATAAAAACTATCGAAATGCCGCACCTTATTTAATAATCCTATTTTTGTCTCGTTATCTTTTCAAATTCCAATATAAAGGTGTAAATTTTATTTTTCACTGTATATGCAAATAGTATATTGTAGATTACATAATTTTCGTCGTGTCCCACGGATAACTCTTTTGACACGTCAGCTTATCAAGATAAACGTTTATATGCAAATTTATTTTGCATTGTATTTGCAAATATTACCTTTTAGCCTAACTACTTTTGTCTTTTCTCGTTGATCTCTTATCACTTTTTTGATGCGATAACTTATCAAGTTAAAACGGTTATATGCAAATACTTCTTTGTAGCTCAAATATTTTTTTTCTTTCATCGTTGATGTTATAACTTTTGACACGTTGGCTTCTCAAGTTAAAACGTTTATATGCAAATTTATTTTACATTATATATGCAAATACTACCTTTCAGCTTGACTAAATTTCCGTCTTTTCCTATTGATTTTATAACTCTTTTGACGCGTGCTCAATAAAACAGTTTTACGCAATAAAAAAGAAAGATTAACCTTCCTTGCTTTATCTCTCTCCATTGTATCGCCTTTGTCGAGACGCAGTCTTTGTGTACGTGCTGTAGAAGCCAGTTTATGTAAACCTTGCCATGGTTTATGTCGTGTTTTAACTGGCGTCCTTTCATCCTAGAGTTAGATGGCCACAATTGACCTTTTTACTAAAGACGTTTTATTGATCTAGAGTTGTCTGTGTTTAGGAGGTCTTTATTGGGGCCTTGTCGTTTCACAGTTTTTATAACTAAATATGTTATAACTTATTTGCACATGCGTCGCTAAATGTTATAATAACACTCTTGCATAATAGACTCACTAATCCATCTTTTATTTTTTTTTTGGAAAATGTAACTTTACGAGTTATCGTGTGAGCTAAATTTAAATAAAAAATGGTAAGAAATATTTTGAAGATAGTAATAAAATAGAACGGTGTGTATATTTTTAGTTGTAAAACACTATTTTTTTTCATTTTAGTGCATGATAACGGGCATTATTTTATACTTAAGAATTTCAAATGTCTACGTTTTAAATTGATTAAGTTTTTAAAAACTCGTACTATTTCACACTTAGGTTTTATAATCTTGACTCTAATCAACGGGTTATATATTCGCATTTGCGCGTGCCTTTTTATGTTTTCATTGGATCATTTCTTCTATTTTTCTTCCATTTAAAACAAATATCCTATTTTAATCATAATTATTGTTTAGGGGTTAAGTTATATATATACACTCATACCTCGATTTGCGTCGGGGTTACGTTCCAAAAAAACACGACGCAAATTGAAACGACGCAAAGTGGAAATATGTGAAGGCGCAATCAAAAACAAAGGTGTTGCCATATTTTAGGAAAAAAATTTAAAAAAAAAAGCTGAAGACTCGAATCCAAAACAACGCAACTTCGAAAATCTAACGACGCACAGTGAAAATCAGTAAAAATTAAGCAGCGACGCAACTTCGAAAAAAACGCAAAACGAAACGACGCAAAGCGAGGTAATGGTGTATATGAATTTTAATATGTTATTTATCATTTTTATTTATTTATCAAATAGCGTGGTTGCTAGTTATTTTACTAGCAAGGAGTAGGTTGGTTTATTTATTATTATATAGGGGTAGATGTTGTTATTTTGAATATTTTAAACACAATCTATTCCATACGTTGTATCTATTCTTTGTTCCCTAGAATTACCTCTCCAACTTCTGATGTCCCCGAAATCCATCTATAGTGAGGAAGGAAATGCGCGGCAAAAGACAAAAGGCAGACGAATAAATACTAGTCAGCAGATTACGAGCGGCAGTTCTATAATTGGCGCCTATTTCCAGACGATGTTTGTCTTGGGTGGGCGTCTGCGTCCATTTAGCTTGCCGCCATCTTAGAGGGTGACATTCCGTTGTGACACGTTTTCCTGAATGGAGAGAAGTCGTCTGCGTAGTAAATATGCAAAGTTATTCTGGGTGTCCTATTTCTATGTATTTGTTGAATGGTCTTACAGATTAACTGAACCTTTGTTTATCTGCCGTATATTAAGGGATTAAAAATTTTGTCAACATTAAAATATTGAAATAAAAACATTAAAATGTTAAGGAAAATCCTAATATTGCGTGTATTTTATGACATGGAATAATGTATGATTAAAAAATATATAATAGAAAATTATAAACAAATTGTTAGGAATATACTCGTGTGAATGAAAAGTGATAGAGTTGAAGAATAATTAAGATAAGAAATAAATCCAAATATATTTTAACACACACTGTTAGAATTCAATAAATAACTTCTTTACATATCAAAGAAAAAACTTTTAAATATATATGTCATAATTTGTATATAATTGTATGCCCCCCGACCCACTATGCATGTACAATGTATGATTTTCAAAGATTTAATAAAGCATAAGGTAACTGGAGGAAAGAAAGTAACAAAAAGACATAGGAGGTAGATCTAGAAGAGAACATAATTATTTATAACGTCACAGTTAACCTTCTGACCCCGGAAACCCTGCGAGCTAAGTTTAAACCAATATTTCCGGACAAGACAGGACGTATCTGGTGACCAGAAGTTATAAAAGTTTGAGAGACGCCCAATTTCCGGAACAAGACCGGACGTATTTGATAACGCGGAAGTAAATAGAGTCGAAATAACACCCGATACTTCCTGACAAGATCGGTGGTATCTTCCATCAAAGCAGCCGCAGATCCAATTAGAAAGATCCACTAAGTAGGTCAACCAATAGGAAAACGGGCACGTTCTATCCTTCGACCAATGGGAAGGAAGACAACTCGTGGTGTTAAATCGAAAAGCAAGAATAGTCAGTAGCGACTTGGCTCCCACCGAGTTCGGATCAGTAGTGCTTTGGCTCCCAAGGAGGTGACATCGGCTCTGGACCTCTCTCCCTCTGCTCATCCCATAGCTAAGTACAATCACCACCATGTGATCAGATAATTAACAATCAAAACTCGCTCCGCCTGCTCAAGCTTTCTTTCCTCCAACCCAGTTGCCTTTTATTTTCAAACCCCATCACGTGTCCTGATTATTCCTAACTGTGTGCTTCACTTGCCACTCAACGACTGCGTTTCAACCAATCCTCACCACTCAAATCAAACAACAAGAAATTCCGCAACGATATTGTCACAGAACGGTTAAGTCGACAGGATTCTACAACAGTGTAATACATCAAATATTGCAGTGTAAAATAACAATGGATATATTACAATAAGTCGACAGGATAAAGATATTATGGAGCTTAATCAGGATCAAAATGGAAATTAGCCCAGACACCAGCAAATCAAACGGCAACGACAAAACCAGCGGAAAAGAAGCGGGCAAGAAGAGAGGCGACCAGGCGCCTTCTAGCGGCCATCATATGGCAGTTGACCGCCACCCTTCAAGGAGCAAGATCCACTCAACTACAAACGACGTTCCGTAGCGCCACCTCCGGAGCAGCCCACACCCCCCGCCGACCGAAAGGCGAGATGAGCGCGGCAGCCGACGCACGTGCCACCACCCCAGGCAAGTGTCACCGAGGCCGGACACCGACCACCGAGGAGTCATCCACCGCCATGCCGTACACCGCCCCCGAAACCAATCCGCGCGATCCGGGTCAGCACAAACGATCCCAAAACGATATCCCAGTACCGGACTTCACTTCAATTTCGCGGACGGTGCGAGCAGTCCCGAGCCAAGCCAACCATCCCAAACCAAGACGTCCCAGCCGAGCAGCCCTTTCGAAACTAAGGTAGGCACCCCCCTATGGCGTCAAGAATTGACATTGGACTTCTATCTAACCCTACCTACCCCTTTAACCATGTATCTAAACATGTACCAAGTGAATGCAAGCACGGGCTAGACCAAAACCTGTCCCAAAGGGCTCGTACAGCACACAAAGCTTTCACACATGGAAACCCTTGCCTGCATTCATTGCCCAAACCCCAAATATTTACATGCCACCATTCTAATCTCACACCACGCAACTTTCCATGCCCACAACATATAAAGCCACCACGACTCCAATCTACAATTCCAATAATGCCCAAAAAAGTGTCCGTACACCGACGAAGCTCACCCACTTACCACACAAAATCCACACATGACCATACATCGCCACGCCATAATCACGCAAATGTACCTCACAACATACACGCACGCCAAAAGACGACAACAACCAACAAACGCAACACGCGCGCCAACAGACGACAACGACAAACAAGCGCATGCACAACCGTTAAGAATAATACAATCATCCCGTCTACACAAAACATAGAAAAAATTCACGCCACCAAACAACCACACAATCGAAAAACATTGCGATCTTTCCTAAAAGCTGTGAACGCCTATAAAGAGTTCATTCCGGACCACGCCCGCTTGCGGACACCACTTGTCAACCTTCTAAAAAAGGATGTCGTGTGGGTCTGGAGTGACGAATGCCAGAAAGCGTTCACTAACCTGAAAGAAAGCCTTACCACACATCCCACATTATACCTTTACCAAGAAGGTCTGCCATGCCAGGTATACTGTAACACCTCAACATTCGGCATTGCAGGCATTCTTAAACAAGTCTTTCCTGATGGGAAGACATACCCAGTTCAACATTTCAGCCGCTCTCTGCGTGGTCACGAGCGAAATTATTCAGACTTGGAACTACAATGCCTAGCCATTGTGGAAAGTGTGGATAACTTCCGCGCCTGTCTAATGGGCAGAAAGTTTACAATACTTTCTGACCATCCTGCATTGCAGTGGTTGAAAGAGATCAAAGCCCCGTCAGGCAGATTGTTTCGATGGAGGTTAAGACTGTCAAGATACGAATATGAGGTCCGTAGCATAAATGGAGTACAACAATATGAAACGGGCGTTGTAACTCGTATCCCATTTTGTGGCTTTCTAGATGCGCCACTCATAAAGAGCCAACAGTCTTCTCCACCGGGAAAATCTCGCGTGACTATGGATCACAATAAACTGCGCACCGTCTCCCGAAAAGGAGTACTTAAAACTATAGTCCCAAGTTCACTTACAACCAGACTTCTTAAGTCCGTACACACACAACACCACCACCCAAACATCTCCAAGATGACGAGACTCATCTCGTCACAATATTATTGGCAGAACATGACACAAGACATCGCAAAACAGGTAAAAACCTGCCCCACCTGCCGATTCGCTAGAAGAATCGATGAATACAACCAACCTTCACGTAAAAATACCGACACAGGCCCCAAAGCAAAACAAAATTCGTACATAAAGCACAGCGTACACACAACACAAACAATGCCAAAATTACATCACCCACGTCAGAGAAACGACCACACATCTCAACCTAAATCAATTACCACCGACATATCGCTAATAAAACCATTAACGATCAAACAAGAGAACTGCGAACCTACCAATCATTTAAATTCTACAATTAATAAGGTTCAAACAAATATTTCAGAGTCCCCATTTACAAAAATATGGGAGAACTTGGGGCAATACCCTATCTTTCATCTGATTTTCATCCTTTGTTTGTTAGTTCTACCATACAAATGTATCCCAATATTATTCCTTAATTATTTGTTTATCTATACCATGCCCGCTCATACAATTTTCGAACTACAAGAGGCAGTTTTTAATTTTGGACAAGCATTTATAAAACTTCTCATAATTTTAGGAACCATCTTCGCAGAAAATCTAAATAAACTCCGAAGAGATAGAAGTAACTGAAAGATGACCAACCAATGTCGGAGAAGTCACACTCCAAAAACAAGATGCAAGTCGCCCTCAAAATAAATTAGACGGCAGGAAGTGAGAATTTTGAGACACCGCGACAGGAAGTGTAGTCCGCGGCGATAAATTCGGCCTATGCAAACAAAGCGGAGCGCCTCGTCCGATCTCCAATTTCATTCCCTCTCTTTTGCCCGACACACCCCACTTCCGTATCTCTAATTACAATGAGAAGGTCCCCTATTGAGGTCAACTGGAAACCTCTCTATGCCACCGATTTTGGATTCCAACTCGAGTCTGCGTATCGATTTTTACCATCCAATTCCGCACACACATTTCTTACACAACAGACTTTTTCCACAACACACACAAAGACAAAAAAATATAGGGCATAATTGAGCAATTAAAAAATTTATAGGGCATGTAGATACACCAAAGGGTTCAAACCAATACACCTTATTTTTCATATTAATCATTTTCATTATTTTCTCTCAATTAAAAATGTAAATATTTAATCAATTTATCAATTTATTCAACTTATTATCACTTTTAATCATTAATTATCATTCTATTTACCACTTAGCTTATATTGCCATAACTTCAATTATCAACGAAAACTCATTGATTTTCGGTTAAACTAAAACCATTAAATCATCCTTTATTGTTGAAACCTTTTTATTTTTCATTTTTCTTTTTTACCAAGCACTCAACTTTGATTTCGCTCAACCACTTTTTATTTTTATTTGATTTCAAAATACCTTATGAAATTTTATTTTTATTTTTGATTTCTCAAAAGACCTAATAGAATTCCCTCGATTTTTTTCCAATTTCGAGTAGAGTATAGTTAGGCATTTTTCCTTTTTTTTCTCACCATGCATCAAGCATTCACTTTGATTTTTTCCAACTTTTTATTTTTATTTTTATTTTTGATTTCTCAAAAGACCTAATAAAATTCCCTCGATTTCCATTCCCAATTTCGAGCTAGAATATGGTTAGGCATTTTTCCTTTTTTTTTTTTCACCATGCATCAAGCATTCACTTTGATTTCTTCCAACTTTTTATTTTACTTTGATTTCTTCAAAACACCTTATGAAATTTCCTCGATTTCTTTTCTCAAAATTCGAGCAAAAATTAGTTAGGCATTTTTCTTTTTTTTTCACCATGCAACGAAGCATTTTTTTTTTCCCAACATGCAACCAAGCATTTACTTTGATTTCTTCCAACTTTTCATTTTTATTTTTGATTTCTCAAAAGCCCTAATAGAACTCCCTCGTTATTATCTCCAATTTCGAGTAGAAATTAGTTAGGCGCATTTTTTTAAATCCACTATGTACCATAGCATTCATTTTGATTTCTTACAATTAAAAAATTTTTGATTTCTATTAATTATACTCAACCTATATCATCAACACCATTCTATTTTACTTCTTATATCGCCACCAATGCTTGTATATAGACTCTCAATACCCACAACTAATTTTCCCACAAAATTATTTTTCACCTTACAGAATTCTCTCAGGCTAACCCCTTCTTGAATTCTTCACATGTAGGGGGCGCATCTGTCATAATTTGTATATAATTGTATGCCCCCCGACCCACTATGCATGTACAATGTATGATTTTCAAAGATTTAATAAAGCATAAGGTAACTGGAGGAAAGAAAGTAACAAAAAGACATAGGAGGTAGATCTAGAAGAGAACATAATTATTTATAACGTCACAGTTAACCTTCTGACCCCGGAAACCCTGCGAGCTAAGTTTAAACCAATATTTCCGGACAAGACAGGACGTATCTGGTGACCAGAAGTTATAAAAGTTTGAGAGACGCCCAATTTCCGGAACAAGACCGGACGTATTTGATAACGCGGAAGTAAATAGAGTCGAAATAACACCCGATACTTCCTGACAAGATCGGCGGTATCTTCCATCAAAGCAGCCGCAGATCCAATTAGAAAGATCCACTAAGTAGGTCAACCAATAGGAAAACGGGCACGTTCTATCCTTCGACCAATGGGAAGGAAGACAACTCGTGGTGTTAAATCGAAAAGCAAGAATAGTCAGTAGCGACTTGGCTCCCACCGAGTTCGGATCAGTAGTGCTTTGGCTCCCAAGGAGGTGACATCGGCTCTGGACCTCTCTCCCTCTGCTCATCCCATAGCTAAGTACAATCACCACCATGTGATCAGATAATTAACAATCAAAACTCGCTCCGCCTGCTCAAGCTTTCTTTCCTCCAACCCAGTTGCCTTTTATTTTCAAACCCCATCACGTGTCCTGATTATTCCTAACTGTGTGCTTCACTTGCCACTCAACGACTGCGTTTCAACCAATCCTCACCACTCAAATCAAACAACAAGAAATTCCGCAACGATATTGTCACAGAACGGTTAAGTCGACAGGATTCTACAACAGTGTAATACATCAAATATTGCAGTGTAAAATAACAATGGATATATTACATATATTTATAATTTTACAATATATTTATGGTAATCGAAAGTTGATGTCAACAAACATATATTTATGTTAATATAAAGCTTATTATATGCAATTCTACTATCTCCTAAAAGCTTATGTCCATAGTTTTCTTAAATACCATTTCTTAGATTACATCCTTCAGTCTAGCATATAAAAGCAGAGAGAGAATGATCCAATACAGTATTAGAACTCTAAAGAAGCGGTCTGGTAGATTAAATTAGCGAAACCGCTGGGAGAGTTCACCAATGATGAGCCAAGCCTTCCCAATATTTTTTTCATCGCAGTAAGGACAGTAGAAGTTTGTATTATGTGTGAAAGAAACATTCGCGTCTTAATGTTTTAATTTTCTGTATATTTATGTATATATTTTTAGATTTATATAAATAATTAGACTCAGATATATTGTAATTGTTATGTTTAGAGTTGTTTTTTAGGCTTACTACCTCTATTTGGTATGTTGTGGTTTGTTTAATTTTATACCGTTCGGAGGAGATTAATAGAACCGCCGAATGTCGTGGTTCATTTGGATGAAGAAAGCGAAGACTAGAACGCGGCTGATTCCACACTTGCCTTTTAAGTGATACGCTAACCTATGCACGGTGGATTCTGTGGCCACTGGACACTGCGTCGGACCAGGAGGCTGTTGTTGGGTTCTGTGCTGCCTGGAGTATAGGAGCTCCATCTATGCTTCCTTCCTGTGGTGAATCTGTATAAGACTGGTAGTCTTAATAAAGCTTTGTGGGTATTTTATACTTATGCAAATAGATCAATAAGAATAATTATAAATATGACATTTCTCGTCTTTAAATAAATATATGTTAATATATGATTTATCTTGATTTTAAAGGTAATCAAGTAAGTATAGATCGTAATAGCTATATTGATCTACGGAAGTGAGAATATTGTTTGATATAGGATAAATATTTAAATGCTATCACGCAATGCATTGCTGAAAATTAAGACAAATATTTATATATACTATTTAAAAAAAAATCTGTTTAAAGAACTATATTTCCAATGAAATACATTTAAATGAAATATAATTTTATCAGTGTAATTCAAGATTGAATTGTTGTTGTTTCTAAAATTATCTCTATCTAAAAAAAAAGGCAGCCTTAGAAATGTGTCAACTTTCAGTTTAAAAGGTCGCTAAGATTATAAAGATGATGTTTGACACACAATACATTGTGCCATCCATCAACCAAACAAACCTAAACTTATTTTCAAAATTACCACTAATTCGTACTTTCAAATGTCTAAATTTTTTTCTTCACACCATTGAACGAAATATATTTCCATTAGTAGTTGTTATAATATCTCTTAGTAAAATAAAACTATTCAGTGTTGATAACCTCACCAAATACCAAAAAAAGGAGAGTTTTCATAAATAAACGTCAATCCTAAAACGTTATGATAAAGACCTCAAATCAACGAAAAATATATTTAATTCGTTATTTTTACAATAATATTATTAATATTATTTTTACAATAGATGTGAATCTCCTGGATGTTAATTAAAATAAAGCAAGAGGTTTCTGGAGATGTGTGTGAGCTTTAATGAATTTTATTAGTGAATTCTTAAGTTTTCTGCTATTTCCACCCTTCTACATTCGTACAAAATGAACAATAATAATCGCCGTTAGATAAATTGTTAATTTGTACTCCTGTGTGTATAAAAGCGGAAATTCACGAAAGCTTGAGAATGCAATAATAAAATGAAAAAAATTAAAACACTCCTATCTAGAAACCTGTTTCATTATTTAATAAATCGTAATTATGATATTGTCGAAATTAAATGAATAGAGGTACACAGGAACTATTTCAGCAGGTTTTATTATTAAATTAAGGCTCGTAAATTGAGTGATATCTTTCTCACCTTTTATCTAAAGAAAAAGAAAGAAATATCTACAGTTACAGAATTTACATAACATCGAACTATTAATATATATTTACATATTTAAAAATAAACAATTACTTTGATTTCACTCTAAACAAATTTCGCGACAATAAGATTTTTTTACTCAATAAGAATGAGTATCTTCTATTATAGAAGCCTCTTAAATTTTTATTCTCTATACTGACCTGCAATACTTAAAGCTAAGGGCTATCATATACAATTACACAATTAGAAGATTATATCTACAACTTGGATAATAAAATATTGACATCGGTAGTGAAATTACGGGAAGGAAAAATCTAAAAAATACTTCATATATTATTCTCAAAATTAAAAATACTTCGACCAGTAAATCTTTCTATTATCTCGACGTTTCGACAAAAGGTAAGGCGTTAAAAATTATTCTTCATATATTATATGTATAAAATTCAAAATATGTCTCTTGTTCTACAAACATAATTACAAAAGTTATTTCCTATCGATACATAAGAATAATAAAGCCATACATCAAACATTAAGTCGGTCACACGATGTCTCTCCTATCTAGATAAAGTTGACAAAGAAGACCCTCAAAACTTAGACAAAAGACAAAGTTGACGCGTAGTGACGTCATTTGTCAAAGGTGTGACGTCAAAGTGCCGTCAGATAAGAGGGGCAATTAGCTCTCTATTGTGTGATGATTTTATAATGATGATGATGAAGCCACTAGGACGACATCAATCACACCTTCCTGTATTTGAAGTCCAGAGGTCTTCTAATATGTAATTGTAGGATTTGCATAGGTCTCACATCTAACCTAATATATATATATATGACAATTTTTGAGTTTATTTTTTAAAATAAAATATTATTTCTTATCATTTATTATGTTTGCAGGTAACAAGATAACTGGAGGATATTTTAGGTAAGTATGTAATTTATGTAAATAAGGGATGCTGAAAAGAATTGGAGTTTATATATGTAATCTAAATTAGTGTTTAATACTACAATGATAGACACTACATGTGTAGACATGAGGTGTAGTTACAGTACCTACCTTAATATCAATTTACACCATCATGGTTATCATGACTCTTTACTAAGACCATCTTAGTAGAGAGACCATCACAATAAAATATAGAGATATTCGAGATGTATCATATTTTACTGTAAACCTTCTTCCCCTGATTTATAATTTATATTATCAATAAAGCATCCAAGGGCTAAGTTTCTTATATAAGTTTTATTTATCTAGCTTTTGGGCTAACATGTCCTTTAATAGGAGTAACTAGGGGTATAACTTCTAGGCATGTATAGTTAGCTAGAAGTTATACTCCTAGTTGCTCCTTTTGCAAAATATTGTCAAGAAGCTCCATCCAGATGGGACACCTGTCAATCATCCCTGGACCCCAGGGGGGACCACAGGTGTGAGGGGGTTCTCGGAAACTGATCTGTAATTAAGGAAAACGGGACGGTGGCTGATGTCGCTCATTAGGATTATCTTTAACTTGGGGTAAGTTGTACTTTCTCTCTCTCCCTATAAATACCCCTTATAATAAATTAATTATTCCCAAATTTGCCCTTGCTTTACTTTATCTCCGCGACAATATGTCAGCCCGAAAACTAGATAAATGAAAATTTATACAAGAAAATTATCTCCCTGGACGCTTTATGGATTTTATTAAAATATAGATCTTACTATACAGTAATAACTATAACGATGTTTATTTTATAAATAGACGGATAATTACTGTCCTTACTTTAATTTACTGTTGAGAAGTATGAGCAGAATTGCCCACAATAAAATAGCAGTTGCATGTAATGTAATCAGATTTCTTAAAACTTTCTTCAATCTGAAAAATAGTACAAAAGTGAATTTGTACTTGGACCAGGTGGATAAATTGAGAAAAAAAAAGCATTTCCTGATCGTGCAACTAGAAGTTTCTGATGGCTTGCGCCATCTATCGGAATAAATATCAACTAATCGTTGATTTTTTATTTTTCCAGAATTGGCCAAATACCGTTTCTTGAATCAAGAAAAGCTAACCATGTACGCGTTTCGGGCTATTGGCCCTCGTCAGCGTGGTGCAATCTGTATCTCAACGACCAAAAAAATGGTGGTCTTTGGGACATCTTGAAAAACTATGAAACAGGTATTTAGGACGGAAGGGCGTGAGAACAAACGATATTTGACCAATTCTGGAATAATTAAAAATCAAAGATTAGTTGATATTTATTCCGATAGATGGGGCAAGTCATCAGCAACCTTTAGTTGGACGATCAGGAAATGCCTCTTTTCGCAATTTATTCAATCTGTAAATCATTTTCCTCGAAAATACACACAATACTTTACAATTTGATTTCATTTAACTAAATTTGTATACCAACCCTTTGTACATAATTCAATTGTGTTGATATCTTTTTCTCTTTTCATCTAACTAACTTGCATACTACTTCTTGTATATATTTCAAATATCTTTATTTCTTTTAATTCAATATTTTGTTTATCTTTAAAGTGCCAGTGTCCCTAGGGGGATATAGCGAATAATATTTAATGCTTTGCAAAATGTTTTAATTTTTGTTTGCTTCTGACGAGGACAAAAGATTTTTGTCGAAACGTCGAGATAATAAAAAGATTTACTGGTCGAAGTATCTTTAATTTGAAGAACTATGAATACCGGCCAGGGAGCCTCATCTTTACGATAGCGCTCTAAGTCGAAATAAAATAGTGGTATGGTAGATTAAACTAACAAAACTGTTTGGATGGTTCACCACTGATGAACCAGGGGCCCTCCAAAATATTTCTCTATCACGGTAAGGACAGTAATAACACACACAAAAACCTTTATTAAGACACACAGGTCTTACAGAGGATTCTCCTTGGGGTTACAAGACGGAGAACCCCATGAAAGTGGGAAATATACAAAGGGGTAAATATGGAGAAAGATTATATACACATGGTAAATATATACAGATTATTATTTGAATAATCCTATGGAAAATATAAATATGGATTTGGAAAAAAAAATTTTTTTTTTGAAATATGAGTGGGTAAGGACAGTAATAAACGTTTTATTATATAAGGGAAAAACGCGTGTTAAAATAATTCCATTCCATGAATATAGATGGCGCGCATTCTGTTTATATATCTTACCAGGGCACACAATGACGTACAGGTTTATATCGAGACAGTAAATTGACCAAGGTACGTCTATGTTCTGAATGAACGACTTCAAAAAATAAATATAAAAAACTATTTCTCCTTCCCAATTGCAGCGAAATGTCAGTTATTGAATTCTTGTCGTTAAAAAACTCGTCGAATAATCGGAGAAATATTTGAGAAGTTGATAGATTGCCGGGTCCACCATGTCGACGGCCGGACCTATTTTGTAGAATTTAGTGTTATTCACAGCGGTTAATTTTTTGTGGGCCACGTGTTGAGATTTGAACAATATTTTTTAAACTTGTATACACAAATTTTTTATTTGTAGTGCAGTTAAACCTGTCTATAGCGCCCCCTCTAAATAGCGCCTTCCTCTCTTTAGCGCCCGATTTTAAATACGTAGTACGATGCGATTTACATTAAAAGTGACCTGTCTATAGCACCCCCTCTCTATAGCACCCTATTTTGGAGGGTCCCAAGAAGGGGCAATATAGACAGGTTTAACTGCATATAAATATTATTATATTTTAAAGGTCGTATTTTTGCTATATCTAGTACAAGTGTGGTACAGGCTATGATAATCATAATGGGAAGGTAAGAAGTGAACGACCGCTTTTACTACAAATGAACCGCATTGCTACTTAAAAGCAGTTCGACTTTTGTTCTTACAAGGTGGCAGTTTGGTTACTTGTAATCACTGGTGGGGTTGGATGGACTTTTGCTAGAATCGGAGGCCCCATCGAAGCAAATTTTTATTTCCTAAGAAAAAGGTGCCCAACGCGGGGTTCGATCCTGGGTTATGGCTATCTACACTCGACGGTTTGCAACACTCCTCCACAACCCTTCAAGAAGGATGATCTTAAAAAGAATATTTATATATTTGAGAAAATCCGTGTAATGCAGGTTCAAAACCAATATACTTCTAAAATATTCAATCTTGTGTGCTAATTAATAAAAATACATCTCCTGATCGTGCAACTAAAGGTTGCTGATGGCTTGCGCCATCTTTCGGCATAAATATAGACTAATCGGGATTGCGCCAGATATCAGTAACTTCTAGTTGTGAACGAACACGTGATTTCCTTTCTCTTAACTTATTAGCCTGATTCCAATAATATTAGACGATTGTACTGTTTTATCCTGTGTGTTTATTTCCTGAAGTGGCTAATTGTGAAGATAAAATACGTTTTGACCATGAATATGGTGGTGAGAGTGGATCACCTATACTTCGGGCAATAAACTCACCAGACAAAGTTGTCGAGTTCTCTTCTTCTCAGCTTATAAGTTTGAAGTCTTTTTTTTTAACTCGATAGATTCGATATAAATATCCTGGGTATAAATTAAAATAACACAATAGGTTTCTAAAAGATGAGTTTCTTTTCATTTTTATTGATGTAATCTCAATATTTCGGATATTTATGCTCTTCTACAAACGCGTTTATTATTATTCGTTTATGTACTCCGGCAGTAGGGCAGAGATACCCGAAAGCGTGAGATTACTTCAATTAAGATGGAAAGAAACTCATCTCCAGAAACCTTTAGTGTTATTTCAAACAATCAATAAATTTTATTCAAATATTTATTCTTCCCGCTGTCAAACCTAAACCATTTTATCTTTCCTAGTTGATTAGTTGAAGAAAACTCTTATATTTTTAATTTTTTGAAAAAAAAAAAAAAAATTCGAAACTATTATAGATGCGTATGATTCTTTTCAAAATAAAACAATTTCTACTGTCCTTACTGCAATGGAAAAGTAATGGGAGGGCCTGGCTCATCAGTGGTGAAACCTCCCTGCGGTTACGCCAGTTTAATCTACCATAACGCTGTTATATTGCATTTTTTCGATCTTCCATATAACAGCGGTATGGTAGATTAAACTGGCGAAACCGCTGGGAGGGTTCTCCACTGATGAACCAGGCCTTCCATTAATTTTTCATTGCAGTAAGGGCAGTAGAAATTGTTTAATTTTTAAAAGAATCATACGCGTCTATAATAGTTTCGAATTTTAATAACAGATGGCGCGCTAATGCATCATAAAAAAAAAAACAGAATCAATTTAAAGGATTGATTAAGTTATAACCGTGGTTTTACAATAGGATATACAGTAAACAACTTGCTATATAACACAAACCAGGGATATAGAGAAGTATCATTTATATAACAAACCTAATCCCCCAATGTAATACCATACTATGAGCAAACCAGGGCTATAGTGGACCAAAGCTTCACCTTCATTGGGGTCGGCTAGAGCGAGGTTTATATTGATATTTATTTCACACACATTTGTAAATTAAAAATTATATATAAGTTGAATATACACTAGTTAAATGGAGGTATATATGTATGAGGCATAAATTATTCCTAGCGAGGTTGTAATTCCCTGATAAAATTTTATCTCTTCTTTAAATTTGCATATTGGACAAACATTTCTGAAAGAAAGGGAAATAGCTTATATGTAATTAAAATAGTTGACAGATTTTTTTACATATATGCAAATTTTTATATACATAGTTAAATGTAGGTATATATGTATATATACAAATTTGCATATATGTGAAAAAAATCTGTCAACTATTTTAAGTACATATAAGCTAGTTCCCTCTCTTTCAGAAATGTTTGTCCAATATGCAAATTTAGAGGAGAGAGAAAATTTTCTCAGGGAATTATACAACTTGGCTAGGAATAATTTTTAATAATATGAATTTTACGATCACAGAGTTGAGGGAGAAATTTGAAATCTGGCCACCCTGGAAGTTTATTAAAGATTTAATTTAGCGACGTCACGTGACTTAATGGGGCGGAATGGGAATGAAGTTATTTGAGCGCTATTGGTGAATATATATAGTGTGATTTAGGTTTGTTCAAGTTTGTACACAAGTATAACCGCAATATACAGGTATCATTATCCACATATACAATAATTGTATCATTATCTTTCAAGCGCTAGCTTCATCATGAAGCCAAATTACTTCCATGAATTCTATTAAAATTTGTAACAAATAAATTTACTGGCCTTTATAAATTTACTTAATGCGTTTCTTTTCAATAATATCACATCAAATATTATCTTTACAGACCTTACTGCAATGATATAATTTATTGAATAAGAGGGCTTGTCTCATCAGTAGTGAACCCTCTCAGCGGTTTCGCCCAATTAATCTCTAGACCGCTCTACTGTTGTATTAGATTGGTTTGGGATATACCCTGATTTTATATTGAAGGCAGCTTAGGGGTGTTTAGAGAACCTATGGACATAAGCTTATAGGTCTGTAGAGGTACATACATATAATTTCAAGGTATTGCATCGAGGAAAGCTCTTCCGCAAATATGGCTTCATAACAAATATATATCAGTAAATTAAATTTATAAATTTTATGAAAATTTATTCTCTATATATTTATTGCAAGTATTTGGAAAGCCTCTGAGCTGATGATGATGAGCTGACGCTTGAAAGCTGGTCATTTTAAACTAATAAATAAATTTGCAGCAAATCTTCTTTTATTGTTATAATATATAATATCAACAAAGGCATATCCTGACCGCTCACATGAACCTTTTAGATGGCAGAGCGCCATCTAGTGGAACAAAATTCAACTAAACGTTTCTTGATTTCACAGAAAGACCCTAGGACCAAATTTTTGGTCGTTGAGGTACAGCCTGCAACACGCTGACGAGAAACAACAGTCCGAAACGCGTTCGTGGTCGGCTTTATTTTTATTTATCAAAAAAAGGGTTGGCCAAATACCAGGGTAGAAGTTAAATCAATGCTTAGTTGATTTTTGTTCCACTAGATGGCGCTCTGGCATTTAAAAGCTAATGTGAGCGGTCAGTATATTTTGTTTTTAAAATCAACACTTGACATTTTTAATGATTTTCTTTTTACACTTTATATTATTTTGAAAATAGAGCAATCCATATTTAATTCATTAGATAATAAAAAGGCATATATTAGATTTAATAAAAGATTTATTTGCCAAAATTTCGGTTGGCTGAACGCCAACCTTTATCAAGGCATCACATTTTTGTATAAACAAACTCAGCACCGCAATGTGTTATAATATCACAGTATAACACTATCCGGCGCTGAGTTTGTGTATACAAAAATGTAATGCCTTGATAAAGGTTTGGCGTTCAGCCAACCGAAATTTTGGTAAATAAAAGTTTTATTAAATCAAATATATGCCTTTTTATTATCTAACTTTTTATTATATATGTTCTAATAAAATTCTAATTTTCGATTTTAATTGTGTTTTATTTATAGAGGGCACAGTCCTGGAAATATTGTTTTTAGAGCATACGCTGTGCCCCTATCTCTGTAAATAAAATTTATATATATAAAACAATATTGAATTTTCATAAAACAATTATATTTAAATTATAAAATTTTCATTAATCATTATTAAAACTACTAGATATAACATAATGTTGCCAAAGGATTTTAGCCATGTACCAAAAGTGGCCCCTGCACTGACTAGGGTCATAGCTCGAAACCACGGTAAACAGGTTGGCTTTTTGTCTGAATTTTCCAAACCCGGTGTTGTAGCGTGTTCTTTGTCACCACCTTAATGTTTTACTAGCCGAATGACCCGGGCAACGCCCGTGTTTTACCCGATTGAATGTTTTGTTTCAAATACTATTTGTTACAATTATAAATTGGCGCCTTATATAAATGCATGTGACAATATAGTGGTAAATGTGGTGAGGAGAGAAATAATCACACGACGAGTTGTTAGAGCAATACTCCAGGCAGCCAGCCGAGAGAGAGCGAGCGAGACGTTATCAGTTGAACGACTGTTTTTCCTGTGTACACAACCGGGGGGCTAACCAGGATAGTCGCCAGGTGGTGAGGGCCCCCCCCCCCCTCAGGAATGTGGCCAAAAATGGTCGTAAGTTAGTTGTCTAAAGTGTCTTGCTTTAGCTGCCCAGCTCTCTCTCGTTGGCTGTTGGTTTGTTTTATTAATCCTGGAAAGAATATATTATGACATGCATATATTAGTTAATAACTATAGCCTATGTGCTTTATCTGTCTATGTACTGTTTGCTTCCGTAGGCGTCTCTTACTGGGAAAAAGAAAGAGAGGATTCTATTTAGTTATTAACTAATATATGCATTTATTTAAGGAGCGACCCGCTCCAACACAATAGTTACAAAAACCAAAAAGCGAGTGGGGAGGGGGCAAAGTCAAAAACAAAGTGTCTCGCGTAGTGGCGGCGCCATCGTAGCCACGTGATCGTAGCCAACCAATAGGAGAGCGCCATTCCAAAAAAAAAAAAAAAAAAACGGTGACAGAGATGACGCATGACGCTCGTAACTGTGTATAGAATCATTTTTCAAAAGTGGCACCGCTCCCTTTAAAATGAATGATTTTTTTGAGATTTTAAAGTGAGATTGGCCACTTTAAGTATATATTACAACAGTAAATTCGTAATTATTTAATGATCTTTGAAGGGCTTTGACAAAGAAAGGAGATGGGGACGCCAACGAACTTTATTCATCTGAAGAATAGCATGTTTGAGGAAAGTTTCTTCCATTTATTTTGTAATTTAAAAAAGGTATCGGAGTTACTTATTGCTTTACTCATCGCTTTCTTTAATCGCCCATCTTTGGTTTCTGCAATCGGCGAGTTACAAGTGGGATATAATCTTCGCACAAGATTATCGACTCGATGGGGTTCACGGAATCTTCCGAATTGGCACTGTCTATATTTCCATATAAAATATTATACAGATATTTTTCATAAATGCTTTCTAGCAAAACCTAGATATAAATATTAAATTATAATTTTTCATATATATGTTCATATGTAATAATATATTTTCGATATATATTCATTTTTGTATATGTAATTTACTCGTAAATTCAAATTAAAAATCTTTGATATGAAAATTTCCATATTTATAATATAAGGACTACATGTAAATATGTATAAATATTCAACAAAATTCTCTATGCAAGTTATCCAGAAATTATTCGAAAAGGAAAAACCACCTTTTGAGCAACAACTCAAAATAAAGAAACTCTTTACCTAAAATCAAATTTTCCTTATTCGAGGAAATCCTATATATAAAATTTTAAAAATGAATCTATTTTTATTTAAATAAAGTTTAAGGATTTTTTTGGCCTATATATTATCATATAACTCTGTTAAAAGGTAAAATTTTCTCATTGCAATATTTCACATATAATATAGAATTCAATCCAACCGTATACCACTCCCCATATGGTAAGTATGTAATTTAAGAATAATTTAAAATAAGTGATTTAATTTAAAGCACATATATAATTAAATTTATTTAATCAAATTTACCAGCGCGTTCTTTTTTTATATTATTTCAACGGGTTAAATTAAATTCTTGAAGTTGAAGAGTTCGTTTGGTGTAATTAAACCTTTTTTTTTCCTCCCTAGAAGATTTGGGCGGGAAGTTAAAAAAGTGGAGATCTTGTTCCAGTCGGGCTACCTTGATGGGGGGAATATTTCTGATTTATATTGCGTCATTAACTTACAATTATTTTACATAAATTGAACATTTGTTTTGAAATACATTTCTTTAAAGTAGATGTAAAGGCCCTGTGTTTTTGTATAGCTCCCTAATTATATGTATGTAACTGAGTTTATATAGAACGAGGTCTAACAAGTTTTGCCGCAAATGTTTCTTTTTACAGAACGAAACATCGTCATTTCAATTATTTTAAGGAGAAATAACGACTATTCCTATCCTTAGGGATGAAGTATGAAAGGATGAATTGTGAAGAGTAATGATGAACGGAAAAATAAAAGTGTCCAGGGATGGGAATTATCAATACTCTTCACAATTCATCCTTTCATACTTCATCCTTAAGGATAGTAATAGTCGTTATTTCTCCTTAAAATAATTAAAATTACGATTTTTCGTTCTGTAAAAAGAAACATTTGCGGTAAAAACTTGTTAAATGTCGTTTTATAATCATAGCCGCATTATATTGTATTATAAGTTTATATATGCAAATATATATTAATATGCATATATGCACGTTTTCTTCTAAATAATATATCAGAGGCTGATTATAAATGAAATGTTTTTGTGTTAATGTGAACACAACATAATAGCTCTAAATATAATAATAACATTTTTATTATCATATAAATATATCGTAGTCATATTTTATTTATTAAGAAAATGGGTTGGCGAAATACCAAGGAACAAGTTAAATCAATGTTTAGTTGATTTTTGTTCCACTATAGATGGCGCTCTGCTAATTAAAATGTTTATGCGAGTGGTCATATATATGTATATATATATTTGTTATATAAAAATATTATTTTATATCATATTTCATAGATTCAAATATTCTGTTAAATCTATCACCAGATGTCGCGACTTCCCTTTATATAACCTATTGTTGTTGTTGTATGTTTGTTGATGGCCGGCTCAAATCTTTTGTAAATTATGTAAAAAGGTCTTTCATTTTTTTTTTGTATTCTTACGCCTTAAACCCGGCATTACTTTTATCAAATTATTTTTTTCTATATATATTTCTTTAGTTCAATTAAAGCAATTACTGATCAAAACTATTTTTATTATTATACTTTCAAGATTTTTGCCACGACTGTATTACCAATACCATTTAGTGCTAAAAAGAACCATCAAATACTTCTATAGCATACTATATTCAATCTAATATATATATATATTAACACCTGACCATTTTCTCTATATATTTTTGTTAAATTTTCACACATATATACATATATTGGTCTTTGTACTATATATTTATATTAACACCTCAGAGAGATTTCCACACACATATATATCGTAATTTAAACAAAGCTATATAAGTTTATAGTCTTTATTTAATCTTGTACCATATTAATTACCATTAACTCTGTCCCTATCTGCTTTCATCACATATTTCGTGTAATTAATTATAACTTTATTAATATAACTTAAATCTTTATTATGTTTGTACCATAGGACAGGCCATAATTAAATTAGTATAAACCCATATAAATTGTAACACTATTGATTATGTTTAACCACTACATTGCTCTAAAATATCACAATCTGCATTATGTAAGTAATAAAGTATGACGCCTTTCCAGTCGTCTCAGGATGGCACCAGTTTGCTGCCGCAGGGGAAGATGACCCACATAAGTCATTGACCAATGAGAATCAATCCCTAGGGATCCGGGCAGGAAGAAGAGGGAAGGCAGGCCGGCTGTCGACAGTTAGTTAGAGTTACAGTTGATATTTTTGACAGGCACGCTCAGTAATAAGTCCGTTGTCATCTCACGACGGCCATCGTGGCCGCCGTTTTGGATCCTCCTTGCCCCCGCGGCTTCAGGCTGGACGCCTAGCTTTCCTCTGGTAGTCCTCAACCTTCACCCGGTCCTGGTGCCACTTGAGATGTCCTGGGAGAACGCCTTTTGATCCCAAACTTTGTCCTTACTGTCCCGAGCGGGCTTCTCACTTTGCACGCCTTGCCACTCAACCCCGACTGCTTCCAACTCACTTGTTGTCTTACCCGGGTTTATGACATATATATATATATATATTATCCTTTAAAGAAAGTTATTGAATAAGACGATCTTTCAAAGATTCCCATTTGTTGAAACTAGGTTTGTACAAGTCATACCACGTTTGGCTCTGCCCACAAAGTTCATGCCAGCATATCTGCCGATGATATAATCTGCCCATTTGTAGATGAATCCCATTTCTTCGAGGGATTCGATCCATTCGCGAGGATCGTCGTTCCCGTCGTACATTGGGACGGTGATATTTCCATTAACGAATACTGGATCAGGTCGACCAGATGTCTTCTTGTACGACTGTTTCGACTGTAGACATTGCTGTATCGTAGACAAGACAAGAGCGAGTAGTCATAACATAATTTATTTCAATATTTATATATTTGGTTCCCTATTTACAGAATGCTCGAAGTAACATATAATGAATATGAGATTACAATGCTATATATTAATTTCGTATTAATCTGTTTGATGAATAAATCTTCTATTTGAAATATTCAAATATTAATCAATTCTGCGAAAAAAAATATATATATACATATATATATATATATATATATATATATATATATATATATATATATATATATATATATATATATATATATATATATATTTATTTATATATATACATACATATATTAAAAATAAAGAAGGCATATCCTGACCATATATATAGCCTGTACCACGCTTAAGAGGACCAACAGCCCGAAATGCGTCCGTGGTTGGCTTTTCTAAATTTATCAAGAAAATGGGTTGGCCAAATATCAAGGAACAGGTTAAATCAACGTTTAGTTGATTTCTGTTCCACTAGATGGCGCTCTGCCATCTAAAAAAGCGTTCGCGTTAATGGTCAGGATATGCCTAATTTGTTTTTAATAACACCATCTAACTTTTTTATACTATATACACATATGTATATAATAGAATATTAGAATACTAGAAGAATATGTTTTGTCCAATACTCGGGTTTCCCCCGAACGTATTTATTTACCGAGTTAGCGGATATAGAACGATGCTGATCTAAACCTTAATAAAGTTTTACCTCACTACTGACTTTTATCATATTAGTATCATCAATAGTAGCACATTCAGCATGGCAAACATAGTTTGTCATACACCAAGTAAATTTCCATCACTGCATACAAAGGTGAATAAGAACGTAACTATTACATTTCATCTCTTTGTTATCTTGAAGATGACGTGGTGTTCTTCCATCACTCCAGTGGTCCCTCCTCACGCCAACCTTTAGAATGGGGTGACGTGGTGACAAAATATTAACAACAGTATTATAAAATATCAAAATTTGAGGTTCGAACACACACATCGGTTTATTTAATACTGAACTAAAACATATAATCGCTCATTGGTTATTTAAACACTGATTAATGTCATGTGACAGTAAGGAACCAATCAGGTAGCGACTATCGTTTTCAGATTGACGGATATAATTACATATATAGGGTAGTTATATATATATATATATATATATATAATTACATATTTACTTTTGTTGCATATTTATTATTCGTTGATGGTATCTACAAGAGTCAAATCTTCAAAAATGCATTCTAAGTTTTTTTTTTCGATCTTTTTTTCTTTGATCAAAAGATTCATAGTAATTTTTACATCTCTCTCTTTTAAAGCTATTGTTTAAAATATAACATTTATTTCTCCGACACAGATATGATTTTATATCAATTTAATTCCCCAATTCCAAATTTGAAAGTTCATTTAAACACTTTTTAAAACATAATATCTAAAATTTCTAATATAAAAAAAATATTTCTCTGAAATTTTTTTCTCGATATCTAGTAATAAATATTTTTGGTGTTTTATACAATCTTTTTTAATTCTCTCTTTATATACAAAATAAAAACAATATATTTATAGATAAAATATCCTAACACAAATTTTCTTTTTTTCATTACTCGCTATATGTGAGAATAAATTTAATAATACATACCAAATAAGAAGGAAAAATACAAGAAAATATTCGGACAAAATCGATTCTAATAAATAAACAATTTTTTTGCTATAATTTTCCGTGGAGATAAGAAAAAATAAAAAGATGAACTAATGAATACTAAAGGAAGTGGTGAGGATACCATTGTGTACTCTGTCATAATTTCATTGCTCCCAATTCATCTTCGTAAACCTAATCAGACGATGATATTACTTTGCAGGGGTGCTGAATCTTTCCATTTGTTCTTTCCCACTCTGTGATTGCGCGCGCCTATATAATTCATCATTATATTATTATTTAATCTATCATTGTGTGTGTGTGTTGTATATCTATAATACATTGATATATTATTGCATTATTCTATAAAATAATTTATGTATTGTTGCGTATTTCTTTCTGTATGTATTTTGTTATCTAATTTAAATACAAAAGAAATAGATTCTCATAAATGTATGCCCTATCGTTTTCATTTCAAGATAATCATTTTTACTAGAAAAACACGTGAACAACATAGATGGTGTGTGATGCGATGATAAAAATAAATGTTTTTTTTTGAAATAATCTAATAGAAAATTATATAAAAATTATAAGTTGATATTTCAAACTAATTATTTTTAGATTTTTTGCTGTCGTATCATTTACTCCGCTTTGATGCATTTATTTATTTATAATAAATGGATTTTTTTGCTTATCCTTAGTACATGTGGTACAGGCCATTATAATCATGGTGGGTAGAAGTAGGCGACTGCTTTTACTGTAAGTGTACCACATGTCTACACATGTGAAAAGCAGTTCGAATTTTCACTTACAAATGTGCCGGAGTTCCGTTTGGTTATACTTGCACTCGTTGGTGGGGTTGGACTTTTGCAAGAATCGGGGGCCATTGGAGCATTTTTTAATGGATTATAAGAAGATTATAAGATATAAAGGGATTTAGTTGAGAGATGTGATTCTTTATAGGTTTTCCTGTTGGGTTTCTTGTTGGGTTAATCTGTTGTAGACCGTTCATAAGTCACTTTGGGCAATCTTCTCAAATATATGAATGGCCCTTCGTATTCGGAAGCAGTTTTTATTAACTTCAGTCATTGTAGCGAATACTCTCAAATTTTAAGTCTTTATGGTACTGCCCGCACCACGTTGACGAGGGCCAACAGCCTTAAAGGCCTACGTGATTAACCTTTTCTTGATTTATTAAGAAGATGGGTTGGCCAAAATATTATGTAGAAAACCTAAATCAACGTTTATTTGAATTTTATTCCACAAGATGGCACTCTGCCATTTAAAATGCTAATGTGGGCGGTAAGGATATGCCTTTTTTATTTTTATAACAACCACCTTTTCCCTTATTTTCTTACTTTTTTCGCATACACATATAGGTTGGTTACAAAGCCACAACAACAGCTTTGGAAAACTGAGAAGCATCCACTTCGAGACCATGTTTTATTTGCTAATGGCCCTCTTCAGATCAGGGCGGGCTTTGATTTCATGAGTTCCACAAGATATTAAATTAAATATTTACAATTTTCTAAAGAGATTTACAATGGCTGGTAATATCTCTAGGCCATATATAGTTCCAAAATATAGTTGGCATTTTTTAAATCCATTATCCATTCGGGAAATATCAATTTATAGTTTAGCCACAGATATGGCCTTTTATCAATATGGTGTCGAAAATTCATCCAGATAGGTAAATATTGTGAAAACATATGCATAACATATGCATATGCATATGGCCTTTTATCAATATGGTGTCGAAAATTCATCCAGATAGGTAAATATTGTGAAAACATATGCATAACAAACATTTCATCTTAATTTATATAAATATTTAGTTCAAAGGTGCGCGAGAATGGTACCTATATAAAGGGACATCTCTCCCTTAAAATGTTGTTAAAACGATGCCTTTTGTTTATTATTCGATACAGAACGCATAGAGGAATGTGTTAAAACACCAGATTTGATAAATTCAGACAAAAAGCCAACCTGTATACCTTGTTTTCGGGCTATTGCCTTCATCAGTACTGGGGCGGCTTTGATTTCATGGCATCTTGCCAGAGAAGCTTGTCTGAATTTGATAAATCCAATGTTATATCACATTCTTTTATTATCCCCTGTGCATGTTGAACAAGGATAATAAAAACGTATGCATCATTTGAATCAATATTTAAAGGGAGATATGTCCCTTTAGGTACATAGATTATACAACACAGATTATGTAGTAATAGAGCCCTTAACATTCTTTTTAAAAATCGGTTTAGTAATTCGTATATATATTTTAATTAAAATTCATATATTCGAATATTTATGATAAATAATATAAGGATCATCATTAGAGAAGATATCCCAACTATTTTTAATAGAATTCAAATTTTAGGCTTAGGTTTCCCGCCATTATTCTCCCGCGCTCTATCTGGAGAGAAGCGTCTGCTCACCTTATTCATTAATCTCCAAATCTCTCATTAAAATTCATTACGCGGAGCCCTGGCCAATATTACAAACACAGTTCTCTATACATAATTAAACTTTTTTACCCCATAAAAAAAACTCTCCCAAATATCTCCATTAAACTTAACTCCATACCGTAACGTTAATTCAACTCCACTTTTATTGCCCGCCATTAATTTTATTTAGAGAGAGTAGACTCGAGAGAGAGACAATTTTAAACGAATTAAAATGAAAATAAATGCAACTTCTCTCTAGAAAATGTACAACTAAAGAAAGTTATTCATTATTCCCTAATAGAAGGTTTTTTTTTACCTCCTTAAATTGAAAGTTTTGGAATGTATTTGCGGTTATATTTTACTGAAAGGTTTCGTTTGGCTAGAAATGGCTAGGAGGTAGAAATGGCTTCGGGAATTACTAATCCTTCTGTGAGAGCGGACCGAATGATAATACCTTGGCGTCGCTCCAATGTCAACAGGATCACGAGCGCTCCTTTCTAAAGGAAATAGTCTCTCTTTTTTTTTAAACGGCTCCTTTTGAAATGAAAATATCAATATTTATCTTTCTATCAAATTTCATTGTGTCCTTTTTTATGTTCGTTTTCGATGTTTTTATAAAATAAATTGGACATCTCTCTATAGAATTTTTATTTATATATCTTTTTTTCTAATATAGAAATATGTTTTATATTGTGGTGTTGGCGCTTATTGGTGTAAACATATTCATATAATTAATAATATTTATGACATTGAGAGTGCAAATAATATTACGATTATATTCACTCAAAATATGTTTATGATCAAAGTGGCAAATAATCGCAAATGACTTTTCTGATTATGAAAATAATGCTTGTAAAGATGACCGACTCCATCAATCAGAAGAAATTAGAATTAAGCCTTGATCCTTTTATTTTGAAAGTAAATAAAGGTGGAGTATATAACTGAAGCCAAGAAATAAAGGAAGATTCTAATTATTGTTGAATTACAAGCATACTTATTTGTATACAAGTATTTGTATTTATGATGAAATTGTGAAAAACGTTTTAAAATTACAACATATTTTCTCACAATGAGTTTCTTTTTATTTCATAACGCTAGCTCTCAAGCGATAATCGCTCTTCAACGGGCTTAATAAAACATCGACTATATATTACAAGAAATATTTACAAAAACATACGCGCGCAGCGTGAATATTTACAATTGAAATTTTAAATTGATATGTAATTTAACAATGTTATGGAATATGTCTACATTTTTAGGGCATCCAGAACCTATAAAATTGATCTATTGATTTGATATCGGTATTTATACACACGTAATTACTTGTATTCTTGTTGTCACTTTGGATGGCGGCCTGATAATATCGACACAAATATATTAACAAAAGATATCAATGATCCTATCGTTTTTAAACAATTATTTACAGAATTAAATTTGAGTGTTTTGAAAAAAGCCATCCATAAATAATAATTTAATTATAAAGGCATATATTGGATCAAAATATCATTTATTTTACCAATATTTCAGTTGGCTGAACACCAACCTTTATCAAGGTATTATAACATATTAATGGTTGTCAACTACTGTTGTTGTAAAATAAATGATATTTTGATCCAATATATGCCTTTTTAATTAAATATTTGAGTGTGTGTGTTATGTAACTTATTGTGTTATATATCACCTCACTGGAATAGCAACTTAGTTCCTTCATTGTTCGAAGGTCAGCCGATATATATGATGTTGGTATTTGCAGATTGGCCCTCTCCTGCTTCAAAAAATATTTAGCGCCAATGGCAGTTGGCAATCAACATGGCGCATGTGCGAGGCCATATCATTTTTGTTTGCCATAAGATGGCATTGCGCGTAAGCGCTTTTTAAATATATGTCGAAATCCGTCGACTCTCTGTGGTATCCAGTCGACTCAATGTGGAAAGCCGTCGACTTTAATGTGGAATCCTGGTAATCCGAGGCATCAGAGAGAGAGAGCGCAGCGACCTTGCGGCCGGCGGCCACTTACTAACGACCTGTCTGCTGCTGCTGTCTGCTATCTTGCAACACTCAACTTACTAACTCCCATTGGCTGCGGGGCAAGCCCTTTTTATATGCTCAAGCGTTACGTCATCGGACATAGCGCCGCGGTGTCTGGCGATTGATCTCAGGTTTTGGTTTCGGTAGTTTAGTTTTGGTTGCTACGTTCTCTCTAGATGTACCTTTGTATTTATTTGAACACACAAAAACGATACATACAAAGTTAATGGATTAAATGAGGATTGGGTACAATGACAATTAGAGTAGGGGGTGTAAGAAGATGTGGGGAGTATTTACACAGGTGTTTTATTATTCTTAACCCTCCTCCAGTAACATGAAAATAATCCTGTGTCCAGTAACATGGGGTCTATATGACCCCAAATTTAAAACAACACAAAAAAATATATATAAATTTAGTATTTTAATTTTTGATATTAAAACATTATTATACTATATATTAATGCATATAAACATTAAAAAAAAATAATAATTACATTTTTGGCAATATACAAATGAATGATTAGGGCACACAACATTTTTACACTTGGAGCACATGATTTTGTATTTAGTGTCATTCGACCTTGGGCAAAGGTAGCAGCGTGCTCTCTTTTGGGATGTAGATTGGGAAGGCATCATTATTTCAACTAATCCACACAGTTCAATCATATTTCTTATCGCTTTTGGAGTTTGGGGAATCGAATAGCGATGCTTTGCATGAGGCGTGATGAGCTCAATTGCCAATTCTTTGATAAAATTTGATCTCCTATTTGATTTTTCTGATGCCCATACTTTGTTAACTGAAGAATATAAAACCAAAGAATTATAAGCAGCTGAATCAACCATTCCAAAAAAACTCTCATTGGCCAACGAGCTGTTTTTCTTTTGCAGGTATAGTTGGCACAAAGTTGGTCATGAGTGTCCACACCTCCTTTGGTATAGTTGTAATATACAATTTTTTCTGGCTTATTGGAATCTTTCTCAGTGTATTTTTCATGGTGCATACTGGAAAGTAAAATGACACGTTTCTTTTGTTTTGGCACATAAGAAAGAATAGTTACTCCCATTGCATCGAATCCATATTGTGAAACACCTATATCTCCATTCAAAAGAAAATTTTTGGGAATGATTGCCTTATTTTTTTTAATGTGCCAACCAGAGTAATATTTCTTTTTTTAAGCTCCATAGCCAGTTCATATGAGGTATACCAATTATCAGTTGTGATATTTCGATTGGTATTTTCAATAGGTTTGACCAATTCCAAGACAACATTGGTAGGGACGGAAAAATTGGGATCATAGTTTGAATCTTTTCCTATATAAATTTTTCCTGTGAGAAAATAATATGTTGCACTATCTGCTAGTACAAATACTTTGATCCCATACTTTGCTGGCTTGTTCGGGATGTACTGTTTGAATCCACAACGTCCTCTAAAGTTTAGCAACGATTCATCAATGGTACAATTTGTACCTGGAGTATACAGACTTGAACATTTTGCTATGAACAGTTCGCACAACTCTCTAATAGGAGCTAATTTATCATCTTTTCTTCGTTCTTCTCTGCTTTCCCTATTATCAAATCTTAAAACATTCAATAAGAATACAAATCGTCTTTCATTCATACCTGCACCAAAAATGTTCCTACCAGTCCCATCTCTCGCAAACAAAGACTTTGTAGATTCTGAGCCTCCTTTTCCTACTCCTGCCAATAAAGTAAGACCAATTAAATGTTTTTGTTTTAAAATATAGCAATAAAAGTTAAATATTAAAAAAGGCACTTTATAACATATTCAGTAACATGGGGTCAATATGACCCCAAACAAAATTTTTATTTTTTAAAATGAATAATTAGCATTATATTTTAAAAATTTTGGAGCAGGATTAAAAATTAAGCTTTACTAGGAGTATATAAAAATTGGTATAAATATTATTCTATCTTTAATGATATTAAAGATAAAAATGATATGTCTGGGGTCATATTGACCCCATGTTACTGGATAAGGGTTAAATTACCACATATATTTATTTATCTTTTTCTTAACTACATTATAAAAATCTTCATTTTTATTTTGAAAAACAACGTTAAATAAAAATCAACTAAACATTCATTTAACCTGTTCCCTGATATTTGTCCAACCCATTTTCTTGATAAATCAAGAAAAGCCATATATATGTGCATTATATGTGTGCAAATATTTTCATCAAGGCAGGCTTCCCCACATTGAGAGAGTTCTCCTCCAGAAAAGGCAGTGGGGTATATAGTACACCTAGACATATAGAATGTAGAATACATGTAAGAGAATAATATAAAGCCAAGTACTCGTACAATCACGTCTATGTAACCTTTAAACTGTATGCCCAACGCACAGATACTCATCACCTATTTACATATTACTCAATATGTATTCAATTTTAAATAATTCTAATTTTGAAAACAGGTATGTAAATATGTCCACGCTTGTTCGGCGGTACATATACTAAAATTGGAACGATACAGAGAAGATTAGCATGGCCCCTGCGCAAGGATGACACGCAAAATCGTGAAGCGTTCCATATGTAAATATGTATGTTTATAACCAGTTGATCCATCTAGATTCATTTATGAGTTCTTATTCCTATAGAAAAGTCGTTAATACCTGAAATCTTGAAACGTAAACATTAAATATAACATACTCATTCTTTTTATATAAAAAATAAACACTTTGGCCAGTTGGAGTTTTTATTTTCTCAACGTTTCGACAAAAATCTTTTATCTTCGTCAGGAGAAGTAAATAAAAATAAAGCATTTGGTAAGGTGTTAAAAATTGTTCTACTCTCCTACTGGCCGAAGTGTCTATTTTCATATAAATATGAATGCCGGCCAGGCAGCCTCTATATCAGTGATTCTCAACCTTTTTTTTTTGTTGCGGCATTATTTTAAAGATTTGAAAATTTGGCGGCACAATTTTAGAATTTCGCGGCACACTTTTGCTAACTTGAATGCAAGAAAATTCAAATTATGTATCAATATTTCTATGCAAAATATAAGTAATATACATCTCTAACATTCAATTAGCTAATTTCGTTATTTTAAAAAGTAAAAAAATGAAAAAGAAAAAAAGAAAAACCAATACAAACGTGAACATAATCATATGACTAAAATTCGGCGGCACATTTTTAGAATTTCGCGGCACACAAAATTACCGCGGCACATTGGTTGAGAATCACTGCTCTATATTTACGATATTCATCCTTGGTGATTTATTTTTCTTTTTCAATTAATTGTCGAAATAAGTCGATATATATATATGAATCAATGTTTGTATGTTTGTTTGTTTGTATGTCCGGTATACAAATTCGCAGTAGTTCACTAATTCAAACCAAAATTTCCATACATAGGTAAAAAAAAAATACGGGGAAGACGATAGGCTATTTTAAAAATATCTATAAATCAATTATTAAAACTATATATTAAAATTATTTTACTTAGCTCACGAACAGCGCCCTTTATCAAAGATTAGATTAAATTATGCTGATGCAAACAAATAGATAATGCTAATAACAAACAATTATTTAAAAAAAATCTTATCTAAATATATATCACTCGGGTAGATATGCACACGGGTCAATCCCGGGGCGAAGCCCGGGTCACCCGTTTAGTATATTAATAAACGTATATAAGAATTGAAATACCTTCATCATTGCGTCATTTAGTGATCAAATTTATGACACCATCAAATTGTAAAGCTCTCTTTTAGCGCACTCTCTTGTGTCCGTAGTTTTATAAATACCATAACCCACATCCTCTGTATTTCGTATTTATTTAATAACAACACAGCTTTATTAAGACCACCCTCCTACATGAAAAGAGACTGGAAATTCGCGAAATTTCGGGGCCAACTCACTACAATGAACAACATGTATATAAAATCTTCATTACTCTCCTGCTGGATAAAACATTTGTTTATAAATATTTTAAATATTTCAAGGCGATAGATAAAATGAGAGAAGAAGTGCTCAACTCCACAGACAACGGCTGATTGCTCCCCCTCCCCTCTAAATTGCTTTTCCTCTTCACTCATGTACATATATAACCTTTTAGGGGAATCCCCTTGTAAGACAATAGTGTCTTAATAAAGGTTTTTGTTGTTGTTGTATTAAGACCACCGGTCTTATACAGATTCGCCTAATTATAACAAATCCCACAATTTTCCCAACACAATAGTAAAGGTGTCTGTTGATTAAATTTTCGAAACTACATTTGGAGGATTTATCACTGATGAGCCACGCCCCTTCTATTCACATTGTTTTTTCTATACACAAAAATGTGTGTATAAATAATATTTGAATAAAAAAATGCCCATTAGTCATTATTATATTATTTAAAAAACATAAATCTGATAATTGTAATAGCTGTAACTTAGTTAAATTAGTGAAAGAGAGAGGAATCATTGTAAAAAGAAAAAAAATAGAGAAAAAAGAAATGTTTATAATTGGATGCCAATAAATTACAAAATAATTTACACAAAAGTAATTATTTCTAAATTAAAAAATATAATTACCATCAGGAGAGATTTACGTTAATTAGTTACTCTGTGCGAACAGATCCGGCAACACGGATTTTAATTCACAGATTAAAACTCTTTTTCAAAGAATGACCAGAATATACGAGTGAGTAATTAAGCGTTGTGTTTTAACTACTGTACGCTTTTTTATTGGTAATAAATACCTCTTTCTCTCTCTTATACTTTAGAAGCTCTTTACTTTTTGTGCAGTGGAGTAATTTAAACTGATTCCTAGCACGCCATTATTGTGTTTAAACTCGGATTTTTAAAATTTTTTAGCGCAATTTTAAAATCAATTTATCTGTCCCCAGAAAAGCTCAACAGTCCACCATAGCAGCACTACGTACATTTGCATCGTGAGTTGGAGTCGTAAATATGCTTGAAAAAGAAAGACTTTCAGAATATCGAAATATTAAGATTTTTTTTCAATAAAGTGTGCTTGATACAAATCCAAAATAGGTCTCGTTATAAAAGAGTTGATGGACGAGTGGGTAACACCCTCGATTCCCGACAGTCATGAACCGGGATTGAATCCCGCGTTGGACCCTTTGTTTTAACATGTCAATAAACTTCATATATTAATCATTGTTGCAAATATCATAAACAAGGTTGCTCTTTTTGAGAGGTACCTAATAAAGTGATTTAGGAAAAAAGTCTCATTTGATAAAGCACAATTTGGATTATAGATTATAAACACAAGGTAAAAAGACCTAAATTAAAATAAATAAATAATGTGTGACGTTTCTTTAGATAAGTTCTTATTACCTTGTGTTTATAGGCCTCGTTTTGAATATCTTTGTTCAATGGATTGTGCAATATATTCCTCAGGTTTGGTTTATTCTAAATCCTGAGGTATTCTAGAACAATACAATGTCTACACTCATGTACAAAACTAAAGAAAGTGGTACCTATTAGCCTTTATATCGAAATTCAGACAATAACTCTGAAAGTTATTTGATACACAGTGATCTTCATTGAAGACACACGAGATAACCAAGCGTGAACAAAATTGCCTCTGTTTCCTTTAAAAAATAAAATAGACGACCATCAAAAACTTTCCACTTCTTTAAGTTTTGCCTATGAGAGCATATATAAAGAAAAAAATAACAAAAAGCCTTTATTGGGGATACTCATCCCATACAGTATTCTCCCAGATAGGTAAAAAGAAGTCCATAGAAAGTGGAGAATAACATCAACCCTTTCCTCACACTGAGTCGCACTATTGTTTTACCTTTTTTACATTCGAAAGAACACCCTTTTCTGTGTTTTTTCTTTTGAAATTACACGGAGCGCGATATTAATATAATTACTTATTCAATAATTACAATATGAGAAAATATTCTACAATATAGGTTTTAGTTGCCATCATTTGTCTGCCAACTATTTACGGTCCTCTATTTACAAAGAATTGCCAGGTTAAAACAACAGCAGGTATCCAGTAGGGGTTTCTTTCGAAATTCATTATAAAAATTCTCTAGCTGTTTCTGTCTTGAAGGCATTTGAAGGGGGAGAGAGAACACACACAGGATAAAATATATAAAATAATACTCTTAAACCAAGTTAATATGTTCCGGAAGCGTTTGTAAAAGAAATGTCGGGCTAAATAGTTTCAATTTTTGCACACAGATGGCGCGATATTGCACTATGTTTTAAAATATGGATAACGGTCTTTCTGTGAGTTATTTGAGGAAGAGCATTGCTCGATGCAAGTATTTATAAGTATTTCTACTGTTCTCTAAGCTTATGCCATATATTCGTTAAATAACTTCAGCAAGAATTCCTTTTAAATACCGGATATATAAGCATAATAGCCCAATACAATATGTATATAGATTCTATATATTTACTATATATTTGAAATTGAATTATTTGGCGATAACAATAGCAGATGCATGTATTCAATACCATTTGATGGGTTAAACTGGCAAAACCGCTGGGGAGGGTTCACCACTGATGAGACAGGCCCTTTCAGTATTTCCAATGAAATAAGGGTAGTTTGGAAACGTTTTCTATGTAAAAGAATAATCGTGCAGAATAATTCCATTTCTTGGCTCAAATAAACTGTTTATTTAATAGGATGTTTAGCATTCTATTTTAACTTGGGTTCTCCTGTATAGGAAGATATTTAGAACCGAAATCTAAAGAAAACCGTTCAAAATAATTACCAAGAGAAAAAAACCTTCCCTTCACTGATCGTTTGAGGTTACACCTGATACTGAGGATCGAAATATCGAAAAATAGCTGTCAAGCTAAATATTAGAAGAGTTTGGCTTAGAACTATGTAAAAGTATAATATGTAAATAAGACGATTTATATAATAGAGGTAAATGTACTACCTCTCAAATTCGGATTTTAGGGAAAACAACAAAAGGTCGCATTTATGAATATCCGAAAAACTGTATATATAAAAATTCGAAACTATTTTAAAGGCGTAAGATTCTTTTTGATATTAAACAATTTCTACTGCCCTTACTGTAATGGAAAAATTAAAAGGAGGGCCTGGCTCATCAGTAGTGAACCCTCCCAGCGGTTTCGCCAGTTTAACCTACAATACCGCTGTTATATTGCATTTTTGGAACTTCCTTTTATAGTGACACTGTTGATAGACTCTTGTAATGGGTATTTTAGAAGAACTATGGACATAAATTGTTTAATATCAAAAAGAATCTTACGCCTTTAAAATAGTTTCGAATTTTGATAACAGATGGCGCGCTAGTGCATCATACGGTATATATAGTTTGGTTAGAAGATAGAAACATCTAAAATGCATAGCTTAGCTCTGGGTCAGTGATTTAGTATTTCACACTTTGTAATTTTGTTATTACAATACTAAACATATTTCTTGAAAATAAAGATACTTCGGCCAGTAAATCTTTTTATTACCTCGGCGTTTCGACAAAAATCTTTTGTCCTCGTCAGGAGCAAACAAAAAAGATCTTTAACGCCTTGCTGAATGTTTAAATTTTGTTTGATCCTGACGAGGACAAAAGATTTTTGTCGAAACGTCGAGGTAATAAAAATATTTACTGGCCGAAGTATCTTTATTTTCAAGAAATATGAATGCCGGCCAGACAGCCTCAATATTTACGATAATACTAAACATATTACTACACCAGGAATAAATGCAAATAACAAAATGATATTTGAAAAAAAAATAGTACAAATTTGATATTGACTGGGATAAGGTACATAAATTATGAAAAAGAAAAAGGCATCTCCTTATCGTTCAACTGAAAGTTGCTGATGGCTTGCACCATCTATCCGAATAAATATAAATTATTCTCGTTGTTTTTTAATTATTCCAAAATTTCCCAAATACTCATTCTTGATTAATTCTAGAATAATTAAAAATCAACGAGAATAGTTGATATTTATTCCGATAGATGACGCAAGTCATTAGCAACTTTCAGTTGCACGATAAGGAGATGCCTTTTTCAAAATGACACTTGCTAAGAAGAGAACAAAGATAAAAACGACGAGTATCTAGACTGACACTGAGGTAGGATAAACCACAATCCCGGTAGGCTATACAATTCTAACTTTAAAAATATAGAAGGTATATCTCTCCTGACCAAAAGCACATGTGCTTTTTAGATGGCAGAGCGCCATCTAGTGGAACAGAAATCGACTAAACATTGATTTAGCCTGTTTCCTGATATTTGGCTAAGCCAATTTCTTGATAAATCAAGAAAAGCCATCCACGAACGCGTTTCGCGCTGTTGGCGCTCGTCAGCATGGAGTAGGCTATATCCCTGCGACCAAAAATATTTTTGGTCCCAGAGGCTTCCTAAGAAACCAAGAAATGAGTATTTAAGGCAAAACTTGCGTAAATACGCTTTATACATGAAAAAAAAAACAATAGAAAAAAAAATAATAAAAAGGTCAGGTGTTGATATTAAAAATAAAGAAGGCATATCCTGACCAAAAGCACATATGCTTTTTAGATGGCAGAGCGCCAATTCTACCTTTATCCAAATCAGAAACGTGTGGTAAGCATTTCTCCTTCTTAAACAAGGCATAACGTTAACATTTGACAACAAGGCAATATTTCAAATACAATTTTTGTATGAGAGAAACCTGCTATACAATCTTTACTTTTCAATACATTTCTGGTATCGCTACCGGCGCCTATTTTGCATAAAATCGTTGAAATTATAATTATTTGCATATCATAGATTTTCTTCCTTATAGCGTGTAAATTTTTCACGTCTGTAGAGTGTCGCCTTCTTGTTTAAACAATTTGTAAGACCAGTAGGGTTTACCAGCAGGTTATATTTGACTCATGAAAACGTAAGAATATATACATTTTATAACACAATTTATAGATAATATGCCTCTAGTGAAAATATGTTTACTAGAGCATTGTCCCGTCTCACCAGAAAAAAGTACACAAGAATAGCACAACTTGAAAATATCTTACTGTAATAAAACCCAAATGGCTAAATATTGTCATTAGAGAATAAAGAGCATAAATAACAGATCCCTCTCTCTCTCTCTCTACTCTATAATACAAATAATAAATATGCTTAATATAAAAATAATTCATAAAAATAACTCTGAAATAAATTTGTTTTTTTGAAAAGTGCACATAAAAAAAATGTAAAATAAACAATTTTACCAAAAATAAAAGATAACTTCCGACAATCCCACTTACAATTTTATTTTTAATTTAGAATTTTGCTTCTCGATGCAACTTCTAAGCTAAAAAAGACAATACACGTTGATTGGCTAATGAATACAACGCTAATTGGCTGTTCGAGGTCACGTGATAGAAGATAACCAATCATCGAGCGAATAAAATAAGACACCTACAGAGTACACAAAGAAATATAAACTGATTAAAGCGTAGATTATTGATGATATTTAAAAAAAAAAACATTTATTTTAAAAAATAGCCCGATAAAAGACAAAACAAAAACAAATGCTTTTAAGCCTAAATCTAAAAGCAATTTTTCTCAACACTCTTCTTTTTTTTATCTTGTATAAAATAGGCTATTTGATAGTGCTTAGAGAGATTTTTTATAAATATAATTACAAGTATGTAAAAAAAAGAACTGGATTAAAATATTCCAAACATGATTTATGTGTGTTTGGCACATTATCAAGCAATACATTAAACTGGCTTGAAAACAAAATCGTGAAAAAAATGGGATTTAGGCGCTTTTAGCAAATAGGGTAAACATTGGAGATATGTCTGGGGAGTAGGGTGGAGGGAAGGAAAACCAATGGAGGAATATTTAAAAAAACAAAACTTCTAGAACTTACTGAATTTTTAAAAAATTAAATTAATGATTGGAAGATATAGAAAAATAACAAATTATTATTGTTTTGAAAATCTCTAATTGAAACAGATTGGAAGGTGATCACGTGATCATTTTTAAACAAAGAGGGGTGTTGTAAACATTTATTAATTATTCGATAACTGATCAATTTCAAAGTTGTGATTTTTATAAAAGGATGATGATAATTAATGACGTTCTCCGAAATTTGCAAAAAATATGACAGTGGTGCCGAATGTATTATTAATGTATTACAGAGTGTTGTTCAGTGAGAAATTAAAATGTAAAATAAATTATTTGATGTTTCTCTCTCATATATATAATGAAAATTTAATCTCTCTTCTCTCAATTTTAGTTTAATTTTATATATCCTAAATTAACACCGAATGCTATTCTTTATAAAGAATCAAAAGGAATAGATTAATTTGCAAAATTTAGATTACTATATTTACATATTTTATTTACATATTATCCCAATATTTGGAGTACAATAAACGCGTGTCTTCTGCTTTAATAATTAACGGAATATTGTTCCAAGTTTTCTATTAATCTTTATACATTCATATTTGCATATTATTTTTATTATTAATATACTACTAATAAATACCATTCAATGAAAATTCAAGATATATAATATTTCACAATATTTGTTATTCATTGATAAGTAAATTTATTACTGAGAGTTCAATATTTACTAAAACTCTCTAAAAAATAAATTAACCATCATACAGAGAATGCAGTATTTTGAGATTCATGCAGCATAGAAACAATTCAATAGCAGTTCTATGTGAAAACCGAGGAAAAAATCAATTTTATGAAATTACATATTGCCCGTGTTGACTAAGTAAAGAAACATCACTGTATATTACATTAATTCCCAGCTTTTATGCTAAATTGTATTAGAATTATAATATGGCGGAGAGTGGGAGGTTTTCTTAGGATATGCAAATCAAATGAGGAAATGCGATAAATTTAATTAACTTGTGAAATTTATCTATCTGAGAAATATATTTGAGAATAAATTAATATTGTGTCAAATGATTTTATTTATTCCACCTTTTTATTCTGAATGATATATAGAAATTATTAATTTAATATATAAATTGGCATATACGTCATGTATTTTATGCGCCACTCTAATCCACTACTGTATTATCCTATATAATTCAATGGTGGTGGTGTCTTGTCCATGGAGCAGATAAGATCGGTCCATGCTCCCTGATCACAATACCAGCCAACTGAGGTGCCTTTTCCGTATGGATGTCTTCTTTTGGATTGATGTCTGCCATATAGAAGGCTGCAATTATGGCCAGGCAACTGTATATGTGGTTTGGAGTGAGTTGGGTGTTGTAACAGTTATTGCAGTTCCTGTAGGGTCTAGTAATGTCTGGGTTTATCTCCATTCCTTTGTATATTTTAATAAAGCATCGCTAAGGTGGGAAAGACAATATCATACTTTTCCTTACAGTACCTGTGGAAGGAACTCTGCGTTACGCCCAAGTGGTCCAGACGAGGAGACAGGGTATAACATTTCCAAATACTCGACAGATAATACCATTCCGGACCCAGGAGACTAGATAAGACACTGCTCTCTGCATTTATTCTGTCTCTAGCACTTCTAGCTTCTCCCTGGCAGCTTTGCCACTACTGCCTGGCCTACCGTGCTTCTAGATCTTTGCGCCCTGCTGCCGCTCTCCGAGACTCTTCTGACCCCTCAAGGTGGGAAGGAATAGGAAGGAATTCGCTTCCACAGCCCCAAGTGACCCTGCCATTCCTCCTGAACCTGTGCAATATGACCCTGAGGCAGATACACCCTGATTTAATCTCTGAATGCCTACTTCCAGACTCCATAGACCTGCACACATCACCACAGGATATCTACAGCCACACGAGCCCTTCCTAACCTACCATCTCCCAAATATCATGGCTTATCTTTGAGTTACTCCTCTGTCCTCTATCAGGAACCTCAAAATCGCTAATGATTTCTTCTTAAACCATACTGCAAGCATTTATTTCTTTAAAGAATGATAAGGTGCAATTTGGATTATAGAGTAAAAATAAACAAGGAAATATGATCAAATATAAATAGTGTGTAACATTTCGGTACAACGCTGTAACTACATGGTACCGAAACCTCACACATTATTATTTTTTTTTTGGATTTGGTCTTAAAACCCCATATGTTCTTGAAAGAATTTACAGGAATTCTGGGCCCAAACTGATGATCCCTTAGAGGGTGGATATCTTCAGATACCCCAGAACATTCATATTGTAAAAATAACTGCAAGTTCAATTTAACAACCCTTCCCATTATCCATTTCATTTTATTTATTCAGAAACAGATTTCAATGTTAATTTATCATTTCTGAGTAATTAGACAATTTTAAAATATTTATCAACTAACATTTTCTAAGAAAGCATTATGTCTTGAAATACCGTGTTACCTAATAACAATAAACATCCCTGGAGCAGTAATGGCTACCCAGACCTCGAAGGTCCACAAGCCGGCAATAACAATAAACAATGGAAACCAAAATCACTTTACGCATTTAAAAATTCCCCAATTTGTCAGGTTATTTAATGGTTAACCCACTACTTGAAAGATAACCGCCATTCAAACTAACAAATAGGGTGATTAAGAATTCTCAAAGGATTTTGACAATTGTCTTGATGGCTGTGAGAGAATTGGTGGGGAATATATCAGCAATTGTGTGGGTGGACACCTAATACATGGCGTGTGACATTGTGGTGAAATATGCAACAGTGGTACTGCCACATTGCCTTCAAGCCATTTTAGCTTGGACTGCAATAAATATTGCAATAGAGTATTTTTTAAAGTGCATTTTAAGCTGCTTCTGGTAGTTCTAATCATATATAGTGAATATATTTGAATAAATTCAAATATTTCAGGTTCTGTTAGCGCGCGAAACCAATATGCAAATATTTATTTTGTGTCCATTCAATTTGCATATTCAAATATCGTTTTTAATTAAAATGTATATAAATTCATTTAAAACGATATTTAAATATGCAAATTGAATGGACACAAAATACATATACAATTACATATGTGCATACACATTTTATGTAATTATTTTTTTAAACCGTTTCATATTTCCTACCGACGTATACATAGGAAATATGAAACGGTTTAAAAAAATAATTACATAAAATGTGTATGCACATATGTAATTGCAGATGCGCTGAAGTGACTCCAGGGTTGCCAGTCGAGGAAGGCAAGACTGGAAGTCAATTAGCGACCATCTGACAGATTTACACCCCGAACGTCAATATTTGTCTGTGACTTCATAAATAGCCGTGCTGAGCTCCCGCGCGCAATAGGAATTATCCCTTATCTGGTAGCTCTCCCTACAGAACTCTCCACAGTCTCTCAAGATTATCTGTAAATTCACTTTTTGATTATTGTGTTTGCTCTATAGAATGTGTTGCTCTATTGTGTTTGCTCTATAAATTAGATGAACTCATTGTACTAATAGATAGAGGGAAAAAACGCCAGTTTACTATTTAGTCGTGGAATAACTTTTAAAAAAAATTACTCTATGAACATTACTGATAGAATTTAAAAGAGTAAATTATTTGAAGAGAGATTGTGATGGGATTATTAAACATATTTATATATAAAAAAAAATAAATAATAGAAAAAAGCTAGGTGTTGATATTAAAAACAAAAAGACATATATCCTAACCCCTCACATGAGTATTTTAGATGTCAGAGCGCCATCTAGTGGAACAGAGATCAACTAAACATTGATATAACTTCTTCCGTGATATTTGGCAAACCCATTTTCTTGATAATTTCTTTCTTTTTATTAAATTTCACATAAACAGAGTATTTACGCAAACTTGGCCTTAAATACCTATTTCTTGATTTCTCTGGAAGCCTCTAGGTCTGAAATTTTGGTCGTGGAGGCATAACGAGGTCCAACAGCCCGAAATGCGTACGTGGTTGGCCTTTCTGGATTTATCAAGAAAATGGATTGTCCAAATATCACGGAACAAGTTAAATCAACGTTTAGTTGATTCTTGTTCCATTAGATGGTGCTCTGCTATCTAAAAATGCTCATGTGAGCGGTCATGATATGCTTTTTTTTTTTTTTGGAAAACTGAGAAGCGCCCACCTGGAGATATCATCTTGCCACTTTTCCAGCTGATATCATTTTTGGCGGAATGTGAATAATTCATTTAATCCCTTGTGGATCTCGTGAAATAAAAGTCACCCCCTGGACTGACGAGAGCCATTATCCCAAAACCATGGTCTCTAGGTGAAAGCTTCTCAGCTTGATAAAGCTGGTGTTGTGGCTTTGTCATCGACTCGAGTCTACTAGCTTGGGGCGACGGTCAATAGATGGCCCATAGTTTTGGCGTTTGTTTTGTCAATAAAAGCATTTATTTTTTAATAGATCATTATTCTCCCCTAAAAAAAATCCATCTATATGCAACGTTCTTGTTACAAAAATGTGGCCAACGCCATATTTGAATTTTAAAAAGTTAATGGGTGAGTAGAAATATTATATTTGAAACGTAATTAAAATATCAACAAAGAACAATACACATATGTAAATAGAGCAGGACAAAAATAAAAGAGGTAGTCCGCTATTAGTGCTCATACCGTACTGCCCAATCCTATAAATGCCAAGCAAACTCTATCTTCAAAAAATATATTCATACACGTCTAAAATAGTTTCGAATTCTCATAACAGATGGCGCTCTAATATATCATATTATAACCTCTATCTTCAAGATATACTTTTAAATATGAAAATGGTGGAGGTGATGCTTATCTCCATGGTTAAACCAATTCCTGAAGTCCACTCTTCTCCAATTTTGCTAAATATGAAAATAATATATATAAAGAAAAGTACTTATTAGTTCAAAGTAAAATAAATTTGTGAATATGAAAAGTTCTTATATATAGTTTTTCTAGTTTATAAATATTTTTTTATTAGCGAATGAATATGTGCATTATATATTGGCCGAACCTTATATGTGTGATGTAAAGGTTTAATAAAAATAGTACAGATGTTTGTTCAATCATCGATAACGTCCAAATTTATTAATATATTAATCTGAGAAATCTTAACAATGAGCTTCATTTTTTTAATTCCATATTTCTCTATGCTCAATCCAGTGGTATATGTAAAACTGTAAAATTAATAAACCGTTAGTTAGAATAATATTTTGGGATCGACACGAATGAGTTAGTTAACAAAAGGGAAAAATATTGCTCGAATATGGAAATAAGTTTGTTGTAAAATATAACTGTAGCTTCTCTTGGACGTTATATTTTGAGCTTTTTCATGGAATATATAATATAATGAATGATCTTATAGACTTAGAAGAGTTTTTAACAATTGAGTTACCAAATAGGTTTTATCAATAATACATTCAAACATTACCAATAAACTGCCTTATTGTTAAAATTTTTATAAATATTTAAAATTACCTTTAAAAAAATTGGTTTTGTAAATTTTCATCGTAATTTTGATCTCTGTATGTGTGTGGGCTTTAATAATTCAACTATAAAAAATATTACAAATGTATAAATTATTTCTAGGAAATATTTATTAGCGTGTTTATTTGCATATATATGTATGGTCGCGATTTAAAAAAGTTCTCTCCAGTTTCTAGAACCATATTCTACACGTGACTAAACACTACAGTCAGCAGGGAATACAAGAAACCCACAAAAATCTTTCCAACCGAAACAAGATGATTTTAGAAAGAAGAATGTTCACCGTGGTTTTTTATTTTCCACGTGGTCAATAGTCAGTTTTTATTCTACTTGGTGTATTCCTCTGTTAGTTTCCCCAGTGATATAGGTTGTGGGATATAGAAATAAATATTGTACATTTCCTCGACATCTCTCCGGGCGATAACTTGCCTCAATATGTAGCTTCGGTCTGGAAGTAATCACTGTTAGAGTTTCAAAATGTCAATATGCAAATTGATAATTGGTTAAGTTGCATATTCCATTGTAGGAAAATGACGATGTTAGTTATACAATGGGGGGTAAAAGTAAAGAATCAAATAATAAAAAGGATATTTTTTTATTTCAGATTAATAAAGAAAATTTGCATATATGACATTGGTTTGGTATATGTAAAGACAAACGAAAAAAAAAAAAAAAACAGCGCCTAATTTCATGTTTAATGCTTTTTTGTTGAATCATGTATAAAAAACAATGTGTGCGGTAAAAAATATATATAAAAATAAGTATCTATAGAAATACGACAAAATTACTATAAGTACATCAACAGTATATATTGTGTATTAACAGTAATAAAATAAGATTTGCTTTAAGCAATATTGGTTGAGCAAATATTCACCCGGACTAAATCCAGGCGAAGCCGAGTTATCTGTGGTTAAAGAATAAAATATAAGGAAATAGCTCGTGTCATCTATATATAAAATATGAAATTTTTTACCGCAAATCTTCCTATTTTTACAAATAAAATAACAGATGAGCCAACCCTCACAATATTTTGTTCATCACAGAAAGAACAATAGTAGGTGGTTATATTTGTATAAAAGAAAATAAACCTCAAAAAATAACTCAAATTTTCAACACAAGGTAATAAGACCAAATCCAAATAAATAAATAGTGTGTGACGTTTCGGTAACAACGTTGTTACCGAAACGTCACACACTATTTATTTATTTGGATTTGGTCTTATTACCTTGTGTTTATAGTATATAATTCAAATTGTGCCTTATCAACTGAAATCTTCTTATTCAATATGTATTTATACCTAAGAGGTTTGGGTAGATAGCTTTTTTTGTGTGTAGTCAGATACATGTGGGGTACATTAGTGAATATGGTACATCTAATAGGTAGTTCATTATGTGTTTTTAAATATGTATTAAAGTTTATATTATAGTTTTATTTCACATATCATTATTCCAACATCGTTTTACACCAGTCTCTTATACTCTCCTCTTATTCAGTTTACTACAACTATATATACATATGAGAATAACAATAAAATATTCCACGAGTTCAGAACAGACAAGGTAAATAGAGATATTTATGTTTGTATCGAGTAAATCTGTTATGTAGTAGTGATTTTTGGGAATATTAAAAGGAAGAATGTTGTAAAGGTTGAAGCTATATAAGAAAGAATCATTATTGCTCTATAGGTTACAATTTATTATCCATGAGAGACCATGGCCTGAATCAATGGTTAAACCTGGACTTTCCTTTAGTTGGTCTCTAATCAGAGATTCTTTCATGTCAGACTAAGTCATGAGGAGTCCTTCAACTGGAACAGATTCTATGATGGGAGAACTTTTCAAAGAAAGACCGTGTATAGCTATTTTTGAACATAATTTGTTGGTTGAAAGATAGTTTGTTTGGAAGATAACATATAGCTATACCTATGGTATACTATGGTATACAGTAATTTTTAAAACTTAATTCCTGACGTTTCAATGATTCACTGAAAATTCGGAAATTTAAAAAAGGTTGATATAGTTATAACCTTTCCAAAATGTATAGCTATGGCTTTTAAGCGGTCTCTTATGGGAGATTCTATCGCATATTATTATTATTTAATATAACACACACACAACACAACACATCCACAATGTAAAATAGTGTATTTCTTAAAACTACATTTCAATTATATTTGTAGTTTTCCTAAAGGAAGCCCCCTCATCTCTCCAAGCAGGTTTCCATAGCCTCCCATCTCGCCAAACGTGTAGTTCTAAGCACAGTGGGAAACTCCAAAGATTTATCAGAATTTGCATAAGTTAATCAGGTTATTGCGGCGGCCCTGGTGTGGAGATTAATTGTCCTGTGGGGATGACGTTTTCCACAATAGCCATGTGGAGCTCCCATTCTATATGGAATATAAGGATTTATCGCGCCATCTGTACTTGATTTCGGGAACTATTTAAAGACAATTTTTTTTATTTTATATATGCAGCAACTTTCTACTTCTCCCTTCAAATTATGAAAAATATTGAAAAGCCTGGCTTAAACCACTGAGAGGGTTTGCCACTGATGAGCTAAGCCCTCACAATATTGTTTTTCATACAAGAAAGTACAGTGGATATAGTTCAACCATCATATATACCTCTTGTGTTTTATCATGGGATAAAGTCCGCCCTGGACAGACGAAGGCCATTAACCCAAAACCATGGTCTCAAGTGGGATGTTTTCAGTTTACCAAAGCTGGTGTTGTGGCTTTGTTACCGACCTGAGTCCTCTAGCTTGTGATGATTGTTAACAGATGGAGCTTAGATTGGCCAAATATTGTGGAAGAAACCTAAATCAATGTTTAGTTTATTTTTGTTACATTATATGGGGCTCTGACATCTAAAATGCTAATGTGAGGATATGACTTTGTTATTTTTATTTCTATTTTTTCTTATTTTGCTCACACATATTTGCATGACAAAATGGAGTATTAACGGCTTGCTTGACTTGATATTCAACTATGGCTTTATTATATGTATTCTCTATGACATATTAGCAACGTAACTCCATATTGAAATAATTTGCTTTATATTAAAAACATTAATTTATTTCAATTCGAAACTATTATAGAAAAGTATATTTCTTTTTAAAAATAAAAACAATTTCTACTGTCCTTACTGCAATAGATAAATTAATGCGAGGGCCAGGCTCATCAGTGGTGAACCCTCCCATTAATTTTTCCATTACAGTAAGGGCAGTAGAGATGGTTTATTTTTAAAAAGAATCATACACGTCTATAATAGTTTCTAATTTTGATAACAGATGGCGCGCTAATGCATCATAACTAATTTATTTATTAAATAGAACTGAAGAAATGAAGGATGAGGAGGGGGGTTTTATTCACTGAAGATAAAAATTCTTAAATATTTTCCTTTTTCCATAAAGATAATAAAAGTCCACAAAAGTCAAACATATACACATGTCTATATTTGCACAGGAAATAAAATCCTGTTATATTCAATATAAAAACGCCACATTTAATATATCAAATAAATATTTACTTATACGAAATATTTCCTTTTTTTTCCCTAAAAAGTGATGTAGAGAAAAATCCAGTCTGTGAATAAATAAATCCTAATGCCTTTTAAGCCTGGCACTACTGGATTCAAAGATGACTTCTATGTATGCGTCATGAATGAAACATGTTTTCAAATCTTCTTTGGCGCAAGTTTATCTCCATGTGCATAAACATCTATTTCCCATCAAATATTTGACGTTTCTATAGGAAAAAATAAGCATATTTCCTAAATAATAATTATTATTAACGAATTATTATTTAACGATAAATGACAAATGAATTCATAAATGTGTAATTTGATAATTATAGCTTTTATATGAAATCATATTTCTCCAGAAGAGCTTTGCTCGATGCAATTTCTTGTAATTATATGTACGCACATTTCTACAGACCTATAGGCTTATGTCCCTTTGTAAATTTGCATATTTTAGAATCATTTATTGAGAATAATAGCATATTTCAAATTAGGATATTCAAGAAAATGAATATCTAAATGTATGTGAAGAGATATAATTTATTTTTATTAATTATAAAATTCATAATTTAGAAAAAAATTTTCATTTATCTCTAGTAAGATAAAATTCGGGGTTTAAGACTGGCCACAGTTCTAGAGCCCTTCATTCAAAGGTCCAATGTTCTAATACAATATATAATCGTGTATATACATTTAAACCTCAAAAGGTGACGATATGATTGCAAGGAACTCTTCCTAGTAAATTTTGAAATGAACCAGGCGATAAGGAAGATGGGTGTCTTTTATTTAAAAACGAGCACGAGCTTTCGGGTAAAAACCCTTCAACAGGCGGATATCACATAGCAAGATGGACACAAATGGCAAGAGCTTTTCAAATATATATAGCAGAGGTAATTTGTATAACAGCGTGTAAAGAAAGATGCAAAGTAGAAAAAAGCTATTAAACCTGTCTATAGCGACCCCTCTTGGGACTCACCAAAATAGGGTGCAATAGAGAGGGGGTGCTATAGAGAGTTCACTTTTAATGTAAAATGTTTACATTTTAATGTTTAAAATCGGGCGCTATAGAGAGGAAGGCGCTATAGACAGGTTTAAATGTATATTTACACTTTGCATATCTCCCTGCCAATAGTATTTCAAAATTATTTTAGATTTTATCAAAATCTCTCACGTACTATACAAGTCAAACAAGCCAAATATATACAACAGTAGAACGGTTTATTAAACTGGCTAAACCGCTAGAATAGTCCACCATTGAGGAACCAGGCCATCTTAATTTATTTCTCCTACAGTAGGAACTACAGGTATTTGCTTTAATAATAAATATATAAAAATAAAGACGATATATGAAAAGTTTCAAAGTTCATACATTTCATCAATAGATACCTCTCCAATAAATTCTACACTAATACATATCTTGATATATGGAAAACAGTACAAAAGTGAAATTGTACTGTACACAGGTGGATAAATTAAGAAAAAGGCATCTCCTGATCATGCAACTAAAAGTATTGATGGCATGCGTCATCTATCGGAAAAAATACCAACTAATCTTC
>CP092869.1:67483626-67585647 GCA_030710605.1 Cordylochernes scorpioides
TTAAAACGAGAGAGAGAGAGAGGGAATTATGCATATATTATATCTTTCTAAATTATTTTACTTTATATATATTATATTTTATAAAAATTCTATTTAAATTATCAAAAGGTAAGTATAATATTCTATGTTTTAATGTTTTCTGTGATTCTTAAAAATATTTATTCAGGTATAACTAAATTCATCCTGATAATTTAAGTTAGGCTTAATAATATTCTTACCAAACGAAAATTTCGACCGTTTTGGCGCCTAAAGCGAAAAGGAAGCCGACGATAGGAACTCGGCGGGAAAATTGCAATCGGAGTAAAATCTTCTGCCCCATAATGGCAATAAATTATATCTTCGGGGCAGAAATACCTTGGCAACACGGGAAAGTAAAATATTTTTCATTTTTGTGTGTGCGACATCTTTCTTTTGGTAGTTTAATATTGAGACAGGTGATATTTTTCCTCCAATCAGATGACGGCACCTCATTTATCTATATATATATTTCTTTGTTTATGGTTTATCTGTATTCTTTCACAGTTTGCTTTATTTAATCTCAGCTACTTTCTATGTTTTGATTTATATTCGGTTTGTGCAGGTTTCTTGTAATCTATTTGATTCATTGCCAATATTTTAAATTTATCAATTTTTATTTTATTCTTTTGAGTCGTTTTTTAAATTTACCAATATAAAGAGGCAATCTACCTATAAATTATATATATAATCGTGGATGGCTTTTCTTGATTTATCAAGAAAATAGGATACCCAAATATCAGGGAACAGGTTAAATCAATGTTTAGTTGATTTCTGCTCCACTAGATGGCGCTCTGCCATCTAAAAAGCACATGTGCTCCTGGTCAGGATATGCTTTCATTATTTTTAATATGAACCCATGACCCTTTTATTTTTATTTTTTCTATTGTTTTTTCATATTTATATTAATTGAAAGGCATGTATATATTCGATCGAAAAATAATTTATTTACCAATATTTCAGTTGGCTGAATGTCAACCTTCTTCAATGTATTACATAAAAACTCAGCGCCACATAATATATACATGGATATATATTTAATAATAATAATAAAGCTCGAAAAGGTAAACTGGTGCGTTGATTTGACGACACCGCTTAGAGAGCTCACTATTGATAAGCCAAGCCCTCTCAATACTTTCCAACACAATAAGAATACAGTAGATGTTCTTTTTTTTTTTTTTGAAAAATAAAGTTTTGTGCTTAAAGGTTTCATTTCTTGAATAATAAAAGATTTTAAGAAAATATTTAGCCACGGTTTCGTATTCCTGAAGTCTCTTAAATTGAAATCCATGATAAATATGACCTACATGCCTTGTGAGGGCGCGTGGAAAGGAGATTCGTTTAGGATTGAAATATCTAACAAATTATTCAAAAATTAGAGGAAATATTTTTTCTAAACAGAGAAGATTTCTGGGATCACATGTGTACAAATTTTACTAATTTATTTGTGCCTTAGGAAATCCTACTCCGCGCACGTTATTTTATAAATAAGTGAGAATTCCCTAAAGTACCACATAGAGCATCTTGGATAGATTTTCTAATGATATTGGCGAAAGCCTATTATGAGGATCAGAGAAGAAGATTATAAATACTAATGAAAACAAATATCGAGGGTCTGGAGAAAATGTATGTCTGAACAAAGATATAAATTTCATAGAAATTTGTAAGAATGTTGAATTGTTCGATTGGACATGTTCATGAAAGGTTGCAGAATGGTTTGGTTTGAAATATAGAAGAAAGCATGCGATTACAGCTCGAAACATATGCCAATAGCTTTGCTAGAATCTAAGTACGAACGGTCGATGCGCTAGGTTCTAGGTCATTCTGCACTGTTTGCTGTATATTTCAGCCATGCCTACCTAGGATCAAGGTGGTCACTACACATCCTTATCTGCTCTTTCTGACTTCAAATTCATCCCGTGGTAAGGAATCTAAGAAAATATTTTATGGATCGTAATAGTTTCATGTGGACTCAGTCGTCTATTCCTCTGCAACTCAAGGTACACTATCAGTAAGGAACGGCACCAATCTCTCAAAACCAGGCTTATACCGTATATAAATCAGAACTACAGGGATGTGGTAGGTATGTATTATCGCTAGACAAGGCGCCCATTATGTCGAAGTCGTTTCTAAGCTCTTTTTGGCTGAAGCTTTGCTTTGAAGCGAAGATGTACATCTCTGTCAACTTTCCGAAAGTTTGTTACATTGAAGACATTTTGCCATTTCCTAATCGGTAGGGTACTCAGAGGGGTGAAAGGCCAGGAACACCGGTCATCATCTGGATTCAGTATTACTTGAGATAACAGGATGATGTTAGAGAGGCTAGCCATGGTGGCTACCAGAGAAGGTTGGCTCGACACTGTGCGATCACGAAACGTTCATGAAGCTAAATAAATTCATATGTGTTATTCACTAGTTGTTTATCTTTAGAACAAATATGAAGGAACAAGACCTGGATATCATCACAGCTTTCTAGAAACGAAGCCACAAAAATGCCAAGATTAAAGACCGGACATACTTAGACCCATTATGTTCATTGATGCAAAAAATGTTTTCCTGTTTGTTCAAAATGCTCCAACTTCACTGCAGCACATATCCTGGACTGTATTGGAGCTAAGACCTATACAACAACCCCAGCACATATCCTGGACTGTATTGGAGCTAAGACCTATACAACAACCCCAGCATATATCCTGGACTGTATTGGAGCTAAGACCTATACAACAACCCCAGCATATATCCTGGACTGTATTGGAGCTAAGACCTATACAACAACCCCAGCACATATCCTGGATTGTATTGGAGCTAAGACCTATACAACAACCCCAAAACTATAGTAGTAAAAAAATTGATTTCAACCTTCATGACCTGGTGTAATCTTACCCATGAGATAATAATAATAATAAAAAGAACAAGCATTTTATTTGTTATAATAGTTTTATATTTTTATTCATGATGCATACGCTTGTTCGGCGGTACAACTACTACAATAGGAACGATACACAGAGAAGATTAGCATGACCTCTGCACAAAGTTGACAAGCAAAATGGTGAAGCATTCCATTTTTTATTGATGATTTATGCCAAACAGTAGCTTCATCGCTCTTCTGATGTATAATTAAAGGAAGAGATGCCTCTTTTGGTATATGTATATCATTCATCCGTAACTTCATGTTGTATGTATATAGTATACATTTAATTATTCCATTTGAATAAAAAATATATTTATGATATATGAGTAATATTAATCTATATATGGTGAAGTGTTCTTAAATAAATTCCCTCTTATCACAAATATTGGTATTTATTATACATTTTAATAAAATAATTAGGTATTTTAATTTATAATTACACACACAGCGCCAATTTCTAATTTTGATATGAATAGGTTTGCTCAAAACACAAATACAATAAGGTATTATATTTTAAAATATTTAATAAATATAAATATTCAGAAAAATAAAGTCCTAACATATAATTATAATTTTTTTAAAAATATTAATATTTGGGGTGTTTTACTAAATTATTACTGCTATAGTATATTTTTGTAATATGAATATTTAGAATAAAAATTAATGTTTTATATAAGAGCCAGTATAGATATTATGTTATGCCATTTGGTTAAACTCATCCGAATATTTCCTATATCTATATTGAAAATATTTTCCCCCTATGTGAATAATTCAAATATTTGCTTAAAGGGGGGAGGGGGAGAAAGACTATATAAACACAAATTCTCTGAATTTATTTTACAAAATTAAATTTAGTGTTCCACTGGTATGCACCAAATAAACACGCCTTCTGATTTATTTTATACACAGAGAGAATAAAAACAAATATTAAGAAGTTATGCAAATAATTTTATATTTTATCTCTGTATGTGTGAGTATATTTATATATAGAGCTATAATATAAATTAGGTTTAGGGTAATAAGTAAATAGAATGTATTAGAACAAATATTTTGACAAAATGGCGCCAAACGAATATTTTAAGGCGTCAGACGATCCAATCAGGAGTTCGTCTGCGGCAAATATTTGCCAACTCGGATTTCCTCGGCGGATTTATTCGGGAAACAATTTTATCTCCTCGCCTAATTAGTTTAGCTACACACAAAATACTCATTAAAACTTAATTAGGCTTAATTACCTTGCAAAACTTCTCGACCAATATGCATATATAGCGAGGGATTAGCCTGGTTTGGATCCCTATAATCGCCCTGTATATATATGTAAATTGTAATAAAATATTCATTAATGTAAGCCTAGATCTTTATATCTCTCTTCAACAGAATTGTGTATATAGAATATTTAATAAGATTCGTGAAAATATTATCATATATCAATTATTAGAGTGTAAAATTTTGTGCACGCATATTATTATTGAAAATAAAAATTGCATATTCTGACCAGGCTCACCTGAGCATTTCTAGATGGAAGAGTGCTATTTAATGGAACAAAAATAAACTAAACCTTTTATTTAACCTGTTCCGTGATATTTGGCCAACCCAATTTCTTGATAAATCAATAAAAGTCAACCACGAACGTGCATCGGGCTGTTGGCCCTCGTCAGCGTGGTGCAGACTGTACTTCTACGACCAAAGTTTGGTTCCAGAGGCTTCCTGAGAAATCAAGAAATGGGTATAAAGGCCAAATTCGCGTAAATACGTTTTCATGTGAAAAAAACAATAAACAAATATTAAAAAGTCAGGTGTTGATATTAAAAATAAAACTACATATTATTATGCGGTTGTGAAAACATTTTAAAAGTTTATACATTCTTTCTCTCTCTCCAATATCTCTCCAATATGTAGGAAATTCCCTGTAGCAGAGAGAGGGGGATGGAATAGATTTGATTAAAGGAAAACATTTCTATATATGTAACTAATATAATAAACACCCCCTCCTTGTCTGGAGTCTCTCAAGGTGGGGAAGACTTCCTTGCTGAAGAAATTTGTTCACATATACACTCTATATATATTCCCCTACATTTTATATGCCCTTTTACTATTTTATTATATATTTTTACACCTTTATAAAATTTGATTAAAAGAATCAATAAAATTGTTTAAGTTGTCAAATTGTCTATATGTAACTAATGAAAGCATTAAAAACACGAATGCTTCTTTTACACTTAAAATAAACTTCTTCTATATATAAAAGAAACATTCGTGCCTTAATTCTCTATATAAGAAATGATACTAATCTGGCGCCATTTTTTTGTTCTTTTTCTAAAAAATCCGTTTAGTAGTGGCCTCTACTATTGTATTGGGATATGATTTGATTTTATATTCGGTACTTAAGAAGGATTTTTGGTTAATTTATATAAGAATACTATGGACATAGGATTTGAAGACAGTAGAGATATATAGAGAAATATAAACGCTTCTCTTCTCAAAAGTGAAGCAAAGTATATCCGCCATTTATCGACGGTTTATGCAATTTGACATAGAAACACAAACAAGGTGATGTTCTCCTGTCGTCACTGACCCGAGTTATCAGAGAGGTAGAGACGGTCAATAGATGGCGCAGAGTTTTTACATCTATTTTGAATGGAAAGACGTCTTTTATCTTAGCAGAAAGTTTCATAAATGGTAATTGTTGATTCAAGAATATTATCAAGTGTATAAAATAAGGAAAAACAAATTAAATAATTTTTACGACAGCCTATACTTATTTCCATATTGTGTTTAACATTTGGAATTTCCCTGCGTATCTATGAAGTTTAAATATTTCTGCAATATTTAACTTTAGTATGTACTTCAAAAGGCGAGCTTTCGAGTATACACTCTCCTACACTATGAGAATGCAAACTATCAAATATTTATAAACAAATTATCTACAATGTTAGCATAAATTGGTATATATTATAAAAAGAGAAGTAAGATGTTAGGACAGCAGATATGATCAATCCTATATTGAGTGCGTATATGGTGCTATAAAACATAGCTAATAGACAAATGGTTGTTGTTGTCGTTTCCAATGAAGAGCCTCAGATGTCTCCATGCATCTCTATCACAGCAGCAGCAATGTCCACTATCCTGGGTGTGTAAAGCTGTGGCTCTGGGTCCATGTCAATTTTATGCAAGGCTGCGTCAATTGCAGGACATGAGAATATGTGTGTAGGTGTTAGTTCCACATCTGGCTGTATTGTCATTCCTTTGTAGTGTTTTGTTCTAAGTCTTGTTATAATTTTTATCAGTTTTCTATCAAAGTTTATTTATTCATTTCTTTTTAAATAGACAAATGGTTATTTTAATATTATGAATAGGCGGATATATTTGTGAGTAAATGTGCAAATATGTAGAAAGAGCACCTCCACCTTTATATCGAGCGACTATGCGGCAAATGAGCGTCATTTTCCCGAAAAATTGCAATATGTAAATCAGCTTTTTTAATTATATTTTTTAACTGAAAACTTAGACGCATAAAAATATAATAAGAAAAATATTTGCATAATCTATATTTAATATTTTAAATATATTTAAAAATAATTTGAGAGAAGTATTCATCACACTTGAAATGATCTGGGAATTTTTTATACATTAAAATTTTTCGAACAGGGAAGCAAATTCGTCTGAACATCTATTGTGATTCAAGACTTCCACCCAGACGATCTATAGGGATTCAAATCTCGTTTGGGAGAAAATTGCCAGATTTTCCTCCTCTTTGATCTGCCATGTTCCCCACACTATTGGAATTGTTATGAAAAATGACCCTCTTTGTCCGCACCACTTGGCTGATCTACATATCTTCAAGTTTATATTTGCATATTTCCGTATATATTCGGCATTGCTGCATATCTCCCTTTAGATGTATGTAAACAAATATTCCAATATCAACACATGTCTATCTATTAAGATAGAATATTTCATCTAAATAAATATACAACAGAATATGTAGATAATACTAGAAACCTAGAGATATAACATCAATTATCAAAATTTACAATTAGTTACAAAATACAAAAAGTTAACTGATTATTTTTACGCTTTAAAATATTGTGTAAATGAGTGAATTATATAAGATGTAATAGCGATGTAATAAATGCCATTCTCATATTTTTAATTTAAAAATTAATATATTCAAACGAAATAAACGTTCACAGAGTTATGCAAATTAGTTTGTTTTAAAGAACAGTTATACACATCGGGTTTCGGCCTGTCTTATATAATTTGAAAGAAAGATAGGCGATGAGAGGAAATAAGCAGGTTGTACTTATTACACAAATGTATATGTTATGGAGGATTTGAGAAGGTCTCAGTCTATAAGCCTTTAACAAATATGCTAATATGGATTGCTTAGAGTAAGATGTAAATATGGTAATAGAATTTATATAGGTTTTATTTGCGCGCTTTTACCTTTATATTATTAGAGGAAATATATATTATTAAAGTGTGAATAGATGTTGTTTGATATATTGTGTGTGTTTGATCTCTGTGTTGTGCGTGAATTTTGAGTATGATTTGTTTGTTGTGTTATGTTGTGAGTTATGTGTTTTATTTGTTGTATGCTGAGTATGATTTTCTTATTTTGTAGTATGTGTGATTTGTTGTTTTTCGTGCAGTTTGTGTGTGTTTTGCTTATTGTGCGTTATGTGTGTGTCGTGTTTTTTGTTGTGCATGTGTGTTGAGTATGTTTACTTGTTTGTTGTATTGTTCGCATGAGTTAAGTAATATTTGCTTGTTGTGTTTGTGTGAGTCTATTGTGTGGTGCGTGTGTGTTTTGTTTGTTGTATTGTGTATGTTTGTTGTATTGCGATGTGTGTAGTGTTTGCTGTGTGTATCTACAGGTAGATAACATTGTGAGATAGAGAAGTAGACAGGTAGATGAGCGGCGCCAGTGAAGGCTGGAATTGGCTCTTAATGACGTGGGTGATAAATACGTAGCCTGGCCAACTTCCAGGTCTACATTGTATCCACCCCCGCCTACACTACTACATGCCTATATCTACTATAAATCTGCTACCTACATCACCAGCTTACATATCTCCTGTTACACGATAATGCTTGTAGACTCTTCCGAAAGATATACGCCCTTTTAGACAACATTCCATTTGTATTTTGAGTTAAAAGGCGATCCATTGAAAATAGAAATATATATATATATAAAGGTCAACCTGTTTCTGTGAAGGAAAAAAAAACCTTTTTTTTTTCTTTAACAGATTCAGATATTCCCCCTTTTTATATATAAATATACTTCATTTGTATGTTAGAATAATCTTATAAATGGATTGAATTTTAAAATGTATATATAGGGAAATTAATATATTTTTATATAAATATATACTAAGCAGAGATATATAATATTTTAAATATATTGGGAGGGCCTGTCTCACTAGTGGTCATTCCAGCCATGATTCCCCAGACTGTACCACAACTATTATATCGAATGTTCCTCTGTTTATCGCATTTTTAGTTTTTTCTCAGTAGCATATTCAATTCATAAATTAAATTTGCGATAGGAGTATTCATACACACTGATTAGCCTTCTTCCTGTGTCTTTTCATTTTATATTTAGTTATTGTATAAATTCGTTTTATACATTTCACAGAAAAAGTGGGATACAATGAATTTATCTTCAATAAATTGAAGTAGTTTTACCACATATATTGGAATATTTTAAAACTCAACGAACTGCTGTGGGGTTGTGTAGGGTCGTTTAATATGTGTGAAGGTTTCAAAATGAACATATTATAATTAACCCAGTTCAATTCCTATTTTTAGTTTGAAAAAAAGTGACGACAAAAGACATAATGTAAATCCCTATCTAGAAGTTATTCTTTTGTTTCGCTGCTTATCAAATATAAAGGGAGAATAAATGTTTTATAAAGATATCTGAGTTCATCTAAATTACATATCAGATATTTACATATCTTAATCGAATTATATGTAAATAGGTATATGTAAAGATAGAAAAAACAATGTGTTGACCTTACACAGTTAATGACTAGATCAACAATGGGGAAACTCGCTTTAATAATCTTGGCACAATTATAAACAAAGAGGCTATGTACAAATGAATAAGATCCCATATCCACGAAGAGTCCTCCTCCAGATACATATTTAGTTTCCTATTCATTCGCCAGATGGTTGGTTCTCTACTATCACATGACCATAAGCAACCAATCAGCGTTAGGGTTAGTAAAGCTAGCACGTTACTAGTAAATCTGTGGTTCCACACATATCGAGGTGTCAAATAAATGACCGCAGACTCGAATCTCGAAATTTATTCCCATCTTGTTCTTGTTATTAATTTTTATTTACTTGTACTTAAAAACCTATTTGTGAGGGATGTATTTAGGAGTCTAGCATGTCTTTATCTGTTATTTAACGTTTCAAAAATATTTATGAGGGGTCGGTGGAAGGATGGTCTAAACCGTTGGTTTTCGACTGCGACGACCCAGGTTCGATTCCTGTATTGGGCACTTTTTTATGATTAAAAAAAAATGCTTCATTTGCCTCCGATTCTTGCAAAAGTTCAAACCCACCAGCGAGTGCAAATAACCAAACGGGGCTCTGGCACATTTGTAAGTGCAAAGTCGACTGCTTTTCACATATTTAGACGTGTGATGCACTTACAATAAAAGCAGTCGCTTACTTCTACCCACCATTATTATCATGGCCTGTACCTCGTGTACTAGGGATAAGCAAAGAAAATCTTTATATTATAGGTATCTGACAGTTGTTGATCTCCTTATTTTCTATAATTGGGTTAATCTCAGCAGTATGAATCAAATTTATCATTCCAGCATTGCTTTAGGTTCATTTATTCTTGAAAATTTACGTCGCATGTGCCACAGTGGGATCTTGTATTCAACAAAATCAAAAAATATGTTCAACATTTTTATTCTCCGGAGTTTTGTTAATATATAAGATGCGTTGCCGATACTAGAATTAGTAGAATTCTGGTATGGAAGTTGATATACTATGCTACTATATAAATAATATATTTGAAATAATCAATATTCACATTAATTTTCATAAACACATGTATACATATTTACATACTACAAATAATTACAAGTAAATTTCGTTAATATCCTACTATTTACTTAATAAATACTTTTGTAAATAAAATACACACAAAATACAAGAAGGCTATACCATGGTAATATACATATAATGACACATATATGCGATATATTTACAAATACAAGCACGTTTGATTATATTGAATGAATAAAAATATAAGCGCACTATAAAAACATGATAAAATATATGCATTTATATATAGAAAAGCTTAGACATATAATAATATTATATCCCTGGACACTTTTATTTTACCGTTTATCATTACTCTTCACAATTCATCCTTTCATACTTTATCCCTAAGGTTAGAAATAATCATTATTTCTCCCTAAAATAAATTTCGATTTTTCGTTCAAAAGAAACATTTGCGGTATAATTGTCAAACGTCTTTCTACAATATATAATATCATATATTGTATTATAATATTATATTAATATATAGGTAAAACATATGTTTAAATATCTTCTCTGAATCCTCTCTAAAGCTAATAGGAAGAATATGCACAGGTTAAATACCTAGATGCAAAGAAAGAAAGAAAGTTACCTCACCCAAATAATAATCCAGACGACGAAGGTTTATTAAAGAGGCTAGCAGATTACCTGGCAGACGCTCAGTTGCCTTATCTGCTGCTGGGATACCCCCCCCCCCCTTCCTTCCTTCCGCCATATTGGTATCTCCGTGGTCTTTGTCAGGTGGGAGCCATTGTACACACATATACACACCATATTTCTACATGCCTACATACACGTCCGTCTGGTAGAGAATAGAAAAGGTAATATGCAAATATATACATTGTTGCATATCTCCCTCTTTTCTAACTCAATAATGTGACGAAAATCATAGATATAAATTGAAAAGTTTAATTAATTCAAAAATGTTGAAAATTAAAACTGAGAAAGAATTATGTGCACCAACAAGACAGTTCTAGCTATGGCCGGTTATTTACCAGTTAGCTTCACTTACAAGGTATTTGGTGAAGCTATGTTGGCAGCAGTGGAACAAAATGTGTTTAGTTGAAAATTTTATTTGGACAATTCTCGGTTCAAAAAGGACAGAATGATCGTTAGAAATGAAGCTGGAATATTGAGTTCAAATCTTTAGTAAACATAACACACACACAAAGAAAGAGCTATAAAATCCATTTCTAAAGAATAATCAATCAATTGTAATATTATATGAAAACAATACATTTTGATCATCTCGTAAAGACTAAAATAAAAACTATCGAAATGCTGCACCTCGTTTGAATTTAGATCCTATTTTTGTCTCGTTATCTTTTCAAATTCCAATATAAAAGTGTATTTTTTTCCACTGTATTTGCAAATAGTATATTGTAGCTACCCTAATTTTCGTCATGTCCCACGGATAACTCTATTGACACGTTAGCTTATCAAGTTAAACGTTTATATGCAAATTTATTTTGCATTGTATATGCAAATATTAACTTTTAGCCTAACTACTTTTGTCTTTTCTCGTTGATCTCTTATCACTCTTTTGATGCGATAACTTATCAAGTTAAAACGGTTATATGCAAATACTTCTTTGTAGCTCAAATATTTTTTTTCTTTCATCGTTGATGTTATAACTTTTGACACGTTGGCTTCTCAAGTTATAATAGTTATATTCAAATTTATCTTACATTTTATATGCAAATACTACCTTTAAACTTGACTAAATTTTCGTCTTTTCCCATTGATTTTATAACTCTTTTGACGCGTGCTCAATAAAACGGTTTTACGCAATAAAAAAGAAAGATTAACCTTCCCTGCTTTATCTCTCTCCATTGTATCGCCTTTGTCGAGACGCAGTCTTTGTGAACGTGCTGTAGAAGCCAGTTTATGTAAACCTTGCCATGGTTTACGTCGGTTTTTAACTGGCGTCCTTTCATCCTAGAATTAGATGGCAACAATTTGACCTTTTTACTAAAGACGTTTTATTGATCTAGAGTTGTCTGTGTTTAGGAGGTCTTTATTGGGGCCTTGTCGTTTCACAGTTTTTATAACTAAATATGTTATAACTTGTTTGCACATGCGTCGCTAAATGTTATAATAACACTCTTGCATAATAGACGCTTTAATCCATCTTTTTTTTTTTTTTGGAAAATGTAATTTTACGAGATATCGTGTGAGCTAAATTTAAATAAAAAATGGTAAGAAATATTTTAAAGATAGTATAAAATAGAACGTTGTGTATATTTTTAGTTGTAAAACACTATTTTTTTTTTCATTCTAGAATATGATAATGGGCATTATTTTATACTTAAGAATTTCAAATGTCAACGTTTTAAATTGAGTAAGTTTTTAAAAACTCGTACTATTTCACACTTAGGTTTCATAAGCTTGACTCTAATCAACGGGTTATATATTCGCATTCGCGCGTGCCTTTTTATGTTTTCATTGGATCATTTCTTCTATTTTTCTTCCCTTTAAAACAAATATCCTATTTTAATCATAATTATTGTTTAGGGGTTAAGTTATATATATACACTTATACCTCGATTTGCGTCAGGGTTACGTTCCAAAAAAACACGACGCAAATTGAAACGACGCAAAGTGGAAATATGTGAAGGCGCAATCAAAAACAAAGGTGTTGCCATATTTTAGGAAAAAAATTCAAAAAAAAAAAAAAAGCTGAAGACTTGAATCCAAAACAACACAACTTCGAAAATCTAACGACGCACAGTGAAAATTAGTAAAAATTAAGCAGCGACGCAACTTCGAAAAAAACGCAAAACGAAACGACGCAAAGCGAGGTAATGGTGTATATGAATTTTAATATGTTATTTATCATTTTTATTTATTTATCAGATAGTGTGGTTGCTAGTTATTTTACTAGCAAGGAGTAAGCTGGTTTATTCATTATTATATGAGGGTATATGTTGTTATTTTGAATATTTTAATGGAAAACACAATCTATTCCATACGTTGTATCTATTCTTTGTTCTCTAGAATTACCTCTCCAACATAACATTTCTGATGTCCCCGAAATCCATCTATAGTGAGGAAGGAAATGCGCGGCAAAAGACAAAAGGCAGACGAATAAATACTAGTCAGCAGATTACGAGCGGCAGTTCTATAATTGGCGCCTATTTCCAGACGATGTTTGTCTTGGGTGGGCGTCTGCGTCCATTTAGCTTGCCGCCATCTTAGAGGGTGACATTCCGTTGTGACACGTTTTCCTGAATGGAGAGAAGTCGTCTGCGTAGTAAATATGCAAAGTTATTCTGGGTGTCCTATTTCTATGTATTTGTTGAATGGTCTTACAGATTAACTGAACCTTTGTTTATCTGCCGCATATTAAGGGATTAAAGATTGTGTCAACTTTAAAATATTGAAATAAAAACATTAAAATGTTGAGGAAAATCCTAATATTGCGTGTATTTTATGACATGGAATAATGTATGATTATTAACAAATTGTTAAGAATATACTCGTGTGAATGAAAAGTGATAAAAGTGATAGAGTTGAAGAATAATTAAGATAAGAAATAAATCCAAATATATTTTAACACACACTGTTAGAATTCAATGAATGACTTCTTTACATATTAAAGAAAAAAACTTTTAAATATATATTTATGCAATATATTTATGGTAATCGAAAGTTGATGTCAACAAATATATATTTATGTTTATATAAAGCTTATTATATGCAATTCTACTGTCCTAAAAGCTTATGTCCATAGTTTTCTTAAATACCATTTTTAAGATTCCACCCTTCAATGTAGCATATATAAGCAGAATGATCCAATACAGTATTAGAGCTCTAAAGAAGCGGTCTGGTAGTTTAAATTGGCGGAAACCGCTGGGAGGGTTCACCAATGATGAGCCAATCCCTCCCAATATTTTTATCATCGTAGTAAGGACAGTAGAAATTTGATTTATGTATGAAAAAAACATTCGCGTCTTAATGTTTTAATTTTCTGTATATTTATGTATATATTTTTAGATTTATATAAATAATTAGACTAAGCAACCTTATAGTTGTTATGCTTAGAATTGTTTTTTAGGTTTACTACCTCTATTTGGTATATTATGTTTTGTTTAATTTTTTTACCGTTCGGAGGAGATTAATAGAATCGCCGAATGTCGTGGTCCATTTGGACGAGGAAAGCGAAGACTAGAACGTGGCTGATTCCACATTTGCTTTTTAAGTGATACGCTAACCTATGCACGGTGTGGCCACTGGACATGTGTCGGACCTGGAGGCTGTTGTTGGGTTCTGTGCTGCCTGGAGTATAGGAGCCATATCTATGCTTCCTTCCTTACTGCGGGGAATCTGTATAAGACTGGGGGTATTAATAAAGCCGTATGTGTATTTTCTACTTATGAAAATAGTTTAATAAGAATAAAAATAAATATGACCTTTCTCGTCTTTAAATGAATAGATGTTAATATATGATTTATCTTGATTTTAAAGGTAATCAAGTAAGTATAGATCGTAATAGCTATATTGATCTACGGAAGTGAAAATATTGTTTGATATAGGATAAATATTTAAATGCTATCATGCAATGCATTGCTGAAAATTAAGACAAATATTTATATACACTATTTAAAAGAAATCTGTTTAAAGAACTATATCTCCAATGAAATACATTTAAATGAAATATAATTTTATCAGTGTAATTCAAGATTGTATTGTTGTTGTTTCTAAAATTATCTCTATCTAAAAAAAAGGCAGCCTTAGAAATGTGTCAACTTTCAGTTTAAAAGGTCGCTAAGATTATAAAGATGATGTTTGACAATACATTGCGCCATTCATCAACCAAACAAACCTAAACTTATTATCAAAATTACCACTAATTCGTACTTTCAAATGTCTAAATTTCTTCACACCATTGAACGAAATATATTTCCATTAGTAGTTGTTATAATATCTCTCAGTAAAATAAAACTATTCAGTGTGATAACCTCACCAAATACCAAAAAAAGGAGAGTTTTCATAAATAAACGTCATCCTAAAACGTTATGATAAAGACCTCAAATCAACGAAAAATATATTTAATTCGTTATTTTTACAATAGATGTGAATCTCCTGGATGTTAATTGAAATAAAGCAACAGGGGTTTCTGGAGATGAGTTTCTTTTCACTTTATTATTTCTTTCTCAAGATTCCAGGTATTTCTGCCCTTCTACTGGAGTACGAAACGAACTATATTAATCGCCGTTAGATAAATTGTTAATTTGTACTCCTGTGTGTATAAAGGCGGATATCCCCGAAAGCTTGAGAATGCAATAATAAAATGAAAAAAAAAAAAACACTCCTATCTAGAAACCTGTTTCATTATTTAATAAATCGTAATTATGATATTGTCGAAATTGAATAAATAGAGGTACACAGAGCTATTTCAACAGGTTTTATTATTAGATTAAAGCACGTAAATTGAGTGATATCTTTCTCATCTTTTATCTAAAGAAAAATAAATAAATATATACAGTTACAGAATTTACATAACATCGAACTATTAAAATATTTATATATATTTAATAATAAACAATTACTTTGATTTCACTCTAAACAAATTTCGTGACAATAAGATTTTTTTACTCAATAAGAATGAGTATCTTCTATTATAGAAGCCTATTAGATCTTCAATTTTTATTGTTTATACTAACCTGCAATACTTGAAGGTATGCGCTATCACATATACAATTACACAATTAGAAGATTATATTTACAACTTGGATAATAGAATATTGACATCGGTAATTAAATTACGAGAAGGAAAAATCTAAAAAATACTTCATATATTATTCTCAAAATTAAAAATACTTCGACCAGTAAATCTTTCTATTATCTCGACGTTTCGACAAAAGTATTTTGTCCTCGTCAGAATAAAACAATTGGTAAGGCGTTAAAAATTATTCTTCATATATTATATGTATAAAATTCCAAATGCGTCTCTTGTTCTATACAAACATAATTACAAAAGTTATTTCCTATCGATACCTAAGAATAATAAAGCCATACATCAAACAATAAGTCGGTCACACGATGTCTCTCCTATCTAGATAAAGTTGACAAAGAAGACCCTCAAAACTTAGACAAAAGACAAAGTTGACGCATAGTGACGTCATTTGTCAAAGGTGTGACGTCAAAGTGCCGTCAGATAAGAGGGGCAATTAGCTCTCTATTGTGTGATGATTTTATAATGATGATGATGAAGCCACCAGGACGACATCAATCACACCTTCCTGTATTTGAAGTCCAGAGGTCTTCTAATATGTAATTGTAGGATTTGCATAGGTCTCACATCTAACCTATTATATACAGGGTGATCCAAAAGTCCCGCACTATTTTAAAAATTAATAACTCCGCGAATATTTGCGCTAGAGCAATGCGGTAAACACCATTGTGTTCAGGATGCAATGGGATTTTTTATGGCAAATAATGAAAAATTCGAAATTGATTTTAGTTACAATTTTATTCGCCAGATGGCGCACTACCAGAATCAGAGATTCAGCGGCCAAATTGTTTGATAAATTGAAAATATAACTGATAGACACGTATTTTTCCTTTTTGAATACCAGGAAAGAACCCTAATAACATCAAATAACAAATTAATAAAACACCACTTCGCAAAAAGTATGAAGAATTGGTTAACAATTTTTAAATACAATCAGAGATATGTAAAATAGGTAAATGCAAATTAAAACATGTAGCAAAAAAAAAATGATATTTTAGATACGGTTTGTTTCCGAAGATAATAAATTTCTAATATTTTTAATTCAACTCTCTCTCAGTATCGATTATTTTTATTTTAATTCATATGAAAAATATGTATCTATCTCTGATAATTTATTTTACTCTGGAATGCCGTTGTTGTTGTCGTGTCCAATAAAAAGCCTCAGATGTCTCCATGCATCTCCATCACAGCAGCAGCAATGTCCACTATCTTGGGTGTGTAAAGCTGCTGCTCTGGGTCTATATAATTTTCTGCAAGGCTGCGGCCATTGCTGGCTATGAGAATATGTGGGTAGGTGTAAGTTCCACACCAGGACAATTGTTGCATGCCCTATAGGTTATTGTGCCATCTGGATGTATTGTTATTCCTTTATAGTGTTTTGTTCTAAGTCTTGTTATAGTTTTTGTCATTTTTCTCTCAGAGTTTATTTCGCATTTTGATCTTTTCTTATTTATTGTTTAATTATCTTGTATTTTGACAAAGAATCAGCGTCAAATAATGAAATTTGTTCTTTCCTTTGGATCAGCTTTCTGGCTTCCTTTGCCAATTCAAATGCCATTTCATTACCCCCGATCCCAGCATGGGCAGGGATCCATTGTAGAATGTAGTTATTCTCCAATGGTTCCAGTTGGGTAAGTAACGAGTAACATAGTTTCAACACAACTGATCCAAGATCACATTATTCTAATATACCACATAAACACAAAAGATTGGTTGTCGAGGCCTTGCTATCTCTGAGATATAATAGTATAAACAGACATATTGATGTACCTGAGCCGTATATAAGCTTATTACATAAATAGCCATCGATGTATCCCATGAATTCCCTGTTTTGTTCATTTATTTTATTATCCTTTTAAACTGTTTTACCTTATAAATACTCATAATTTTATCACAGTATCCATCGAACCGTAGGAACGTCCTTTTAGTCTTATTACGCTTTTATCTTAATACCTTGTGATGTTCGTATATTGTTCTTCTTAACAAATTTTATTAATTTGCTTATGTCTCGATATTCTTTTTAAACAAAAATCCTAAGTATTACCGATTATTTTAAAAATTTTACAACTAATTCTTATAATACATATGCAGATTTATTCTTCGTGTATATAGTGTATCATTTTTCTTATACATTTGATCCTGTGGAAGGGCCACGCTGTGCCCGAAAGCTTGATGTCCTAATAAAGTGTTGAAAGAAACTCATCTCCTGAATTTTTTGTCCTTACCACGCAAGTAACGAGTGTATTTTCTGTGTGATTTTAATATTGCCCTTCTGAATTGCTTCTAGAGCGGATATGGAGTCATTGTATATTAAATTTCCTTCTGCTTGATGCAGGGATGGTTGGTTAAGGCATACATCAAGGGCTTTCCAGATAGCTGTCAGTTCACAAGTGAAGTTTGACGAAATCTGTCCTGCTCCTTCTTTGATTTTGATGTGCGTTCCATCTTGCAGTATTATGTTAATTCCGGCCCCTCCATAACTCAGGGTAAGGTCTGAAGATCCATCTGTATATGCTGTTGAAGGGGGGTGGCCTAGCATTTTTAATCAAGAATTTGTACTATGAGGACATAGCCGTTAATATTTCAAACACATTAGACCTCGAAGCCCAAGATATCAAAGTCTACCTCAATCAAAACAAAGCCATCAACATATACAATATGTATCACCCTCCAAACAATACACTCATTGACGATGGAACAATGGCTCAATTTCTTACAGACAACTCTTATTGTAGGTGACCTTAATGCCAAACATCAACTATGGGGATGTTCCACGCCAAACCCAAGAGGCAAAATACTTTCAAACATATTTGACGACAATGCCATCATGTGCTTAAATGATGGGAATCCTACCCATCATTCTACAGCTATAATACTGCACAAGCCCTTGATATAAGTTTTTACTATCCTGACATTTTCCACAAATGCAAATAGCAAATATTAAAAAGTATTGGAAGTGATCATTTGCCTAATTTGATAGAAATTAGCACCAAGACCAAAACCAGCTCAATTAAAAAAAATTCTGGAACTTCAAAAAGGCTAATTGTATATCTTTCGAAAACACCATTATTAAAGCAGCTACAGTTTCAATACCAAGAGGTAATATCAAGAAATGGATTCCAAATTATACACACCAGGCAAAAAATATTCAAACACTTATAACTAAAAGAAATGAACTACAAAAAAGAGCACCCAAAACCAAACAAATTGTAGAACTGAACTGAACATTGTGAATGCAAAAATAAAAAGATTATACGTAAATGTGAAAAGGGAAAAATGGAAACAATTTTGTGAAAACCTGAACCCAAGAAACCCAAATACAAAACTTTGGAATTTGGCAAAACAAATTGACAGATCCCAGTCACAAACTGAAAAAACTAATATGATTAAGAATACAGAAGGTACACCAGCAACTAATGACAAAATTGTTGCCAATCTTTTAGGTAATTCATATCAAATAAGTAGTGAAATCAAGGTTGAAACAAAGGCCCAAAGGATTATTCATGACTGTAAAAATGTCACCAGCACTCATAATATTTTCCATGAAAAAAATTAATATGAAAGAGCTAGCTTATGCATTAGAAAACACTGACCTAAACAAGACTCCTGGGCCAGATGGAATCCATGGCCGAATGATATCAAACTTGGGCAAAATTGGCAAAGAAAGACTTCTTAATATTTTCAATAACTACTAGAAAACTGGAAAATTGATTCAAGACTGTAAAAATGCAACAATAATTCCCATTTAAAAACTTTACAAATCTGCTGATGACCCAAAAAACTACCGACCTATCTCTCTCACAAGTATTTGCTGAAAATTAATGGAAAAATTATACTCAGACGACTCACCTACCACCCCGACACAAGAAATCTCTTACCAGAAGAACAATATGGATTTAGAAAAGGACATGGGACAATAGACCAACCCTTATTTCTCACACAAAAGGTAAAAGATGCACAAAACAGAAAACCAACTAACCACACAATAGCTGCTTTTAAGACATTACACAAGCTTTTGATAAGGTATGGAAAAACAAGTTAATTACAATATTATACAAACATTTCAAAATTGATGGAAAAGCTATCACCTGGATAAATGATTCCCTTAAAAATAGATGAATCAGGGTCAATATAATGGCACTTTATCTAAAACCTTCAAATTGTATCAAGGATTACCACAAGGATCAGTCCTTAGCCCAAATCTCTTCACCCAATTTATTGCAGGCATAGAAGAATTTTTTTCTCATAAAACCAATATTGGACTTTTCGCTGATGACATTATTCTATGGAGCAGCAACACTAACTGGAAAAAAGCTGAAAGAGATTTGAACAAGACTCTTCTCCACCTAGAAAAATTTGCTAATAAACATAAATTAGAATTTAACCCCCAAAAATCTGAAACCTGTCTTTTTACTACCGATAATAAACTATACAAAATAAGACCAAATATTATTCTGAAAGAACAACAATTGCAATATAATAAACATCCTAAATATCTCGGCTACACCCTGGATCCAGAAATTAACTCCAGTAAACATATTGAAGGAGTTGTTAGAAAAGGAAGAGACCGACTAAAAATCTTGAAATATATTTCAGGAAGAGTGGGGAGCTGAAGCAACAACACTAAAATTAACTTACACATCTCTAATGAGACCTATCTTGGAATATGGATATCAAATCTATGGTACAGCATCTGAAACAAATATAAAATCACTAGAAAGGATACAACTAAATGCAGCTAGAATTATTACAGGTCTTCGAAATACCTGCCCTAATAATATTGTACTTTACGAGGCAGACATTATGCCCTTAAAGGGTGGAAGAAGCTTCAATCTGCTAAAATATATAAACAAAATCAAGAGTTATGAAAACAAACACAGAACATCCAATTGCATACTTAATTGGGAATCCAATATAAGACTCAAAAAAGAAGGCCCTCTCCACCTGGCCAAAAGAAATGGATTTTTAAAATATAAAGTGGAAAAATATTATTTAGCAGAAAAAATATCCCCATGCGAATCACTAACAAAATGTTATTTTTAATGCCACTTTAAATGAACCCACTAACAAACAATACCAAAATCCAGAATACTTAAAACAATTATCATTAGAAATAATTAATATAAAATTCCTAAAAATGTAATAACTCTCTATACCGATGGTAGCAGAGACGAGTTGGGACACACTGACAGTGACTCTCTCATTAAAACCACAAATGGCAATGAGAAAATAAACAGAAGAAACCCAGATTTTTGCTCAGTCTTCAGATCAGAACTTATAGCCATCTATGAAGCCTTAAAATCCATCAGAAACACTAAACATCACGATATATGGATTCTTACTGATAGTAGAAGTGCAATATAACACTTGAGACACACAAGGGAACTTAGAGACAAAGTGAGCAGGAACATAATTGGTTATCTCCAAAAACTCTCAATACCTCAAAAATTCACCTTCAATGGATACCCTTACATGTTAGCATTGAAGTCAATGAAGCTGCTGATGCGCTAGCGGAAAAAAGGCACAAAAGAAACCTTGCTACAGAAAAATAAACTTACTTTTAAAGAAATAGAAACAGTAGCCAAAACAAAAATAAACAAGAACTGGAGGATCCCACCTAAGCACAGTTGGTACACCCTAGAAGCAGATGGCCACCCAGACCTTTCGGTCCACAAGCCGGCATCCGAAGCATGCACTTCGCTGCTATTCTGTTCAACTCATAAGCCAAGTAACGATATCCAAGCTAGTGCTTGGACATTGTACCTGGAAACACCACCTCCCAGACAACGTGTCTGGAAGGATTTCTATACTGGTGGCCTTTAATCACAGCAAAAGAGGACACTATCTACTGTGTCCAGCAGGGACCGCGGGGAGGTGGCCCCCGGTCGACTCTGTTCACTAACAGCTGAGGAAAAGCTCAGCTGCCACGTCGTGGGCTTTCTCAATAAGCTTGCTGTGATTTCTCAGCAGCTTACTCTCGATCGCGCCCCTCGCCCTCCTTCTCTCTTCCTGCACACCCACTACCCTTGGACAATCCAAGACGTAGTGGCGTGCATCCACATCCCTTTCTTCATAGACGCAATCAGGGTTTCTCTTAATTTTAAATCTGTGGAGACTCCTGGGAAAGGGCCCATGTCCCGAACTACCCTAATAAATTTGTGGGACATTACTTTACAGAGGTACTTGGGTGTTGTTACCCAATTGAATATACCACTCTCCCCTTCACACTGTTCCTTCATCTGTCCAACCATAAGTCCTGGACGTGCCCCCTGATCCTCCTATAAACTTCTTTCTTGGTCACTGGGGTCCTCAGTGATCTATCTCTAAAGCATCCTGCCTTAGTGAGCCTGTCTGCGAACTCATTACCTTCGATGAGGCTGTGTCTCCTAACCCAATAGAGCTCCGGAGCCCGCGTTGTCATCTCCAGCTCTTGGATTATTTGATGCGCGAGTTGCCCTTTCACCAGATTGATGGCGACGAGGGCCGACATACAATTTGAATAGAGGCGGTCCGGGCTGAAGTTCTTCTCGGCACACACTCTGAGGGCTACCCTGATCGCAACCAGCTCGGCTGAAAAGACCAATTCGTCCACTCTGAGTGTTAAGCTTTCTTGGAAGATCAGCTCTCCATTAGTGAAAATCACTACTTCAGCTCCAGTATTGGTTCCAGACTTACTGCCATCAGTGAAAACCACCGTGCCAATCCCTGTCGGTCCTCCAGGACTCCAATTCCACTTTGGCAACCACTGCGGAGGCTTCCTTGGGTCCCTCTTCCATTCCAGGGCACCCGCTTCAAGTCCCAGGGCATCTTCCCTGTTCTCCCAGATCTTCTGTCTGATGGTCTCCTCCTCTAGTTTCAATCACAGGGGAATAAGCCCAGCGAGGACCAAAAAGGCCTCACTGCTGGTAGTGCGATATCCCCCTGTGATTCTGAGTGCCGCTGTCCTCTGCACGCTCTCTAGAGTTTTTGCCACCTTCTGATCCCTGTTATAGCAGGATTGGCTCGACACAGGAGAGGCAGAGGTTCCTAAAAATAGTACCCTCCTTCTCCCCCCCCCCCCTGTTGAGAGCCAACCAGGACAGGCCTGCACAACGCCTCCCTGCCTCTCGCCACCATCTCCTCCGCCTGGTATTGCCAACCCATCTTGTCATCAATGACCACCCCCATGACTACCCTCCGTCCTTTCATCCGGATAGCCGGCTTGTGCTCCCATTTGATCCCTTTCCTTTTAGTTCTTATGTCCCTAGGTTTAAAGCTGAGGGCTTTAGTTTTGGAGACATTGAACTTAAGGCCAGAGTCATGGGCCCAATTCGAGAGGATTTGGAGAGAAGCTTCAACACACTTCTCAGCTTTCGCTCTTGAAGCAGCCTCAATGATGAGGAACTGGTCGTCAGCATAGAGAACCAGCCTGGCTCCCTCAGGTAGCTCCTCCTGGAAAACGGTGTTTACCAGGATATTCCACAGAATAGGTCCGCAGCAAGAGCCCTGGGGGCAACCCCTAGCACAGTTTCTTTTCAACTTCCGCCCACCAAAACTGAGGCTAATCCGTCTATCCCTCAGGAAGTCACGAACCAAGCTGCACAAATTATCAGGACAACCCATGTCCATCAAATTTCTCATCAACTTGTTCCAGCTCATGGAGTTGAACGCACCATCAATGTCCAGGGCCACGAAAAGAACCCAAGCACCCTTATTTAAGCCCATCTCAACCCCCTCTAACACCTCGTTCAGAGCTGTGGTTGTGGAGTTCCCTTCCCTAAAACCATGTTGGAAAGAGGAAAGAAGCTCATTACTCTCTAGCCAGTGCTTCAGTCGCTGAGCTAGTAGGCTATCCAGGACCTTACCTAGACACACTAGTAAAGAAAGCGGACGATAATCATTAGGAGAATTACCCTTTCTACCAGACTTTTCGAGAAGCACTACTCGAGCAACCTTCCATGCCTCAGGAAAAGTACCAGTGTCCAGACACCTATTGAAAAACCTGGCAAGAAGTGATGGGTGCATTCTTAACAGGGCTTTCACGACCGTGTTATCGATCCCTTCGGGACCAGGAGATTTCCTTTTCCCGAACTTGAAAGCCGTCAGTTTCACCTCATTCTCAGAAAAGGGCGGATCCACCAAACCACAAGTGTTCAGAGAGATCTCGTCCTCTGGTTCCTCGTTTCCGAAGTGCCGATCCAAGTTGTTTTTATTTTATCTTCTGCTTTCGAGCGAGAAGGTCTAGAACACATTCTCTCTGAATTTTCTCAATGTTGGTGGATGAAACAGCACCAGTGATTATTTTGGCCGCTTTTGCTTGAACACTGTCTAGTCTTACTTTTAGTGATGAGCTTGAGGGAGCCCAGACCGGTGTTGCATATTCCATTATCGGCCTTATTAAGGTGATATATGTTGTTCTGAGAATTCTGGGTTTTTCTTCCCAATTTGTTCCACATGCCATCTCAGAATGTTTAGTTTTCAGGTAGCTATATTTGATGTGCTAATTATGTGTTTTGAAAATTCCAATTCCTCATCAATGACAGTTAAAATAATTTTATTGCCATCTTGTCAATACATGTAAAGTGCACAGTCTGCACTATTTAAAAAAGATAATATGCATTATATACACTATGTACAATGAATATGGCGCCTCTGCCAGCGCTGCAGAGTTTGGTGGAGAATCGCCAGTGGGTCTCCAGCAACACCACGCATTTTGCGATCTACGATGAAAACGTAGATCGCGGACTTCGCCGCTTAGGAGATGGTGATGGCGTGGTCCTCGAGACCAACTGGAAAGATCCAGGACTGCAGTATCACACCTAGGTATTTTGGATTTCTAATTTCATCAATTATTTGTTTGTTTATGCTTATTTTGTGGTTATATTTATGCCTTTTTCCCTGTCAGTGGAGAAGACGCATAGGTTTGGTTGTATTGGGTTTATGGTCATTTGGAGTTCCATTGCCCACTTCTCCAGTCCTCTCATTGATGTGTTCAGTATTTTTTACGATTTTTTCTATGCTGCTACTTGTGTGCCATATGGCTATATCGTCTGCATAACATGCAACCTTTGAGTCTTCAGTGAGGTAAGGATGGATGTCGTTAATATATAGCAGATAGAGTAGAGGACTGAGCACAGATCCCTGAGTTACACCAGCCCATGTTCTTCCTTCCTTGGAAAATTCTCCATTGACCCAAACCTTTAACCTTCTTCCCCTTAAGAAGTCTGCAATCCAGGTTAAGGTTTTTCCTCTTACTCCGATGTTGTGCAGCTTTTCACTTAATTTCTCCCTCCATACTCGATCAAAAGCTGAGGTCATATCAAGGAATATAGCCGTGGTCTTCTTTGGCGGTTTTTCCTGGAAAGAATCTATTATTGATTGACAGAGGTAGAACAGTTGATCAGTCGTACAGTGCTGGGATCTATAGGCAGTTTGGTAGAAGTTTATTTTATTATTGTTAGGGAGCCAGACTATGAGCCTAGAGTGGATAATTCGTTCTGTTATTTTACAAAGTATGCTGGTGAGAGCAATTGGCCGATAGTTCTTGGATTCCTTGGCATCTTTGTTTGGTTTCAGTATTGGCACAGTAATTGATATCTTCTATTCCTTTGGTAGTTTACCAGTTTACCATGAAATGTTTAGTATTCGTAGGAGTTGTTTATTAGCTTTGTCTTCAAAGTGTTTAATCATTTGACCAAACATTAGATTATCTCTTGGTGACCTCTTGGATTTTTTTATTGATGAGTTTAGCTCATTCAGTGTGAAGTCTTTCGAGAAAATATCTTGTTGATGGAAGTTTCTTGCTTGTTTAACTAACTGGTTTATATTATTTTTAGAGTCCTGTCTTCATTCGTATATTTGAGTATGGAAGTGCTTGAAAGATATTCAGCAATTATGTTAGCCATCTGTTTGTTCTCGTTTTCTCGCTGTTCTATTCATATCGGTTAGAGTATTGGAGGGTTGGTGTTGGTTTTTTTTTTTTGTTTTCTAACACTCTAATCATATTCCAGTGTTGGCTGTCCTTTCTTGGATCCAATTTTTCGCAGAAATCTGCCATTTTTCTTGTTTGCATATCCAAATTTCTTGTTCTATTTTGTGACTAATTTCAATGTGTTCCTTTCTCTTTTCTTCTGTTTTATTTTTTAAAGAAGTTCATTGATATTGTCTCTCTCTGAAATCATTGCCTCGATGTTGTGGTTCTTCCAGTGAGGTATCCGCAGGTCTTTACGTCTACCTCTAGGTATCGATGCTTTTGCAGCTTTTGATATATTCGAAGATAAGTTTTCCAAGTTTTTGCCAAGCGTTCTGTAATTCAATTTTTCGTTGCACAGTTCTTCAAGCTTTTCTGTGATTTTTTTCAAGTCAGCTTTCCTAAAATTCCATGTTCTTTTATTTTATTGGACATTCTCAATTTTGAAGTTTAGGGTTGTTAAAATTCGTCTGTGGTCACTGATTGCACCTCTCAAGATTTTCCATTGTGTTGTGGATGCGATGTTGAAATTTATCGCTGTGATGTCTATTGCGGATTCTGTGCCTGTGGACTTGAAAAGATAGGTGTTCTCTCCCTTATTTAATGGTGTAAGGTCGAGGTCGGTGACCTTTGTTATCCTGGACAGATGATCCCCAAGTTGAACCTTTGGCGTTAAAATCGCCGTGTATGATTGTGATATCCGAAGAGGCTTCACTTAATGTCTCTAATGTGTGTACCCATACAAAATTCAAAGATATAACGAGCTGAAAGTTGGCGATTTTGAGATGCGTCAAGAATTCGCTGCATGGGTTTACCGGCAAATTGATAGTGATGAAAACTGGCTGTCGAATGTTCTGTGGACAGATGATGCTCACTTTTCTCTAAACGGAGAATTTAACATTCAAAACAGCTGCTTTTTGGCAACAGAAAACCCTAGGATTTTTACAGAAATGCCACTTTATCAGCCTAGAGTTACAGTTTTGTGTGGATTCACTTCTTCTTTTATTATTGGGCCATTTTTCTTTGAGAAATCAATGGAAGAACTTTTACAACCGTTTTTGTAACTGGTGAACGTTATGTTCAACTTTTGAGAGAAAAGGGTATTCCCATATTGCAGGGAAAAAGCACTAAGCGAAATAACATTCATGAAAGTTGGAGGACCTCCTCATATCTCCCGTTGTGCCAAACAATTGCTGAAGGATACGTTCGGTGAAATTCGTGGGATAAGTCGCCATATACCAGTGGCCTCCAAGATCACCAGACTTGACGCCTTGCGATTTTTGTTTATGGGGGTACATTAAATCGTGTGTTTATCGATGCTGGCCTACCACATTGGCCATGTTGAAGGCTTCTATCAGATGGAACGTTTTATGAATTTCAACAGATATGTTATTTAATGCTGTCCATTCTGTCATTTATCGTCTGCAGGCGGTGATTGAGAATGAAGGGTGCCACATTGAGCAAGGATTGTGACCTAATACAAGAGAGAAGGCAGTTACCTCATGTGTTATATAAGCTGCCATGTATTATATTATCTACCAATATTTTGCAGCTCTTTGTGTTAGGATATGGGGATAATAAATGCTGTCCTCACATCTTGACTTTTTTTTTTTTGTGAACAGTAATTTTTTGTTTGTCATTTGCTCACATATTATGTCGTGCAAACCAGAGTGTTATAACTTCTCGAATAACACTGGTACACACAATTTTTCTCCTTATGTTTAGTTTTTCGCTTTTCGCTCATTAGAAGAAATAGCATAAGGAATATTTTCTGTACACCAATAACTTTAGAAATTTTGTGCAAAAAAATAATACAAAATGATTTTACTAACACGTTTTTCAACGCAAAAGGTCGATTCAAAAAATATTTTTATTTGAGGGGACACATTCTTTAAAATTGTGTACAGTATGAGAGAGAGTTGAATTAAAAATATTAGAAATTTATTATCTTCGGAAACAAACCGTATCTAAAATATCATTTTTTTTGCTACATGTTTTAATTTGCATTTACCTATTTTACATATCTCTGATTGTATTTAAAAATTGTTAACCAATTCTTCATACTTTTTGCGAAGTGGTGTTTTATTAATTTGTTATTTGATATTATTAGGGTTATTTCCTGGTATTCAAAAAGGAAAAATACGTGTCGATCAGTTATATTTTTCAATTTATCAAACAATTTGGCCGCTGAATCTCTGATTCTGGTAGTGCGCCATCTGGCGAATAAAATTGTAACTAAAATCAATTTCGAATTTTTCATTATTTGCCATAAAAAATCCCATTGCATCCTGAACACAATGGTGTTTACCGCATTGCTCTAGCGCAAATATTCGCGGAGTTATTAATTTTTAAAGTTGTGCGGGACTTTTGGATCACCCTGTATATATATGACAATTTTTGAGTTTAGTTTTAAAAATAAAATATTATTTCTTATCATCTATTATGTTTGCAGGTAACAAGATAACTGGAGGATATTTTGGGTATTTATATAATTGATCTTTTCTTCAAATTAAATACATTTCAGCCAGTAAATCTTTCTTATTGTATCGACATTTACTGGCCGAAGTATCTTTAATTTGAAGAACTATGAATTCCGGCCAGGCAGCCTCTATCTTTTTCGATATCTAATTGATTTAAATAAGGGATGCTGAAAATTTAGAGTTTATATATGTAGTCTATTGTTTAATACTACAATGATAGACACTACATGACATGAGGTGTAGTTACAGTACCTACCTTAGTATCCATTTACACCATCATGGTCATCATGGTTCTTTACTAAAACCTACCTCAGTAGAGAAACCTGTTTTGTGCTTGTTATTAAACAGTTTAAAACACATTTTACATTTATATATTTTATTCAATGCAGACACAAATCACATAACCATCAAAATCAATTATATATCATTCTATATACAGTTACGAGCGTCATTCTTCATCAGTCATCTCTGTCACCGTTTGCTTTTTTTTTTGGAATGGCGCCCTCCTATTGGTCGGCTACGATCACGCCATCAAGAAAAGCTAACCATGTACGCGTTTCGGGCTATTGGCCCTCGTCAGCGTGGTGCAAGCTGTACCTCAACGACCAAAAAAAAGGTGGTCTTTGGGGCATCTTGAAAAACCATGAAACAGGTATTTAGGCCGGAAGGGCATGAGAACAAACGGTATTTGACCAATTCTGGAATATTTAAAAATCAACGATTAGTTGGTATTTATTCCGATAGATGGCGCAAGCCATCAGCAACTTTAGTTGAACGATCAGGAAATGCCTTTATTCTCAATTTCTTCAATCTGTAAATCATTTTCCTCGAATACACACAATACTTTACAATTTGATTTCATTTAACTAAATTTGCATACCAACCTTTGAACATAATTCAATTGTGTTGATATATTTTCCCCTTTTCATCTAACTAACTTCCGGGCAGTTGACGTTTCTTGCGTTCCAGGGGCCTGGATTATCCTTATTTCTCTCTCTAACTTGCATACTACTTCTTGTACATATTTCAAATATCTTTTATTTCAATATTTTGTTTATCTTTAAAGTGCCAGTGTCCTTAGGGGGACATAGTGAATAATATTTAACGCTTTGCCAAATGTTTTAATTTTTGTTTGCTTCTGACGAGGACAAAAGTTTTTTTGTCGAAACGTCAAGACAATAAAAAGATTTACTGGCCGTAGTATCTTTAATTTGAAGAACTATGAATACCGGCCAGGGAGCCTCATCATTACAATAGCGGTCCAAGTCGAAATAAAATAGTGGTATGGTAGATTAAACTAACAAAACTGTTTGGATGGTTCACCACTGATGAACCAGGGGCCCTCCAAAATATTTGTCTATTACGGTAAGGACAGTAATAACACACACACAAAAACCTTTATTAAGACACACAGGTCTTACAGAGTATTCTCCTTGGGGTTACAAGACGGAGAAACCCATGAAAGTGGGAAATATACAAAGGGGTAAAAATGGAGAAAGATTATATACACATGGTAAATATATACAGATTATTATTTGAATAATCCTATGGAAAATAAAAATATGGATTTAGAAAACGGGACGGTGGCTGATGTCGCTCATTAGGATTATCTTTAACTTGGGGTAAGTTGTATTCTCTCTCTCTCCCTATAAATACCCCTTATAATAAATTAATTATTCCCAAATTTGCCCTTGCTTTACTTTATCTCCGCGACAATATGTCAGCCCGAAAGCTAGAACTGTCCTGGGTAAGGACAGTAATAAACATTTTATTATATAAGGGAAAAACGCGTGTTAAAATAGTTTCAATTCCTGAATATAGATGGTGCGCATTCTGTTTATATATCTTACCAGGTAAGGGCACACAATGACGTACAGGTTTATATATCTTACCAGGTAAGGGCACACAATGACGTACAGGTTTATATCGAGACAGTAACGAAGGTACCTCTATGTTCTGAATGAACGACTTTAAAAAATAAATATAAAAAACTATTTCTCCTTCCCAATTGCAGCAAAATGTCAGTTATTGAATTCTTGTCGTTAAAAAAACTCGTCGAATAATCGGAGAAATATTTGAGAAGTTGATAGATTGCCGGTCCTCCTTGTCGACAGCCGGACCTATTTTGTAGAATTTTGTGTTATTCACAGCGGTTAATTTTTTGTGGGCCACGTGTTGAGATTTGAACAATATTTTTTAAACTTGTATACACAAATCTTTTTATTGGTAGTGCAGTTAAACATGTCTATAGCGCCACCTCTAAATACCGCCTTCCTCTCTATTGCGCCCGATTTTAAATACGTAGTGCGATGCCATTTACATCAAAAGTGACCTGTCTATAGCACCCCCTCTCTATAATACCCTATTTTGGTGAGTCCCAAGAGGGGGCGCTATAGACAGGTTTAACTGTATATAAAACTTATTATATTTTAAAGGTAGTATTTTTAAAAAATTATATCTAGTACACGTGTGGTACAGGCTATGATTATCATGATGGGAGAGCAGGTAGTTAGCGACCACTTTTACTACAAGTGCACCATATTTCTACCTAAAAGCAGTTCGACTTTTGCCCTTGCAACGTCCCAGTTTGGTTACTTTGTACTCACTGATGGAGTTGGATTTTTTCAAGGCCCATTGGAGCAATTTTTTTTCTTAAGAAAAAAAGTGTCCATCGCGGGATTCGATCCTGGGTTGTGTCTGTTGAAAAGCAACATTTTACACAACTCTCCCACAACCCTCCAAGAAATGTAGTCTTGAAAAGAGTACTTATATGTTTGAAAAAAATCAGTGTGTAATGCTGGTTGAAAACCAATATAATTCGAAAATTTTCAACCTTGTGTGTTAATCACGAAAAATATACATCTCCTGATCATTGCACTAAAATATGCTGATGGCTTGCGCCATCTGTCGGAATAAATATCAAACTAATCATGATGGCGGCAGCCATCAGCAACTCTAAGTTACACGGTCAAGATTTTGCCTTTTTCTTAATATATTAACCTGATTCTAACACTATTACACGATTGTACTGTTTGTCCTTGTGTGTTTTTCCCGAAGTGACTAATTGTGACGATAAAGTACGTTTTGACCGGCCGCGAAAGTGGATCACCTATACTTTGTGCAGTAAACTACCCAGACATGGTTGGTTGGTGGCTACTCTTCTTCTCACCTTATATATATATATATACGTTTGAAGTCTTGAAAAACATAAAATTCTTCTCTCTCTCTCTCTCTTTAAATATTTATTCTGCCCACTACGAAGAGAAGTAATTCTAGAGAACTATTTTCAGTCAAATCTAAACCTCAATTTAGTTGGCTTAGTTGATTAGTTAAAGAAACAATTTAAAATCATCTGAAAAATAACATTCTCGTATCAATACAATATATGGGAATCTTCAAAATATTAATTAAATAATGCAACACGTTTTTGTAAATGAGTTTATTTTCATTTTAATAGTGCATTCTTAGACTTTAGGACAATAACGCCCTTCTACAGGAGTACAAAACGGATGAACAAAAATTTACGTTCCTTCTACCCCCTTGTAAAGGAGCAAATAACCCGAAAGCTTGAGAATGCAATATTAAAATGAAAAAGAAACTCATCTACAGAAGCATGTTGCATTATTTAATTAAGCTAACATTTTAAAATCAATTAGAGAAATAATTCTTTTGTTACCGTGCTTCAGCAATAGGATATTCCATAGTTACCTTGCTAACATAAACCGGGGATAAAAGGAAATATCGCTGATAACGAATCTGAAATATCTCACAAAGTGATATAAACCATAGTGTTTTTTGGCTTATCCCTAGTACACGTGGTTCAGGCCATGATAACCATGGTGGGTAGAAGTAGGCAACTGCTTTTACTGTAAGTGCACCACGTGTTTACACATGTGAAAAGCAGTTCGACTTTGCACTTACAAATGTGCCAGAGCCCCGTTTGGTTACTTGCCCTCGCTGGTGGGGTTGGACTTTTGCAAGAATCGGGGGCCATTGGAGCATTTTTTTTATACTTAAAAAAGTGCCCAATGCGGGAATCTAACCCAGGTCGTAGCGGTCGAAAACCAACGGTATAGACCATCCTTCCACCGACCCACATATACCATAGTAATACCATACTGAGTAACATGGTTATGGTGAACCAAAGGTTCAGCTTCTTTAGAGTTCTCTATATCAAGGATTTACAGTTTTTAATTAATATTTATACCAATTTTTAAATCGATATATATATAAATTAGATAGATATATTAGCTAAATGGAGATATATATAAAAATATTGCATATATTCAAAATAATTTCTGTCAACTTTTAATTACATATAAGCTATTTCCCTCTCTTTCAGAAATGTTTGTCCGATATGCAAATTTAAAGGAGAGAGAGAATTTTCTCAGGGAATTATACAACTTGGCTTGGAATAATTTTTAATAATATGAATTTTACGATCACAGAGTTGAGGGAGAAATTTGAAATCTGGCCACCTTGGAAGTTTATTAAAGATTTAATTTAGCCGAGTCACGTGACTTAATGGGGCGGAATGGGACTTGAAGTTATTTGAGCGCTATTGGTGAATATATATAGTGTGATTTAGGTCTGCTCAAGTTTGCACACAAGTATAACCGCAATATATCACAATCTTTCAAGCACTAGCTCCATCATGAGGCCAAATTACTTTCATGAATTCTATTAAACTTTGTAACAACTAATTTGACTGGCAATGTGTTTCTTTTCAATTATATCATCAAATATTATCTCTACAGACCTTACTGCAATGATATTATTTATTGAATAAGAGGGCTTGACTCATCAGTAGTGAACCTTCTCAGCGGTTTCGCCAAATTAATCTCTAGACCGCTCTACTATTTTAATGGATTGGGTTTGGATATACCCTGTATTTTATATTGAAGGCAGCTTAGGAGTGTTTAGTGAACCTATGGACATAATCTTATAGGCCTTTAGAGGTACATACATATAATTTCAAGGTTTTGCATCGAGGAAAGCTCTTCCGCAAATTTGGCTTTATAGAAATATATATGAGTAAATTAAATTTATAAATTCTATTGAAAAATGTATTCTCTATTTATTGTAAGTATTTGGAAAGCCTCTGAGCTGATGATGAGCTCACGCTTGAAAGCTGGTGATTTTAAACTAATAAATAAATTTGCAGCAAATCTTCTTTTATTGTTATAATATATAATATCAACAAAGGCATATCCTGACCCATAGTATAGACATATCCTGACCCATAGTATACACATATACTGACCCATAGTATAGACATATCCTGACCCATAGTATAGACATATCCTGACCCATAGTATAGACATATCCTGACCCATAGTATAGACATATCCTGACCCATAGTATACACATATACTGACACATAGTATAGACATATCCTGACCCATAGTATAGACATATACTGACCCATAGTATAGACATATCCTGACCCATAGTATAGACATATCCTGACCCATAGTATAGACATATCCTGACCCATAGTATAGACATATCCTGACCCATAGTATAGACATATCCTGACCCATAGTATACACATATACTGACCCATAGTATAGACATATCCTGACCCAGAGTATAGACATATACTGACCCATAGTATAGACATATCCTGACCCATAGTATAGACATATGCTGACCCATAGTATACACATATACTGACCCATAGTATAGACATATCCTGACCCATAGTATAGACATATACTGACCCATAGTATAGACATATCCTGACCCATAGTATAGACATATCCTGACCCATAGTATAGACATATCCTGACCCATAGTATAGACATATCCTGACCCATAGTATAGACATATCCTGACCCATAGTATGGACATATCCTGACCCATAGTATAGACATATCCTGACCCATAGTATAGACATATCCTGACCCATAGTATAGACATATCCTGACCCATAGTATAGACATATCCTGATGGCAGAGCGCCATCTAGTGGAACAAAAATCAACTAAGCGTTTCTTGATTTCTCAGGAAGCCTCTAGGACCAACATTTTGATCGTTGAAGTACAGCTTGCACCACGCTGACGAGAGCCAACAGTTCGAAACGCGTTCGTGGTCGGCTTTTTTTGATTTATTGACAAATAAATGGGTTGGAAAATATTAGGGAACCAATTAAATTAATGTTTAGTTAATTTTTGTTTCACTAGATGGCGCTCTGTCATCTAAAAGCTAATGTGAGCGGTCAGTATATGCCTATTTTTGTTTTTAATATCAACACGTGACATTTTAAAATATTTTTTAACACTCTATATTATATATGTTCTAATAAAATTCTTAATTTCGATTTGAAAATGTTTTATTTACCGAGGGCACGTGTTGACCCTTGTGTGCGGCCACGTTTCGCGCGAGCTCCTCATCTTTCGCCTTTGAAAAGCGGAAAATTATCGCTGGAAGCGATAAATTTGGTATGGGCGGATAGCCCATTCAACGCCGAAGAAATACCTGCAAGGTACGGCTTAATACCTGAAACCAGCGCAGAATTATCTGCGGAAAACCAATTGCAGATTGAAAATTCAATCGAAATGCAAGAATCGGCCAGTAATGCAAATCTGCCTACTAGCGAACGATATGCAAAATCTGCCGTGTCGCACGAATTTGCCGCTACAATGCCTTCGTCTGGCGCGCTTCCAAGCCGACAGAACTGGGCGGAATTATCCGAGGATCAAGGTCCTGTTTCTGGAGACGACTTTACCGTCGTTCAAAACAAAAGAAAACGCCGCAACACGGGAGCGCCGGGCGTTACGGCCGCACAGTCCAACGGTGCTGGATCGGCTACTGGGCGACGGAGATCCTCGCCTACATGGGTGCGGCAGGTCCAGGAGATCAGGACCACGAGGGCGCACATCGTGGAAGCCAGAGCTCGCCAGGCGTCCTGCAACGAGGAGCAGTGCCTCTACCTGGAGTACTGCCCGGACTATCAGACATATCAATACCTAAAAGCCATTGAAAGAGTCGTCGGAGGATCCAAGAACGTTGTCCAATTTGCCAAGGTAAATGGGCACTACTTGCTTGGACTCACCAGCAGATCCCTGGCGGAACGGCTGATCCGGGAGGGCCTCGAGGTCGAGGGAACCCTCATTAGAACCTTCCCCTTTAGGAAGCGCTCCATCAAAATCACAATAGGGAACCTACCCTTCTTTGTGGAGGACGCCGCCGTGATCAATGCCCTCTCCCGATTTGGACGAATCACCTCGATCGCCCCCAAACTGCTAAGGGCTGGCGAATTTGACTTCACTGACGGCCGTCGGGAGGCTTTTATTCTCCTCCACGACGGCGTTACCGTTGACAAGCTTCCCACCCGCTTTGAAATTAAAATTAAAGGTGAGGCTTGGCCGGCCTACCTTACATATGGCATCAAATGCTCTAGATGCCACGGACAGGGACACAGAAGAGCCAACTGCCCCCTTCTCCACGGGCAGTCCACCACCTCCAGACGGGCTCCACCGCTCTCTCCCACCAAACTCCAACCACTGACCGCGCCTGGACTGCCTAAACGGTTCTCGGCCGCGCCTGCGCCAGCACCTCCCAGTTCAGCTGTCGAGGATTCTGGCGCTTCTCCTGCGGCCCGAGCTGTGACTCCATCTTCAGCACCTCGGCCATCTCCACCAGCGGCCCCGACCTTACCTATGGAGGAGGCGTCTCCTGCCCCTCCACCTGTGACCCCTGCTCCGTCCCTGCGGGCACCTGTGAGTCACGTGCTTGCAGCCCCAACACCGGACTTTGAGTTGTCCATCATCGAGGAGATTTCTACATCCTCCACGTCTTCGACAAAAACATCAACGAGAGAAGGCCTCGTGACTTTCATCGAGAGGAACCCGGGCATCTCCTTTGCCCAGACGGACGCCCTTGGCCTCGGGCGGGAGGAGGTCTTGGACATCCTCTCCTCGAAGACCAAGGCTCGGAAGCGGGGACCCCTCCTGTCACCCTCGCAGGGCGGCGCTCTCGCCGGCCTAATCCATCAACTCTTGGGCCAGAGGCCCGGAGGGGATAGTAACATCTATAAAGTCCTGCGACAGGTCTTGTCAGAGCTGAGGACCGCCCCTACCGCAGTGCCTTCAACACCCCCACTGCCTGCGCCTCGGCCTTCTGGGCCTACGCCGCCTACTTCCCACAGCGAAGAACTGATGCCTGCTGTGATGACACCTCCGCCGCCCGCCCCGACGGAGATGGAGGAGGACAATCCGATGACGGAAAAAGAGCGTTGTGCACCCCCACCGCCTGCGCCTCGGTTCGCTGAGTCGACACCCCCCACTCCCCATGGGGAAGAGCTAACACCGGCCTTGGCGACACCTCCGCCTCCACTGCCATTCCTGACCCAGGTGGAGCTGGAGACTAAGTGCGTTGACCGGATATTTGACCTGTTCAAAGAGCAGAACTATCAACAGGCCTTGGGGCCCCTACTCAAGAAGGGGCTAGATATTGACAACCTCTCACATTCGATCATGTGGCTCAAGAGTAGGGAGTACCTCCTCAAGTCTCTCAGATCTAGACCCAGACACAAAGCCACTCTCGCCGAGTTTCTCGGCACTGTCGCCGAACATGCTCACGATGACCACCCCTTAATTCAAAGGGGAATATACGAGCTCAGGCTGGCTCTGCGCTCCTAACAGAATCAAGTTTATTGTAAATTTTTGTAGTTTCTCCCATTGACTTTGGGTGTAATCATTGACTAAAAGTCAATAAAATTATTTAATTGTCTCTATGCCTCTATCTCTGTAAATAAAACTTTTATATATAAAACAATTTTAACTTCTCATGAAACAATTATATTCAACTAAAGAGGCTAGGGTCACCTCTTCTGTCAAAATAAACGTCAAAACCTGACGCCATCTATTGACCGTCGCCGCAAACTAGCGGCCTCGGGTTGGTGACAAAGCCACAACACCAGCTTTGGCAAACTGAAAAGTGTCCACCTAGAGACCATGGTTTCGGGCTAATGGGCTTCAGCCTAGCCCGCCCTATAGATGGCGCCATGTTTTGACGTCTATTTTGACGGGAGAGGCGATCCTTGTCTCTTTAGATCAATTTCCTCCCGGCAAAATGTCCATCTTAATTATATTTAAATTATAAAATCTTCATTAATCATTAAAATAACTGCTATATATAACATAAAGAGTTGCGTAAGTATTTTACCCATGTACCAAAAATGGCCCTTGTACTAAGGTCATAGCCCTAAACCACGGTATACAGGTTGGTGGTTTGTCTGAATTCTCCAAACCTGGTATTGTAGCGTGTTCTTTGCCACCACCTTTACGTTTTATACTAAGATGAAAAAGCCAAATGTATTGTTTTAATGTATTTTTAAAATGAGAGGCATCACCTTTGGTATATACACTGCGTGACATTGAAAATGCAACACCAAGAAATAGTGGCCAGAACGTGATGAAACTCGGCAGACAGAGAGAGACAGGGACGAACAATAAGTGATCTTTATTTCAAAATGATAGTCATAATACAGAGCGAGAACGGCGTTGGCTTAGTAGCAAGTAGGACCACCGCGGACGGCGATGCACGCAGCAACACGTCTAGGTAGAGAGTCAAACAGAGTACGGATGGCGTCCTGAGGGATGGCTCTCCATTCCCTCTCAACCATTTGCCACAGTTCGCCTTCTGAACGCGGCTGTGGCAAGGCATGCAAACGGCGTCCAATGATGTCCCAGACGTGCTCGATTGGTGAGAGATCAGGAGAGTACGGTGGCCAGGGAAGCATCTGTACATCTTGCAGAGCTTGTTGGCTAATGCGAGCAGTGTGCGGTCGGGCGTTATCCTGCTGATAAAGGGCATTGGGTACCCCCTGAAGGTAGGGGAGTGTCACCGGTCGCAGCACATCATCAACGTATCGTTGGGCCGTCATAGTGCTCTGAATACGAAGTAAAGGTGACCTGGAATCATACGCGATTGTGCCCCAAACCATGATTCCACGTTGTCGCACGGTGGGGCGTTCCACAATTGCTGCCGGATTGGACCTTTCTCCACGTCGACGCCACACGCGTACACGGCGACTATCACTGGACAAGCAGAAACGCGACTCATCTGAGAACACGACCCTGTGCCATTCCGTCATCCACTTCGATCTAGCCCGGCACCATTCCAAACGTTGGCGCCTATTCGGTGGGGTCAATGGCAGTCTTCTTAGCGGACGGCATGAGTGCAAGCCATTAGCAACCAATCGACGGAAATGGTTCTGGTCGAGATGGAATGATCTAGGGTGTCTTGCCCATGTTGCAGGATGGCGGTACAAGTGGCTTGTGGGGCCGCCACTGCTTGTCGAAGGATACGCCGATCCACACGTGCTGACGTCACTCTGGTTGCACCGACATTCCTATAAATTGCCACATTTCCTTGTTCCAACCATCTTCTCCACAGTCGGTGCACCGTGGACGCACCAAGGTGTGTATCAGCTGCGATTTGACGTATGGACCAACCTGCCCTTTTCAGTCCGATCACCATGCCCCTCGTAAAAGCGTCTGTCTGCTTGAACTGCCTCCGTTTACGATGACCTGGCATTCTCTGTTATTACACGTGTCTTTTGACACAAGAACAAAATTTCTACAATGATTTTCCTTGAAGAAATAACGACACGAATACTGTCCTTTCTGCAAGTTCCTTCCCTTATATCTTACTCCATGTGCGCACGAGAGCTGCGCATTTTACATCATTTGCACAACTCGGTTAGGCGCGTCTACCCTGAAATTTGCAAAATTTTCTGGCCACTATTTCTTGGTGTGCCATTTTCAATGTCACGCAGTGTACATTGTATACATACATATAACTTAAAGTAGTGGTTGGATGGTATTCATTTTGCAAAGGTGGCACCCCTTTGGTATTTACATTGTATACATACATATAACCTAAAGTAGTGGTTGGATGGTATTCATTTTGCAAAGGTGGCACCCCTTTGGTATATACATTGTATACATACATATAACCTAAAGTAGTGGTTGGATGGTATTCATTTTGCAAAGGTGGCACCCCTTTGGTATATACATTGTATACATACATATAACCTAAAGTAGTGGTTGGATGGTATTCATTTTGCAAAGGTGGCACCCCTTTGGTATTTACATTGTATACATACATATAACCTAAAGTAGTGGTTGGATGGTATTCATTTTGCAAAGGTGGCACCCCTTTGGTATATACATTGTATACATACATATAACCTAAAGTAGTGGTTGGATGGTATTCATTTTGCAAAGGTGGCACCCCTTTGGTATTTACATTGTATACATACATATAACCTAAAGTAGTGGTTGGATGGTATTCATTTTGCAAAGGTGGCACCCCTTTGGTATATACATTGTATACATACATATAACCTAAAGTAGTGGTTGGATGGTATTCATTTTGCAAAGGTGGCACCCCTTTGGTATTTAGATTGTATACATACATATAACCTAAAGTAGTGGTTGGATGGTATTCATTTTGCAAAGGTGGCACCCCCTTTGGTATATACATTGTATACATACATATAACCTAAAGTAGTGGTTGGATGGTATTCATTTTGCAAAGGTGGCACCCCTTTGGTATTTAGATTGTATACATACATATAACCTAAAGTAGTGGTTGGATGGTATTCATTTTGCAAAGGTGGCACCCCTTTGGTATATACATTGTATACATACATATAACCTAAAGTAGTGGTTGGATGGTATTCATTTTGCAAAGGTGGCACCCCTTTGGTATATACATTGTATACATACATATAACCTAAAGTAGTGGTTGGATGGTATTCATTTTGCAAAGGTGGCACCCCTTTGGTATATACATTGTATACATACATATAACCTAAAGTAGTGGTTGGATGGTATTCATTTTGCAAAGGTGGCACCCCTTTGGTATATACATTGTATACATACATATAACCTAAAGTAGTGGTTGGATGGTATTCATTTTGCAAAGGTGGCACCCCTTTGGTATTTAGATTGTATACATACATATAACCTAAAGTAGTGGTTGGATGGTATTCATTTTGCAAAGGTGGCACCCCTTTGGTATATACATTGTATACATACATATAACCTAAAGTAGTGGTTGGATGGTATTCATTTTGCAAAGGTGGCACCCCTTTGGTATATACATTGTATACATACATATAACCTAAAGTAGTGGTTGGATGGTATTCATTTTGCAAAGGTGGCACCCCTTTGGTATATACATTGTATACATACATATAACCTAAAGTAGTGGTTGGATGGTATTCATTTTGCAAAGGTGGCACCCCTTTGGTATATACATTGTATACATACATATAACCTAAAGTAGTGGTTGGATGGTATTCATTTTGCAAAGGTGGCACCCCTTTGGTATATACATTGTATACATACATATAACCTAAAGTAGTGGTTGGATGGTATTTATTTTGCAAAGGTGGCACCCCTTTGGTATTTACATTGTATACATACATATAACCTAAAGTAGTGGTTGGATGGTATTCATTTTGCAAAGGTGGCACCCCTTTGGTATTTACATTGTATACATACATATAACCTAAAGTAGTGGTTGGATGGTATTCATTTTGCAAAGGTGGCACCCCTTTGGTATATACATTGTATACATACATATAACCTAAAGTAGTGGTTGGATGGTATTCATTTTGCAAAGGTGGCACCCCTTTGGTATATACATTGTATACATACATATAACCTAAAGTAGTGGTTGGATGGTATTCATTTTGCAAAGGTGGCACCCCTTTGGTATATACATTGTATACATACATATAACCTAAAGTAGTGGTTGGATGGTATTTATTTTGCAAAGGTGGCACCCCTTTGGTATATACATTGTATACATACATATAACCTAAAGTAGTGGTTGGATGGTATTCATTTTGCAAAGGTGGCACCCCTTTGGTATATACATTGTATACATACATATAACCTAAAGTAGTGGTTGGATGGTATTCATTTTGCAAAGGTGGCACCCCTTTGGTATATACATTGTATACATACATATAACCTAAAGTAGTGGTTGGATGGTATTCATTTTGCAAAGGTGGCACCCCTTTGGTATATACATTGTATACATACATATAACCTAAAGTAGTGGTTGGATGGTATTCATTTTGCAAAGGTGGCACCCCTTTGGTATATACATTGTATACATACATATAACCTAAAGTAGTGGTTGGATGGTATTTATTTTCCAAAGGTGACACCGCTCCCTTTAAAATGAATGATTTTTATGACATTTTAAAGTGAGATTGGCCACTTTAAGTATATATTACAACAGTAAATTCGTAATTATTTAATGATCTTCGCAAGACTTTGACAAAGAAAGGAGATGGGGACGCCAACGAACTTTATTCATCTGAAGAATAGCATGTCTGTAGAAAGTTTCTTCTATTTATTTTGTAATTTAAAAAAGGTATCGGAGTTACTTATTGCTTTACTCATCGCTTTCTTTAATCGCCCATCTTTGGTTTCTGCAATCGGCGAGTTACAAGTGGGATAAAATCTTCGCACAAGATTATCGCCTCGATGCGGTTCACGGAATTTTCCCAATTGGCCCTGTCTATATTTCCATATAAAATATTATACAGATATTTTTCATATATGCTTTTTTTTTTCTAGGAAAACCTAGATATAAATATTAAATTATAATTTTTCATATATATGTAATATAATCCAAAGTTATTTCACTGCAATATTTGATGTATTACACTGTTGTAGAATCCTGTCGACTTAACCGTTCTGTGACAATATCGTTGCGGAATTTCTTGTTGTTCGATTTGAATGGTGAGGATTGGTTGAAACGCAGTCGTTGAGTGGCAAGTGAAGCACACAGTTAGGAATAATTAGGACACGTGATGGGGTTTGAAAATAAAAGGCAACTGGGTTGGAGGAAAGAAAGCTTGAGAAGAGCGGAGCGATTTGGATTGTTAATTATCTGATCACATGGCGGTGATTGAACTTAGCTGTGGGATGAGCAGAGGGAGAGAGGCCTCGAGAGTAGATGTCACCTTGTTGGAAGCGGAATCACCACTGACAATTCTGGTCTTTCGATTTAACACCACGAGTTGGCTTCTTTCCCATTGGTCGAGGGATAGAACGTGCCCGTTTTCCTATTGGTTGACCTATTTAGTGGATCTTTCTAATTGGACCGGCGACTTTCTTTGGTGAAAGATATGCCCGGCCTGATAGGAAGTATCGAGTGTTAGTTCGACTCTATTTACTTCCGGGGTTGTCAAATACGTCCGGCCTTCTGTCAGGAAGTATGGGGTGTCTCTCTACTTTTATAACTTCTGGTCACCAGATACGTCCTGCTTTGCCAGGAAGTATTGAGTGCTTCTTGACTAATATAACTTCTGCGGTCACTAGATACGTCCGGCCTTTTGTCAGGAAGTATTGACTGTACAAGTTATTTATAATTGTGTCCGCTTTAAACCTATTTCCTATGTTTTGTTGCTACTTCTTTCCTCCAGTTACCTTGTTCTTTATTAAATCTTTGAAAATCATACATTGTACATGCATAGTGGGTCGGGATGCATACAATTATATACAAATTATGACAGATGCGCCCCCTACATGTGAAGAATTCAAGAAGGGGTTAGCCTGAGAGAATTCTGTAAAGTGAAAAATAATTTTGTGGGAAAATTAGTTGTGGGTATTGAGAGTCTATATACAAGCATTGGTGGCGATATAAGAAGTAAAATAGAATGGTGTTGATGATATAGGTTGAGTATAATTAATAGAAATCAAAAAATTTTTTTAATTGTAAGAAATAAAAATGAATGCTATGGTACATAGTGGATTAAAAAGAAAAGAAAATGCGCCTAACTGATTTCTACTCGAAATTGGAAATAAAAACGAGGGAGTTCTATTAGGGCTTTTGAGAAATCAAAATTAATATAAAAATAAAAAGTTGGACGAAATCAAAGTGAATGCTTGGTTGCATGGTGAGAAAAAAAATGCTTTGTTGCATGATGAAAAAAAAGAAAAATGCCTAACTAATTTTTTGCTCGAATTTTGGGAAAAGAAATCGAGGAAATTTCATAAGGTCTTTTGAGAAATCAAAGTAAAAATAAAAAGTTGGAAGAAATCAAAGTGAATGCTTGGTGCATGGTGAGAAAAAAAAAGGAAAAATGCCTAACCATATTCTAGCTCGAAATTGGGAATGGAAACCGAGGGAATTTTATTAGGGCTTTTGAGAAATCAAAATAAAAATAAAAATAAAATTTCATAAGGTATTTTGAAATCAAATAAAAATAAAAAGTGGTTGAGCGAAATCAAAGTTGAGTGTTTGGGAAAAAAAAAAGAAAAATGAAAAATAAAAAGGTTTCAACAACAAAGGATGATTTAATGTTTTTAGTTTAACCGAAAATCAATGAGTTTTCGCTGATAATTGAGTTATGGCAATATAAGCTAAGTGGTAAATAGAATGTTAATTGATAAATAAAAATGATAATATAAACTAATTGGAAAAAAAATGATAATTAATGATAAAAAGTGATAATAAGTTGAATAAATTGATAAATTGATTAAATATTTACATTTTTAATTGAGAGAAAATAATGAAAATGATTAATATGAAAAATAAGGTGTATTGGTTTGAACCCTTTTGTATCTACATGCCCTGATCTAGATGTTTTAATTGCTCAATTATGCCCTATAAATTTTTTGTCTCATCTGTAGCGACACTTAGGTGAAAACGTGATTCTACCCCTCAAGTGCGTTTATGCTATGTGTACAGGAGACATGGAAATCTATATAACCTTTATGTGTAATTTTTTGTCTTTGTGTGTGTTGTGAAAAAATGTTAGAAGTCTGTTGTGTAAGAAATTTGTGAGCGAGTTCTATGTGTTGTCTTGTGGATGTGGAATTGGATGGTAAAAATCGATATGTAGACTCGAACTGGAATCCAAAATTGGTGGCATAGAGAGGTTCCCAGTTGACCTCAATAGGGGACCTTCTCATTGTAATTAGAGATACGGAAGTGGGGTGTGTCGGGCAAAAGAGAGGGAATGAAATTGGAGATCGGACGAGGCGCTCCGCTTTGTTTGCATAGACCGAATTTATCGCCGCGGACTACACTTCCTGTCGCGGTGTCTCAAAATTCACTCTTCCTTCCGCTTATTTATTTTTTGGTGCGGCTCAGATCTTGTTTTTGGAGTGTGACTTCTCCGACATTGGTTGGTTATCTTTCAGTTACTTCTATCTCTTCGGAGTTTATTTAGATTTTCTGCGAAGATGGTTCCTAAAATTACGAGAAGTTTTATAAATGTTTGTCCAACATTAAAAACTGCCTCTTGTAGTTCGAAGATTTTATGAGCGGGCATGGTATAGATAAACAAGTAATTAATGAATAAAATTGGGATACAGTTGTATGGTAGAACTAACAAACAAAGGATAAAAATCAGATGAAAGATAGGATATTGCCCCATGTTCTCCCGTATTTTTGTAAATGGGGATTTTGAAATATTTGCTTGATCCTTATTAATTGTAGAATTTAAATGATTGGTAGGTTCGTAGTCCTCCTGTTTGATCGTCAATGGTTTTATTAGCGATATGTCGGCGGTAATTGATTTAGGTTGAGCTGTGTGACCGTTTCTCTGACGTGGGTGGTGTAATTTTGGCATTGTTTGTGTTGTGTGTACGCTGTGCTTTATGTACGAATTCTGTTTTGCTTTGGGGCCTGTGTCGGTATTTTTACGTGAAGGTTGGTTGTATTCATCGATTCTTCTAGCGAATCGGCAGGTGGGGCAGGTTTTTACCTGTTTTGCGATGTCTTGTGTCATGTTCTGCCAATAATATTGTGATGAGATGAGCCTCGTCATCTTGGAGATGTTTGGATGGTGGTGTTGAGTGTGTACGGACTTAAGAAGTCTGGTTGTAAGTGAACTTGGGACTATAGTTTTAAGTACTCCTTTTCGGGAGACGGTGCGCAGTTTATTGTGATCCATAGTCACGCGAGATTTTCCCGGTGGAGAAGACTGTTGGCTCTGTATGAGTGGCGCATCTAGAAAGCCACAAAATGGGATACGAGTTCCAACGCCCGTTTCATATTGTTGTACTCCATTTATGCTACGGACCTCATATTCGTATCTTGACAATCTTAACCTCCATCGAAACAATCTGCCTGACGGAGCTTTGATCTCTTTCAACCACTGCAATGCGGGATGGTCAGAAAATATTGTAAACTTTCTGCCCATTAGACAGGTGCGGAAATTATCCACACTTTCCACAATGGCTAGGCATTGTAGTTCCAAGTCTGAATAATTTCGCTCGTGACTACGCAGAGATCGGCTGAAATGTTGAACGGTGTATGTCTTCCCATCAGGGTAGACTTGTTTAAGAACGCCTGTAATGCTGAATGTTGAGGTGTTACAGTACACCTGGCATGGCAGACCTTCCTGGTAAAGGTGTAATGTGGGGTGTGTGGTAAGGTTTTCTTTCAGGTTAGTGAACGCTTTCTGGCATTCGTCATCCCAGACCCACATGACATCCTTTTTTAGAAGGTTGACAAGTGGCGTCCGCAAGCGGGCGTGGTCTGGAATGAACTCTTTATAGGCGTTCACAGCTTTTAGGAAAGATCGTAATGTTTTTCGATTGTGTGGTTGTTTGGTGGCGTGAATTTTTTCTATGTTTTGTGTAGACGGGATGATTGTGTTTATTCTTAACGATTGTGCATGCGCTTACTGGTTGTTGTTGTCTTTTGGCGCGCGTGTTGCGTTTGTTGTGCGGATTGTGCGTGTTTGTTGTGTGGTGACGTATGGGTGCGTGTATGTTGTGAGGTACATTTGCGTAATTATGGCGTGGCGAAGTGTGGTCATGTGTGGATTTTGTGTGGTAAGTGGGTGAGCTGTGTCGGTGTACGGACACTTTTTTGGGCATTATTGGAATTGTAGGTTGAAGTCGTAGTGGCTTTATGTGTTGTGGGCATATAGTACTGGTAATTGGGTTGAGTGAAAAGTTGCGTGGTGTGAGATTAGAATGGTGGCATGTAAATATTTGGGGTTTGGGCAATGAATGCAGGCAAGGGTTTCCATGTGTGAAAGCTTTGTGTGCTGTACGAGCCCTTTGGGACAGGTTTTGGTCTAGCCCGTGCTTGCATTCATTTGGTACATGTTTAGATACATGGTTAAAGGGGTAGGTAGGGTTAGGTAAGAGTTCAAAGTCAATTCTTGACGCCATAGGGGGGGTGCCTACCTTAGTATCGAAAAGTCTGCTCGGCTGGGGTGTCTCTGGCTTGACTTGGTTGTTGTGGACTCGGGACTGGTGATTTTGGGACTGCTTGCACCGTCCGCACTTTTTCGTGGGCCGTCGGGACTGGTCGATGTCGGCATTCGCTGTGCCAGTGCCTCGCGCCGCAGAACTTGCAGTTGGACGGCGGAAGAGGTGCATTCCATGCACCTGGGTGTCGGGGTGTGCTGTGATACGGGTACGGCATGGCGGTGGATGACTCCTCGGTGGTCGGTGTCCGGTCTCGGTGACACTTGCCTGGGGTGGTGGCACGTGCGTCGGCTGCCGCGCTCATCTCGCCTTTCGGTCGGCGGGGGGTGTGGGCTGCTCCGAGGGTGGCGCTACGGAACGTCGTTTGTAGTTGAGTGGACCTTGCTCCTTGAAGTGTGGCGGTCAGCTGCAAAATTATTGTCGCCAGGGTGTGTTTTGTCTCTTCGCTCGTTGCCAGTTTCTTCCCTCTTTCTTTCGTAGGGTTGTTCGTTTTTACGCCTATGGGATCCTGATTTAATTCCATAATCTTTATCCTGTCGACTTTATGTAATATAATCCAAAGTTATTTCACTGCAATATTTGATGTATTACACTGTTGTAGAATCCTGTCGACTTAACCGTTCTGTGACAATATCGTTGCGGAATTTCTTGTTGTTCGATTTGAATGGTGAGGATTGGTTGAAACGCAGTCGTTGAGTGGCAAGTGAAGCACACAGTTAGGAATAATTAGGACACGTGATGGGGTTTGAAAATAAAAGGCAACTGGGTTGGAGGAAAGAAAGCTTGAGAAGAGCGGAGCGATTTGGATTGTTAATTATCTGATCACATGGCGGTGATTGAACTTAGCTGTGGGATGAGCAGAGGGAGAGAGGCCTCGAGAGTAGATGTCACCTTGTTGGAAGCGGAATCACCACTGACAATTCTGGTCTTTCGATTTAACACCACGAGTTGGCTTCTTTCCCATTGGTCGAGGGATAGAACGTGCCCGTTTTCCTATTGGTTGACCTATTTAGTGGATCTTTCTAATTGGACCGGCGACTTTCTTTGGTGAAAGATATGCCCGGCCTGATAGGAAGTATCGAGTGTTAGTTCGACTCTATTTACTTCCGGGGTTGTCAAATACGTCCGGCCTTCTGTCAGGAAGTATGGGGTGTCTCTCTACTTTTATAACTTCTGGTCACCAGATACGTCCTGCTTTGCCAGGAAGTATTGAGTGTTTCTCGACTAATATAACTTCTGCGGTCACTAGATACGTCCGGCCTTCTGTCAGGAAGTATTGACTGTACAAGTTATTTATAATTGTGCCCGCTTTAAACCTATTTCCTATGTTTTGTTACTACTTTCTTTCCTCCAGTTACCTTGTTCTTTATTAAATCTTTGAAAATCATACATTGTACATGCATAGTGGGTCGGGGGTGCATACAATTATATACAAATTATGACATATATGTTCATATGTAATAATATATTTTCGATATATATTCATTTTTGTATATGTAATTTACTCGTAAATTCAAATTAAAAAGCTTTGATTTGAAAATTTCCATATTTATAATATAAAGACTGTATGTAAATATGTATAAATATTCAACAAAATTCTCTATGCAAGTTATCCAGAAATTATTCGAATAAGGAAAACTAGATTTTGAGCAACAACTCAAAATAAAGAAACTCATTACTTAAAATCTATTTTTCCTTATTTGAGAAAATCCTATATATAATTTTTTTAAATGAATCTATTTTTATTTAAATAAAGTTTAAGGATTTTATTGGCCTATATATTATCATATAACTCTGTTAAAATGTAAAATATTTCTCTTTGCAATATTTCACATGTAATATAGAATTCAATCCAACCGTATACCACTTCCCATATGGTAAGTATGTAATTTAAGAATAATTTAAAATAAGTGATTTAATTTAAAGCACATATATAATTAAATTTATTTAATCAAATTTACCAGCGCGTTCTTTTTTTTTATTATTTCAACGGGTTAAATTAAATTCTTGAAGTTGAAGAGTTCGTTTGGTGTAATTAAACCTTTTTTTTTTCCTCCCTAGAAGATTTGGGCGGGAAGTTAAAAAAAGTGGAGATCTTGTTCCACTCGGGCTACCTTGATGGGGGGAATATTTCTGATTTATATTGCGTCATTAACTTACAATTATTCCACATAAATTGAACATTTGTGTTGAAATACATTTCTTTAAAGTAGATGTAAAGGCCCTGTGTTTTTGTATAGATCCCTAATTATATGTATGTAACTGAGTTTATATAGAACGAGGTCTAACAAGTTTTTACCGCAAATGTTTCATCGTAATTTTGATTATTTTAAAGAGAAATAACGACTATTTCTAACTTTAGGGATGAAGTATGAAAGGATGAATTGTGAAGTGTAATGATGAACGGAAAAATAAAAGTGTCCAGGGATGGGAATTCATCATTACTCTTCACGATTCATCCTTTCATACTTCATCCCTAAGGATAGGAATAGTCGTTATTTCTCCTTAAAATAATTAAAATTACGATTTTTCGTTCTGTAGAAAGAAACATTTGCGGTAAAACTTGTTAAACGTCGTTCTATAATCATAGCCGCATTATATTGTTTTATAAGTTTATATATGCAAATATATATTAATATGCATATATGCACGTTTTCTTCTAAATAATATATCAGAGGCTGATTATAAATGAAATGTTTTTGTGTTAATGTGAACACAACATAATAGCTCTAAATATAATAATAACATTTTTATTATCATATAAATATATCGTGGTCATATTTTATTTATTAAGAAAATGGGTTGGCCAAATATCACGGAACAAGTTAAATCAATGTTTAGTTGATTTTTGTTCCACTATAGATGGCGCTCTGCTATTTAAAATGTTTATGTGAGTGGTATATATGTTATATAAAAATATTATTTCTTATTATATTTCATATATTCAAATATTCTTTTAAATCTATCACCAGATTCGCGACTTCCCTTTATATAACCTATTGTTGTTGTTGTATGTTTGTTGATGGCCGGCTCAAATCTTTTGTAAATTATGTAAAAAGGTCTTTCATTTTTTTTTGTATTCTTACGCCTTAAACCCGGCATTACTTTTATCAAATTATTTTTTTTTATATATATTTCTTTAGTTCAATTAAAGCAATTACTGATCAAAACTATTTTTATTATTTTACTTTCAAGATATTTGCCACGACTGCATTACCAATACCATTTAGTGCTAAAGAGAACCAGCAAATAATTCACTAGCATAACAAATTCAATCTAATATATATTAACACCTGACCATTTTCTCTATATATATATTTTTTAATTTTCACACACATATATGCTTTCCAGGAAAAACTAGATATAAATATTAAATTATAATTTTTCATATATATATGTTTATATGTAGTAATATAAAGAGACAAAGGTCGCCTCTCCCGTTATAATAGACGTCAAAACTAGACGCCTTCTATTGACCGTCGTTGCAACTAGCGGCCTTTGGCAAACTGAAAAGCGTCCACCTAGAGACCATGGTTTCTGCCGCTAGTTGCGGCGACGGTCAATAGATGCCGTCAGATTCTGACGTTTATTTTGACGGGAGAGGCGACCATTGCTTCCATGGATTAATTTCCTCCCGGCAAATTTTCCATCTATGTTTTTCCAATAGATTTGGCCCAGCCACATTGCCAGCAAAACACCTCTTTGGTAGATTGTGAGGATTCCATTAGATCCCGTGTGGATTTCATGGAATAAAGTCCGCCCTAGACTGACGAGGGCCATTAGCCCGAAACCATGGTTTCTAGGTGGACGCTTATCAGTTTGCCAAAGTTGGTGTTGTGGCTTTGTCACCGACCCGATGCCGCTAGTTGCGGCGACGGTCAATAGATGGCGTCAGATTCTGACGTTTATTTTGACGGGAGAGGTACCATTGCTTCCATATATACATATATTGGTCTTTGTAATATATATTAATATCAACACCTCTGAGAGAGAGGCAAGTTTTATTATTTTTCACACACACATATATCGTAATATAAACAAAGCTATGTAAGTTAATAGTCCTTATTTAAGCTTGTACCATATTAATAACCATTAACTCTGTCCCTATCTGCTTTCATCACATATTTCGTGTAATTAATTATAACTTTATTAATATAACTTAAATATTTATTATGTTTGTACCATAGGACAGGCCATAGTTATATTAGTATAAGTTCATATAAATTGTAATACTATTGATTATTTTTAACCACTCTATTGCTCTAAAATATCACAATATGCCTTATGTAAGTAATAATGTATGACGTCTTTCCAGTCGTCTCAAGATGGCACCAGTTTGCCGCAGGAGAGGATGACCCACATAAGTCACTGACCAATGAGAATCAATCCCCGGGGATCCAGGCAGGAAGAAAAGGGAAGGCAGGCAGGCTGTTGACAGTTAGTTAGAGTTACAGTTGATATTTTTGACAGGCACGCTCAGTAATAAGTCCGTTGTCATCTCACGGCGGCCCTCGTGGCCGCCGTTTTGGATCCTCCCTGCCCCCGCGGCTTCAGGCTGGACGCCGAGCTTTCCTCTGGTAGTCCTCAACCTTCATCCGGTCCTGGTGCCACTTGAGACGTCCTGGGAGAACGCCTTTTGATCCCAAACTTTGTCTTTACTGTCCCAAGCGGGCTTCCCAATCTGCACGCCTTGCCACTCAACCCCGACTGCTTCCAACTCACTTGTTGTCTTACCCGGGTTTATGACATATATATATATACTAGCGGATGTGCCCGGCTTCGCCCGGGTGTTACCCGAGTAAAGGTTTGTATAACGAACATTTGTTAAAACAATTCTCTATAAACATATAAAAAAAGAAAGATATATTTTGATGATTTGAAACTCGTAAATTTGAATCTCTCGATAAAGTGATCATTTTTTCCCGGTCCCTTGTGCCGTGTCATCCTGAATTTTGTATTTCCTAATTTTCTATATTACAAAATAATCGTTTTATAAAGTGAACACATATTTTCCCGGTCCCTTGAAAAATACTCGATAAGTTGAATAAAATCATGGTCGTGAATCTCTCGATAAGGTGATCATTTTTTCCCGGTCCCTGTGTGCCGTGTCATCCCGAATTTTGTATTTCCTCGATAAAGTGAACATTTTTTACCGTTCCCTGTGAGCCGTGTCATCCTGAATTTTGTCTTTCCTAATTCTATACATTACAAAATCATCGACACGGGATATCATTTAATGTTGTCTAAAGGGGGTTAAGAGAGCAGTCTCTTTCAAATGAAAAATGCTTTAATTAAGCAGATGTTTAAAGTATAATATATGAGAGAGGCAATCTTACAGGTTGTCGACGCTGTAAAATCCTCAGAGAGAGTGTTTTTGTAGCATCATGCTGTGACTCACACAATGACCCAAGGTCATCAGGAGCAGCAAACTAAGCCTATCTCCGTCTCAATGGTATCGCTGCTTGCGAGTTAAATATACAAATCTGCAAATAACTCTAAGGATATTCAAGATATTCAAGAAATTTTTTTTCGTAAACCTTTCCGGGGATACACCTCATAATATCCCAAAATTTCACGCCGATTGGATGTATGGTTTTTGAATCCATAGAGGACACACACACACACACAGACAGACAGACAGACAGACATTCATTTTTATATATATAGATTATCCTTTAAAGAAAGTTATTGAATGAGACGATCTTTCAAAGATTCCCATTTGTTGAAACTTGGTTTGTACAAGTCAATCCACATTTGGCTCTACCCACAATGTTCATGGCAGCATATCTGGCGATTATATTGTTTTCCAATCTATATATATAAAAAGGAATGTCTGTCTGTCTGTTTGTTTGTCTGTGTGTACTCTATAGATTCAAAAACCGTACATCAAATCGCCGTGAAATTTTGGGATATTATTAGGCATATCCCCGGAAAGGTTTACGAAAAATAATATCTTGAATATCTTTAAGGACAAGTTCAAGGACAGTCCAAGTACCCACCGACCAATCAGGGCAGAGTTGGTGACACAGCTGTGCCAAGTAGACAAGAAAAAAAGCCTCGCGGGAGCTTGCCCAAGATGACCTCCGGGAACTTAATCCATCTTCCATAAACGACCATGAATTTATTCAACCTTATCGAGTATTTTTCAAGGGACCGGGAAAAAATGTTCACTAGATAAAACGATGATTTTGTAATGTAGAAAATTAGGAAAGACAAAATTCAGAATGACACGGCACACAGGGACCGGAAAAAAATGATCACTTTATCGAGAGATTCAAATTTACGAGTTTCAAATTATCAAAATTTATCTATTTCTTTTTATAAGTTTATAGAGAATTGTTTTAACAAATGTTCGTTAGACAAACCTTTACTCGGGTACCGATTAATATTGATTTTATTCAACTTATCGAGTATTTTTCAAGAGACCGGGAAGATATGTTCACTTTATCGAGAGATTCGTTAGACAAACCTTTACTCGGGTAAAACACGGGCGAAGCCGGGTACATCCGCTTGTATATAAATCCCATTTCTTATAGGGATTAGATCCATTCGCGAGGATCGTCGTTCCCGTCGTACATTGGGATGGTGATATTTCCATTAACGAATACTGGATCAGGTCGACCAGATGTCTTCTTGTACGACTGTTTCGACTGTAAACATTGCTGTATCGTAGACAAGACCAGAGCGAGTAGTCATAACATAATTTATTTCAATATTTATATATTTGGTTCCCTATTTACAGAATGCTCGAAGTAACATATAATGAATATGAGATTACTATGCTATATATTAATTTCGTATTAATCTGTTTGATGAATACATATTTTATTTGAAATATCCAAATATTAATCAATTCTGCGAAAAATATATATATATAAAAAATAAAGAAGGCATATCCTGACCATATATATAGCCAGCATCACGCTGACGAGGGCCAACAGCCCGAAATGGGTTAGTGGATGGCTTTTCTTAATTTATCAAGAAAATGGGTTAGCCAAATATCAAAGAACAGGTTAAATCAACGTTTAGTTGATTTCTGTTCCACTAGATGGCGCTGTGCCATCTAAAAAAACGTTCGCGTTAATGGTCAGGATATGCCTAATTTGTTTTAAATATCACCACCTGACTTTTTTATACTATATACACATATGTATATAATAGAATATTGGAATACTAGAAGAATATGTTTTGTCCAATACTCGGGTTTCCCCCGAACGTATTTATTTACCGAGTTAGCGGATATAGAACGATGCTGATCTAAACCTTAATAAAATTTACCTCTCTACTGACTTTTATCATATTAGTATCATCAATAGTAGCACATTCAACATGGCAAACATAGTTTGTCATACACCAAGTAAATTTCCATCACTGCATACAAAGGTGAATAAGAACGTAACTATTACATTTCATCTCTTTGTTATTTTGAAGATGACGTGGTGTTCTTCCGTCACTCCAGTGGTCTCTCCTCACGCCAACCTTTAGAATGGGGTGACGTGGTGACAAAATATTAACAACAGTATTATAAAATATCAAAATTTGAAGTTCGAACACACACATCGGTTTATTTAATACTGAACTAAAACATATAATCGCTCATTGGTTATTTAAACACTGATTAATGTGACAGTAAGGAACCAATCAGGTAGCGACTATCGTTTTCAGATTGACGGATATAATTACATATATAGGGGGTAGTGTGTGTGTGTGTGTTAATTACATATTTACTTTTGCTGCATATTTATTATTCGTTGATGGTATCTACAAGAATCAAGTCTTCAAATACATTCAGAGTTTTTTTTCAATCTTTTTTTTCTTTGATCAAAAGATTTATAGTCATTTTTACAGCTCTCTCTTTCAAAGCTATTGTTTAAAATATAACATTTATTTCTCCGACACAGATATGATTTTATTCAATCATCAATTTAATTCCCCAATTCCAAATTTGAAAGTTTATTTAAACACACTTTTTAAAACATATAATATCTAAAATTTCTAATATAAAAAAAAAGATAATTCTGTGAAAATATTTTTTAGATATCCAATAATAAATATTTGGTGTGTGATACAATTTTATTTAATTCAATATATATACAATAAAAAACAATATATTCATAGATAAAATATCCTAACACAAATTTTCTTTTTTTCATTACTCGCTATCTGTGAGAATAAATTTAATAATACATATCCAATAAGAAGAAAAAAAATACAAGAAAAATTCGGACAAAATCGATTCTAATAAATAAACAATTTTTTTGCTATAATTTTCCGTGGAGATAAGAAAAAAGATGAACTAATGAATACTAAAGGAAGTGGTGAGGATACCATTGTGTACTCTGTCATAATTTCATTGCTCCCAATTCATCTTCGTAAACCTAATCAGACGATGATATTACTTTGCAGGGGTGCTGAATCTTTCCATTTGTTCTTTCCCACTCTGTGATTGCGCGCGCCTATATAATTCATCATTATTTTATTATTTAATCTATCATTGTGTGTGTGTTGTATATCTATAATACATAGATATATTATTGCATTATTTCAGAAAATAATTTATATATTATTGCGTATTTCTTTCTGTATGTGTTTTGTTATCTAATTCAAATACTAAAGAAATAGATTCACATAAATGTATGCCCTGTCGTTTTCATTTCAAGATAATCATTTTTACTAGAAAAACACGTGAACAACATAGATGGTGTGTGATGCGATAATAAAAATAAATGTTTTTTGAAATAATCTAATAGAAAATTATATAAAAATTATAAGTTGATATTTCAAACTAATTATTTTTAGATTTTTTGCTGTCGTATCATTTACTCCGCTTTGATGCATTTATTTATTTTTAATAAATGGATTTTTTTGCTTATCCTTAGTACATGTGGTACAGGCCATTATAATCATGGTGGGTAGAAGTAGGCGACTGCTTTTACTGTAAGTGTACCACATGTCTACACATGTGAAAAGCAGTTCGAATTTTCACTTACAAATGTGCCGGAGTTCCGTTTGGTTATACTTGCACTCGTTGGTGGGGTTGGACTTTTGCAAGAATCGGGGGCCATTGGAGCATTTTTTAATGGATTATAAGAAGATTATAAGATATAAAGGGATTTAGTTGAGAGATGTGATTCTTTATAGGTTTTCCTGTTGGGTTTCTTGTTGGGTTAATCTGTTGTAGACCGTTCATAAGTCACTTTGGGCAATCTTCTCAAATATATGAATGGCCCTTCGTATTCGGAAGCAGTTTTTATTAACTTCAGTCATTGTAGCGAATACTCTCAAATTTTAAGTCTTTATGGTACTGCCCGCACCACGTTGACGAGGGCCAACAGCCTTAAAGGCCTACGTGATTAACCTTTTCTTGATTTATTAAGAAGATGGGTTGGCCAAAATATTATGTAGCAAACTTAAATCAACGTTTATTTGAATTTTATTCCACAAGATGGCACTCTGCCATTTAAAATACTAATGTGGGCGGTATGGATATGCCTTTTTTATTTTTATAACAACCACCTTTTCCCTTTTTACCTACTTTTTCGCATACACATATAGGTTGGTGACAAAGCCACAACATCAGCTTTGGAAAACTGAGTAGCATCCACCTCGAGACCATGTTTTATTTGCTAATGGCCCTCTTCAGATCATGCGGGCTTTGATTTCATGAGTTCCACAAGATATTAAATGAAATATTTACAATTTACCAAAGAGATTTACAATGGCTGGTAATGTCTCTAGGCCATATCTATTGCCACAAAATATAGTTGGCATTTTTAAATCCATTATCCTTTCGGGAAATATCAATTTATATTTTAGCCACAGATATGGCCTTTTATCAATATGGTGTCGAAATTTCATCCGGATAGGTAAATATTGTGAAAACATATGCATAACAAACATATCTTCATAATTCATATAAATATTTAGTTCAAAGGTGCGCGAGAATGGTACCTATATAAAGGGACATCCCTCCCTTAAAATGTATTAAAACGATGTTTTTGTTTATTATTAGATTCAGAGCGCATAGAGGAGTGTGTTACAACACCAGGTTTGATGAATTCAGACAAAAGGCCAACCTGTATACCTTGTTTTCGGGCTATTGCCTTCATCAGTACAGGGGCGGCTTCGATTTCATGGCATCTTGCCAGAGAAGCTTGTCTGAATGGGCTAAATCCAATGGTATATCACATTATTTTATTATCACCTGTGCATGTTGAACAAGGATAATAAAAACGTATGCATCATTTTAATCAATATTTAAAGGGAGATGTGTCCCTTTAGGTACATAGATTATAGTAATAGAGCACTTAACATTCTTTTTAAAAATTGGTTTAGTAATTCGTATATATATTTTAATTAAAATTCATATATATTCCAATATTTATGATAAATAATATAAGGATCATCATTAGAGAAGATATCCCAACTATTTTTAATAGGATTCAAATTTTAGGCTTAAGTTTCCCGCCATTATTCTCCCGCGCTCTATCTGGAGAGAAGCGTCTGCTCACCTTATTCATTAATCTCCAAATCTCTCATTAAAATTCATTACGCGGAGCCCTGGCCAATATTACAAACACAGTTCTCTATACATAATTAAACTTTTTTTACCCCATAAAAAAACTCTCCCAAATATCTCCATTAAACCTAACTCCATACCGTAACGTTAATTCAACTCCACTTTTATTGCCCGCCATTAATTTTGTTTAGAGAGAGTACACTCGAAAGAGAGACAATTTTAAACGAATTAAAATGAAAATAAATGCAACTTTTCTCTAGAAAGAGAAAGTGTACAACTAAAGAAAGTTATTCATTATTCCCTAATAGAAGGTTTTTTTACCTCCTTAAATTGAAAGTTTTGGAATGTATTTGCGGTTATATTTTACTGAAAGGTTTCGTTTGGCTAGAAATGGCTAGGAGGTAGAAATGGCTTCGGGAATTACTAATCCTTCTGTGAGAGCGGACCGAATGATAATACCTTGGCGTCGCTCCAATGTCAACAGGATCACGAGCGCTCCTTTCTAAAGGAAATAGTCTCTCTTTTTTTTTTAAACGGCTCCTTTTGAAATGAAAATATCAATATTTATCTTTCTATCAAATTTCATTGTGTCCTTTTTTATGTTCGTTTTCGATGTTTTTATAAAATAAATTGGATTTTTCTCTATAAAATTTTTATTTATATATATATTTTTTCTAATATGCAAATATGTTTTATATTGTGGTGTTGGCACTTATTGGTGTAAACATATTTATATAATTAATAATATTTATGACATTTTGAGGGCAAATAATAATACGATTATATTCACTCAAAATATGTTTATGATCAACGTGGCAAATAATCGCAAATGACTTTTCTGATTATGCAAATAATGCTTGCAAAGATGACTGACTCCATCAATCAGAAATAATTAGAATTAAGCCTTGATCCTTTTATTTTGAAAGTAAATAAAGGTGGAGTATATAACTGAAGCCAAGAAATAAAGGAAGATTCTAATAATTGCTGAATTACTTATTTGTATACAAGTATTTGTATTCATGATGAAATTGTGAAAAAAGTTTCAAAATTACATATTTTCTCACAATGAGTTTCTTTTTATTTCAAAACGCTAGCTTTCAAGCGATAATCGCTCTTCAACGGTCTTAATAAAACATCGGCTATATCTTACAAGAAATATTTACAAAAACATACGCGCGCAGCGTGGATATTTAGAATTGAAATTTTAAATTGATATGTAATTTAACAATGTTATGGAATATCTCTATTTACATTTTTAGAGCATCCGGAACCTATAAAATTGATCTATTGATTTCTTCTGAGATATCGGTATTTGTATACACGTAATTATTTGTATATTTGTTGTCACCTTGTATGGCGACCCGATAATATCGACACAAATATATTTACAAAATATATCAATGATCCTATCGTGTGTAAACTATTATTTACACAAGAATATAATTGAGTTGTTTGAAAATAGAGCAATCCATAAATATATCTTTAATTAAAAAAGCATATATTGGATCAAAATATCATTTATTTTACCAATATTTCAGTTGGCTGAATGCCAACCTTTATCAAGGTATTGTAACATATTTAGGTTGTCAACAACTGTTGTTGTAAAATAAATGATATTTTGATCCAATATATGCCTTTTTAATTAAATAATTGAGTGTGTGTGTTACGTAACTTATTGTGTTATATATCACCTCACTAGAATAGCTACTTAGTTCCTTCATTGTTTAAAGGTCAACCGATATATATGATATTGGTATTTGCAGATTGGCCCTCTCCTGCTTCAAGGAAAATTCAGCCCCAATGGCCGTTGGCAATCTACATGGCGCATGCGCGAGGCCATGTCATTTTTGTTTTTCATCAGATGGACACGCGTAAGCGCTTTTTAAATATATTTATCTATCTTTTTCTTAACTACATTATTAAAAAAATCTTCATTTTTATTTTGAAAAACAACGTTAAATATAAATCAACTAAACATTTATTTAACCTGTTCCCTGATATTTGGCAAACCCATTTTTTTTTATAAATCAAGAAAAGCCATCTTATGTGCATTATATTTGTACAGATATTTTCAGCAAAGAAGGCTTCCCCAATTTGAGAGAGTTCTCCTCCAGACAAGGCAGTGGGGTATATAGTACACCTAGACATAGAATGTAGAATACATGTCAGTGAATAATATAAAGCCAAGTACTGTATACAACCATGTCTATGTAACTTTGTAGCTCCCTTAGTACAACACACAGATACTCATCACCCCTATTTACATATTACTCAATATGTATAAAATTTTAAATAATTATAATTTTGAAAACAGGTATGTAAATATTGTTGCACCAGGTTGCGGCTTGGCAGACTCTTCAGCCTGGATTCTCTCCTGTGCTGGGTCTTGCATCTTACCAGAGCGTGTTTCAACCATCCTACAAATTTATAAAAGGGAATAATGAGATAAGTCTTCTTTAAGTAGCCTCCAGAATCCTTTATTTATTTTCTCACATCAAAGAGAGCAGTGAAGTCACACGTGTACCTAAATACAAATGATGATAATCTAAAAAATAATCTGTTTTAAATAAATATCACAGAATATAAAAATAAATAAATATATAATTTAAATTTCAAATATATTAAAAATAATATAAGAAATACGCCATTAATCATGATGTAACACTTCCCCCTCTCCAGAGGTCGTCACGTCCTCGTGATTGACCTCATCAATTCTTTCAAAATAGGGTTTGATTCTTGAGACATGGACAATCAATGGGTCTTGGCCAGGATTATCTTTTGGTTCAATTAAGTAATTTACGTTGGACAGCTTCTTTAATATTCTATATGGGCCAAAATATTTTCTCAGTAGTTTCTCACACTTTCCTATTTTCCTAATTGGTGTCCAAACTGCTACTAATTCTCCTGGTTCGTAGCTTTTTTCCATGTGTTTCTTGTCATAGTTCTTTTTCATTCCTTCTTGAGTCTTTATTGTGTTGTTAATAACTAATTTTCTTGTTCTGTTTATTTTGTCTAAGTGATGTTTTATGTATTCATCATAATCATCCTTGTCAATGTCCACCGAGATATTCCTGTCGTCCAAAAGAGACGTGGGTTCTCTTCCAAACATCAGGAAAAAGGGAGAATATCCTGTGGTTTCCTGAATTGTAGTATTGTAAGCGTGAGTGATGAATGGGAGTATTTCGTCCCAATTCTTCTGATCAGTGTTCACATACATACTGAGCATATTGATCAATGTTCTATTTAACCGCTCTGTCAATCCATTAGTCTGGGGATGATAGCTCGTTGTGAAGCAATGTTTAATCTTGCACGTTTTCATCACCTCTTTCATTAAATTACTGGTAAATTGAGAGCCTCTGTCACTAATAAGATATTGTGGGGCTCCGTGCCGGAGAAAAACATCCTCTACTAGAAATTTTGAAACTTCTTTCACTGTTGCTTCCGAGACTGCTTTTGTTTCTGCATATCTAGTGTAGTAGTCCGTCAGCACGATTATCCATTTTTTCCTGTTTTTCGTAGATGGCAATGGACCAACAAAGTCAATTCCAATTCTTTCGAAAGGAAAGTTGGCTGGGGGAATGGGCTGTAGTAGTCCAGAAGGTAATTGGTTTGAGCCTTTTCTACTTTGGCAAAGGTGACACGTCTTAACGAACTCTGAGACATCCTTTAGCATGGATGGCCAAAAGTATTTACTCTTTATTCGGTACATGGTTCTGGCGACACCCAGATGACCATTCGACATATGATTGTGATATTCTTTCATAATTTCTCTCTTTTTCTTCTCTGGAACCACAAGCAACCACGCCCTGCCTTCAGGGTTCGGGTTTTTCTTAAAGAGGCATCCATCTTCTACTTTAAAGTTTTGCGCAATTGATCGCCTGCATCCATTAAGGTTTTTCTTAACACTTTCGATAAACTTATCCTCTTCGTCTGTTATTTGATTTAAAAATAGCCTTTCAAAATCCTCATCCCAATCAGTTTCTGGTAAGGGTCCCCTAGATAAGCCATCGGCGTCCAGATGCTTCTTTCCTGATTTATGTATTATATCGAAGTCATATTCTTGAATTTTCAATGCCCATCTTGCCAATCGACCTGTTGGATCCTTCAAGTTTTTGAGCCAGCATAAGGCGTGATGGTCTGTTACTATTTTAAAGTGTCTTCCATAAAGGTAGGGTCGTAATTTTGACATTGACCAGACAACGGCCAGACATTCTTTTTCAGTGGTTGAATAATTTTGCTCCGCTTTACTTAGGGTACGACTCAAATATGAGATCACCTTCTCTTCACCACCGATGTCTTGGACAAGTGTTGCACCTATGCCGATGTTGGACGCATCAGTATGAACATAAGTAGGTGCATTTGGATTGAAGTGACCTAAAATTGGTGGACTTAATAGTGCTGTTTTTAGGGTTTGAAACGCTTCCTCTTGTCTTTCTGTCCAGGTAAATGATACACTTTTTTTTATAAGGTTGGTCAAAGGGTCAGCAATTTTTGAGAAGTCTTTGATAAATTTTCTATAATATGAACACATTCCCAAAAAGGATTGTACTTCTTTGACCTTTTTGGGCCGAGGAAAATTTCTGACAGCTTTGATGTTATGTTCCGCGGGTTTTATACCATGTTTGCTCGTTATATAGCCGAGAATCTCCAATTCTTCAAAAGCAAATCGGCATTTTTTGTCGTTTAACCTTAAATTAGATTCACGAAAACATCTAAAAACAGCTTCAAGTCTTTTGAGGTGCGTTGGAAAATCCGGGCTATATATGATAACATCATCCAGATAACACAAACAAATTTGCCATCTCAGATTTCCAAGCATATTCTCCATATTTCTCTCAAAGGTAGCAGGCGCGTTACAAAGTCCAAAAGGCATCACGTTGAATTCATATAATCCATGCGCTGTAGTGAAAGCTGTTTTCTCTTTGTCTCTTTCTTCGACTTCAACTTGCCAATATCCAGATCTGAGGTCTATTGCTGAGAATTGTGTAGATCCTTGGAGAGTATCCATAACTTCGTCTATTCTAGGGATCGGATAGACATCTTTTACTGTCACATTATTCAGTTTTCTGTAGTCCACACAAAATCTGTATTTACCATCTCGCTTCTTGACTAATATTACTGGAAAAGACCAGGGGCTAGAAGATGGCCTAATTATGCCTTCTGTAAGCATCTCGTCAATTTGCTCTTTTATAATATCTCGTTCTTTAGCACTTACCCGGGAAGGCTTGTGTTTAATTGGCTTCGCGTCTTCTGTGTCTATCCGATGTTTTGCCAAATTGGTTCTCCCTAATCTCGATGAAAAAAGATCTCCATACCTTTCTAAAACTTGTTTTAACTCCTTCTGTTCCTTTGGTGAAAGATTTTCGTTTATTTGGAATCTAGGTTCTTCGTTCTTTTCTACCTCTCTTTCTCGACTCACATTTATTTTTGCTGGACTACTTCCAAAAGCCAATGTTTGGTTTTTCATTATTTTTAACGGTCGAGGATACGGATTAGTTATCCAGATGTGTGTTTCCCTATTTATAACATTGATCAAGCTTCTTGCTAGACGAAGTCCATTTGTTTGAAACATTTTGCTGCTCTCCTCGATAATATATTCTCCATCCTCTGTTTCTACCAATGCCTTGATCAATTTCATGGAACATTCCGGTACAATGGAATCCTTGGCACTCTTTATTTTCAACATTTCAAAATTGATTTCGTCATGATTATTCGTCAAATCGTATTTTATAGTTTCTTGCTTACAATCTATTTTTGCGTTCATTTTCTTAAGGAAATCTCTCCCAAGAATTAATGTCCGTAAATGCGTTTTCAATATCACAAAGTTGTGTGATAATGTTTCGTCATCAATTTTTATATTTAAAAATATACTTCCTACCATGTCCAATTTTTTCCCATCGGGTCCTGCACAAATTTTTGCGAGTTTACTTATACCATGGCCTGTATCGAGGGCCGTTCTGAGGTCGACCACTGAGAGGTCAGCACCTGTATCAACCAAAGCTTCAAAAGTCCCTATCTTGTCCACATTAATTTTTAATTTGTATTTAGGGTCCAACTTCTTGATTCCGTTTATGGTCGACTTGCTTTGATTGACAGATTCAGGCGCGACGCTTAGTTTAAATCTTCCAACACGGAATATCTATTCCGGGTAGGAATATTTGTCTGTGTGCTATGACATACATCAGCATAAAGCCGAGGTCCTGATTTCTCTGATATTTCATTCATTTGGCATTTCTCTTCGACCTTCTCTTGGGTATCTGCTGGATCCTCTTCTAGGATTCTTATAAACTTGACCCTACAATAACGGGCCACGTGCCCTGGCTTGTTACATTTAAAGCAGATTGGTCTTCCATCTTCCGTCCTATTTTTGCTCACTTCTTGGCTTTTATTGTAAGTGTTTCTCTGAAGGTTTGGTTTCGGCACAAAGTTAGGATTATAAGGACGTCTAGGGGTAGAGGGCTGGGGAAAGTTGTTTCGATACTGTCTGGGGGTAGGAGGGGAGTCGTTCTTGTAATTATTGGAAACAGGGGCTTGGGGCCTGGAAGTGGTCTGGTAGTTTCGTGCGGCAGTCGGCGGCACGTACCTCGATTGTTGTTGGGGTCTAGAATAGCGTGGACCGTTATATAGGTTTCTGGATTTCTCTACACGTTCCCGATACTTCTTTTCAAAAGAATCCATTTTCTTGCACACGACAAGAAGGTCATCGGTCGTTTTAGGAGGGTTCAGGTAGAGCGCGAATGAGTACTCTTTTTTCAGTCCTCCAATAACATGTTTAATTTTTGTTTCTTCTTCCATTGCGGGGTCAACCTTGTTGCACAACACTAGAATGTCTTCCGCGAACCTGATTGCTGGTTCATTCCAGTGTTGCATTCTGTTGAGCTTCATTCTAAGTTCTTCTTTATTCGCGTCCAAAGAAAAATCCTGAATGAGGCGGATTTTAATATTTTCCCAGCTCGTGAAACTAGCTTTGTGTAAATTCAACCAGGTTTTAGCGCTTCCCGTCATGTTCATGGCGGCATAACGAGAGATAATGTAGTCTGCCCAATGGTACAAGAAGCCAATTTCTTCAAGAGATTCAATCCATGGGCGAGGGTCTTCCGTTCCATCATACTTGGGGATGTCGATGTTGGGATTCAGGACAACTGGGTCGGAACTAGCATCTCTACCAATTGTTGCACCAGGTTGCGGCTTGGCAGACTCTTCAGCCTGGATTCTCTCCTGTGCTGGGTCTTGCATCTTACCAGAGCGTGTTTCAACCATCCTACAAATTTATAAAAGGGAATAATGAGATAAGTCTTCTTTAAGTAGCCTCCAGAATCCTTTATTTATTTTCTCACATCAAAGAGAGCAGTGAAGTCACACGTGTACCTAAATACAAATGATGATAATCTAAAAATAATCTGTTTTAAATAAATATCATAGAATATAAAAATAAATAAATATATAATTTATATTTCAAATATATTAAAAATAATATAAGAAATACGCCATTAATCATGATGTAACAATATGTATGTTTATAACCGGTTGATACATCTAGAATCATTCATTAGTTTTTATTCCTATAGAAGAGTCGTTAATACCCTAAAGCTTGAAAGGTAAACATTGAATATAACATACTCATCCTTTTTATATGTAAAATAGACACTTCGGCCAGTTGGAGTTTATTTTTATTTTCTCAACGTTTCGACAAAAATCTTTTGTCTTCGTCAGGAGAAGTAAATAAAAATAAAGTATTTGGCAAGGCGTTAAAAATTGTTCTACTCTCCTACTGGCCGAAGTGTCTATTTTTCATGTAAATATGAATGCCGGCCAGGCAGCCTCTATATTTACGATATTCATCCTTGGTGATTTATTTTTCTTTTTCAATTAATTGTCGAAATGAGTCGATTTCTATATATATAAAAATCAATGATGTATGTTTGTTTGTATGTCCGGTATACAAATTCGCAGTAGTTCACTAATTCAAACTAAAATTTCCATACATAGGTAAAAAAATACGGGGAAGACGATAGGCTATTTTAAAAATATCTATAAATCAATTATTAAAACTATATATTCAAATTATTCTACTTAGCTCACGAACAGCGCCCTTTATCAAAGATTAGATTAAATTATGCTGATGCAAACAAATAGATAATGCTAATAACAAACAATTATTTAAAAAAAATATTATCTAAATATATATCACTCGGGTAGATATGCACACGGGTCAATACCGGGGCGAAGCCCGGGTCACCCGTCTAGTATATTAATAAACGTATATAAGACTTGAAATACCTTCGTCATTGCATCCTTTAGTGATCAAATTTATGACACCATCAAATTGTAAAGCTCTCTTTTAGCGCACTCTCTTGTGTCCGTAGTTTTATAAATACCATAACCCACACATCCTCTGTATTTGGTAATTATTTAACAACAACACAGCTTTATTAAGACCACCCTCCTACATGAAAAGAGACTGGAAATTCGCGAAATTTCGGGGCCAACTCACTACAATGAACAACATGTATATAAAATCTTCATTACTCTCCTGCTGGATAAAACATTTGTTTATAAATATTTTAAATATTTCAAGGCGATTGATAAAATAAGAGAAGAAGTGCTCAACTCCACAGACAACGGCTGATTGCTCCCCCTCCCCTCTAAATTGCTTTTCCTCTTCACTCATGTACATATATAACCTTTTAGGGGAATCCCCTTGTAAGACAATAGTGTCTTAATAAAGGTTTTTGTTGTTGTTGTATTAAGACCACCGGTCTTATACAGATTCACCAAAGGTATTTTCTAATCATAACAAATCCCACAATTATCCCAACACAATAGTAAAGGTGTCTGTTGATTAAATCTTTAAAACTACATTTGGAGGATTTATCACACTCTGATGAGCCACGCCCCTTCTATATATATTGTTTTTTCTATACACAAAAATGTGTGTATAAATAATATTTAGATAATAAAATGTTCATTAATCATTATTATATTATTTAAAAAAACATAAATCTGATAATTGTAATAGCTGTAACCTAGTTAAATTAGTGAAAGAGAGAGGAAACATTGTAAAAAGAAAAAATAGAGAAAAAAGAAATGTTTATAATTGGATGCCAATAAATTACAAAATAATTTACACAAAAGTAATTATTTCTAAATTAAAAAATATAATTACCATCAGGAGAGATTTACGTTAATTAGTTACTCTGTGCGAACAGATCCGGCAACACGGATTTTAATTCACAGATTAAAACTCTTTTTCAAAGAATGACCAGAATATACGAGTGAGTAATTAAGCGTTGTGTTTTAACTACTGTACGCTTTTTTATTGGTAATAAATACCTCTTTCTCTCTCTTATACTTTAGAAGCTCTTTACTTTTTGTGCAGTGGAGTAATTTAAACTGATTCCTAGCACGCCATTATTGTGTTTAAACTCGGATTTTTAAAATTTTTTAGCGCAATTTTAAAATCAATTTATCTGTCCCCAGAAAAGCTCAACAGTCCACCATAGCAGCACTACGTACATTTGCATCGTGAGTTGGAGTCGTAAATATGCTTGAAAAAGAAAGACTTTCAGAATATCGAAATATTAAGATTTTTTTTCAATAAAGTGTGCTTGATACAAATCCAAAATAGGTCTCGTTATAAAAGAGTTGATGGACGAGTGGGTAACACCCTCGATTCCCGACAGTCATGAACTGGGATTGAATCCCGCGTTGGACCCTTTGTTTTAACATGTCAATAAACTTCATATATTAATCATTGTTGCAAATATCATAAACAAGGTTGCTCTTTTTGAGAGGTACCTAATAAAGTGATTTAGGAAAAAGGTCTCATTTGATAAAGCACAATTTGGATTATAGATTATAAACACAAGGTAAAAAGACCTAAATTAAAATAAATAAATAATGTGTGACGTTTCTTTAGATAAGTTCTTATTACCTTGTGTTTATAGGCCTCGTTTTGAATATCTTTGTTCAATGGATTGTGCAATATATTCCTCAGGTTTGGTTTATTCTAAATCCTGAGGTATTCTAGAACAATACAATGTCTACACTCATGTACAAAACTAAAGAAAGTGGTACCTATTAGCCTTTATATCGAAATTCAGACAATAACTCTGAAAGTTATTTGATACACAGTGATCTTCATTGAAGACACACGAGATAACCAAGCGTGAACAAAATTGCCTCTGTTTCCTTTAAAAAATAAAATAGACGACCATCAAAAACTTTCCACTTCTTTAAGTTTTGCCTATGAGAGCATATATAAAGAAAAAAATAACAAAAAGCCTTTATTGGGGATACTCATCCCATACAGTATTCTCCCAGATAGGTAAAAAGAAGTCCATAGAAAGTGGAGAATAACATCAACCCTTTCCTCACACTGAGTCGCACTATTGTTTTACCTTTTTTACATTCGAAAGAACACCCTTTTCTGTGTTTTTTCTTTTGAAATTACACGGAGCGCGATATTAATATAATTACTTATTCAATAATTACAATATGAGAAAATATTCTACAATATAGGTTTTAGTTGCCATCATTTGTCTGCCAACTATTTACGGTCCTCTATTTACAAAGAATTGCCAGGTTAAAACAACAGCAGGTATCCAGTAGGGGTTTCTTTCGAAATTCATTATAAAAATTCTCTAGCTGTTTCTGTCTTGAAGGCATTTGAAGGGGGAGAGAGAACACACACAGGATAAAATATATAAAATAATACTCTTAAACCAAGTTAATATGTTCCGGAAGCGTTTGTAAAAGAAATGTCGGGCTAAATAGTTTCAATTTTTGCACACAGATGGCGCGATATTGCACTATGTTTTAAAATATGGATAACGGTCTTTCTGTGAGTTATTTGAGGAAGAGCATTGCTCGATGCAAGTATTTATAAGTATTTCTACTGTTCTCTAAGCTTATGCCATATATTCGTTAAATAACTTCAGCAAGAATTCCTTTTAAATACCGGATATATAAGCATAATAGCCCAATACAATATGTATATAGATTCTATATATTTACTATATATTTGAAATTGAATTATTTGGCGACAACAATAGCAGATGCATGTATTCAATACCATTTGATGGGTTAAACTGGAAAAACCGCTGGGAGGGTTCACCACTGATGAGACAGGCCCTTCCAGTATTTTCCAATGAAATAAGGGTAGTTTGGAAACGTTTTCTTTGTAAAAGAATAATCTTGCAGAATAATTCCATTTCTTGGCTCAAATAAACTGTTTATTTCATGGGATGTTTAGCATTCTATTTTAACTTGGGTTCTCCTGTATAGGAAGATATTTATACCCGAAATCTAAAGAAAACCGTTCAAAATAATTACCAAGAGAAAAAAAAACCTTACCTTCACTGATCGTTTGATGTTACACCTGATACTGAGGATCGAAATTGCTGGACCGTGATGGCGGGCGGCTGGCTTCGGCAACACCGGAGCTAACGTCACACCCGTACTTGCATAATCTGTTTTGATATCCTGCGTCGGCGTTGCCGCGCTGACTTATATTTTCTTTTCCCCATGATTGCCATTTCATCAATATATATAATCCTTTCACCTTGTTGTAGTTAATTAAAGAATAATTAACGTTAAGCGCTGTGTGTGTGTAATCAAATTGAAATACAACAGAAATATCGAAAAATAGCTGTCAAGCCATATATTAGAAGAGTTTGCCTTAGAACTATGTAAAAGTATAATATGTAAATAAGACGATATATATAATAGAGGTAAATGCACTATCTCTCAAATTCGGATTTTAGGGAAAACAACAAAAGGTCCCATTTATGAATATCCAAAATACTGTATATATAGTTTGGTTAGAAGATAGAAACATCTAAAACGCATAGCTTAGCTCTGGGTCAGTGATTTAGTATTTCACACTTTGTAATTTTGTTAATACAACACTAAACATATTACTACACCAAGAAGAAATGCAAATAACAAAATGGTATTTGAAAAAAAAAAGTATAAATGTGATATTGTACTGGGATAAGGTACATAAATTATGAAAAAGAAAAAGGCATCTCCTTATCGTGTAACTGAAAGTTGCTGATGGCTTGCACCATCTATCGGAATAAATATAAATTATTCTCGTTGTTTTTTAATTATTCCAGAATTGCCCAAATATTCATTCTCGATTATTTCTGGAAAATATAAAATCAACGAGAATAGTTGATATTTATTCCGATAGATGGCGCAAGCCATTAGCAACCTTCAGTTGAACGATAAGGAGATCCCTTTTTCTTTTTCGAAATGATATTTGCTAAGAACAAAGGAAAAAACGACGAGTATCTTGGATGACACTCAATACTGAGGTACGATAAACCACAATCCCGGTAGGCTGGCTACACAATTCTACCTTTAAAAATAAAGAAGGCATATCCTGACCAAAAAGCACATGCACTTTTTAGATGGCAGAGCGTCATCTAGTGGAACAGAAATCAACTAAACATTGATTTAACCTGTTCCCTGATATTTGTCCAACCCAATTTCTTGATAAATCAAGAAAAGCCATCCACGAACGCGTTTCGCGCTGTTGGCACTCGTCAGCGTGGAGCAGGCTATACCAATGCTACCAAAAATATTTTTGGTCCCAGAGATTTCGTGAGAAACCAAGAAATGAGTATTTAAGGCAAAACTTGCGCAAATACGCTTTACACCTGAAAAAAAAAAAAAACAATAGAAAAAAAAAATAATAAAAAGGTCAGGTGTTGATATTAAAAATAAAGAAGGCATATCCTGACCAAAAGCACATATGCTTTTTAGATGGCAGAGCGCCAATTCTACCTTTATATAAAATCAGAAACGTGTGGTAAGCATTTCTCCTTCTTAAACAAGGCATAACGTTAACATTTGACAACAAGGCAATATTTCAAATACAAGTTTTGTATGAGAGAAACCTGCTATACAATCTTTACTTTTCAATACATTTCTGGTATCGCTACCGGCGCCTATTTTGCATAAAATCGTTGAAATTATAATTATTTGCATATCATAGATTTTCTTCCTTATAGCGTGTAAATTTTTCACGTCTGTAGAGTGTCGCCTTCTTGTTTAAACAATTTGTAAGACCAGTAGGGTTTACCAGCAGGTTATATTTGACTCATGAAAACGTAAGAATATATACATTTTATAACACAATTTATAGATAATATGCCTCTAGTGAAAATATGTTTACTAGAGCATTGTCCCGTCTCACCAGAAAAAAGTACACAAGAATAGCACAACTTGAAAATATCTTACTGTAATAAAACCCAAATGGCTAAATATTGTCATTAGAGAATAAAGAGCATAAATAACAGATCCCTCTCTATAATACAAATAATAAATATGCTTAATATAAAAATAATTCATAAAAATAACTCTGAAATAAATTTGTTTTTTGAAAAGAGAGAGAGAGAGAGAGAGTGCACATAAAAAAATGTAAAATAAACAATTTTACCAAAAATAAAAGATAACTTCCGACAATCCGACTTAAAATTTTATTTTTAATTTAGAATTTTGCTTCTCGATGCAACTGCTAAGCTAAAAAAGACAATACACGTTGATTGGCTAATGAATTCAACGCTGATTGGCTGATTGAGGTCAGGTGATAGAAGAGAACCAATCATCGAGCGAATAAAAGAAGACACCTACACAGTACACAAAGAAATATAAACTGATTAAAGCGTAGATTATTGATGATATTTAAAAAAACATTCATTTTAAAAAATAGCCCGATAAAAGACAAAACAAAAACAAATGCTTTTAAGCCTAAATCTAAAAGCAATTTTTCTCAACACTCTTCTTTTTTTCTCTTGTATAAAATAGGCTATTTGATAGTGCTTAGAGAGATTTTTTATAAATATAATTACAAGTATGTAAAAAAAGAACTGGATTAAAATATTCCAAACATGATTTATGTGCGTTTGGCACATTATCAAGCAATACATTAAACTGGCTTAAAAACAAAATCGTGAAAAAATGGGATTTAGGCGCTTTTAGCAAATAGGGTAAACATTGGAGATGTATCTGGGGAGTAGGGTGGAGAGAAGGAAACCCAATGGAGGAATATTGTAAACAAAATAAAACAAAACTTCTAGAACTCACTGAATTTTTAAAAAATTAAATTAATGATTAGAAGATATAGAAACATGTCAAATTATTATTTTTTTGAAAATCTCTAATTGAAACAGATTGAAAGGTGATCACGTGATCCATAATAATTTTTTAAACAAAGAGGGATGTTGTAAACATTTATTAATTATTCGATAATTGATCAATTTCAAAGTTGTGATTTTTATAAAAGGATGATGATAATTAATGACGTTCTCTCCGAAATTTGCAAAAAATATGACAGTGGTGCCGAATGTATTATTAATGTATCGCAGAGTGTGTTGTTCAGTGAGAAATTAAAATGTAAAATAAATTATTTGATGTTTCTCTCTCTCTAATATATATAATGAAATTTTAATCTCTCTTCTCTCAATTTTAGTTTATTTTATATATCCTAAATTAACACCGAATGCTATTCTTTATAATGAATGAAAAGACATAGATTAATTTGCAAAATTCAGGTTACTATATTTACATATTTTATTTACATATTATCCCAATATTTGGAGTACAATAACCGCGTGTCTTCTGCTTCAATAATTAACGGATTTGTTCCAAGATTCCTATTAATTTTATACATTAATATTTGCATATTATTATTATTATTATTATATTACTAATATATATTAGTAAATTCAATTTAATTGCTATCTATCGTTCAAACTTTACACAAATAAATTTACTGGCAATGCGTTTCTTTTAAATATCATCAAATATTATTTCAATCAATAATATGTACCTCTACAGACCTATAAGCTTATGTCCATAGTTCACTAAACACCCCTAAGCTGCCTTCCATAGAAAATAGAGGGTATACTCCAAACCAATCCAATACAATAGTAAAGCGGTCTAGAGATTAATTTGGCGAAACCGCTGAGAGGGTTCACTACAGATGAGCCAAGCCCTCTCATTCAATAACTTATATCATTGCAATAAGATCTGGAGAGATAATATTTGATGATATTTACAAGAAACGCATTGCCAGTAAATTTATTTGTGTAAAGTTTGAATATTACCAATAAATACCATACAATGAAAATTCAAGATATATAATATTTCACAATATTTGTTATTTATTAATAAGGAAATTTATTACACTGAGAGTTCAATATTTACTAAAACTCTCTAAAAACGAAATTTACCATCATACAGAGAATGCAGTATTTTTAGATTCATGCAGCATAGAATCAAATCAATAACAGTTCTATGTGAAAACCGAGGAAAAAAGCAATTTTATGAAATTACATATTGCCCGTGTTGACTAAGTAAAGTAAAATCACTGTATATTACATTAATTCCCAGCTTTTATGCAAAATTGTATTAGAATTATAATATGGCGGAGAGGAGGCGGTTCTCTTAGGATATGCAAATCAAATTAGGAAATGCGATAAATTTAATTAACTTGTTAAATTTATTTATCTGAGAAATATATTTGAGAATAAATTAATATTATGTCAAATAAATTTAGGTATTCCAGCTTTTTGCTTCCTCTAAGATGAGATATAGAAATTTATAAATTTAATATATAAATTTGCATATACGTTTTGCATTTTATGCGCCACTCTAATCCACTACTGTATCCCCCTGTATAATTTAATGGTGGTGGTGTCTTGTCCATGGAGCAGATCAGATCGGTCCATGCACCCTGATCACAATACCAGCCAACTGAGGTGGTGGTGGTGTCTTGTCCATCGAGCAGATCAGATCGGTCCGTGCACCCTGATCACAATACCAGCCAACAAAGGTGCCTTGTCCGTATGGATGTCCTCTTCTGGATTGATGTCTGCCATATAGAAGGCTGCAATTATGGCCGGGCAACTGTATATATGGTCCGGAGTGATTTGGATGTTGTGACAGTTATTGCAGTTCCTGTAGGATCTAGTTATGTTTATCTGGGTTTATCTCCATTCCTTTGTACAATTTAATAAAGCATCGCTAAGGTGGGAAAGACAATATCATACTTCTCCTTACAGTACCTGCGGAAGGACCTCTGCGTTACGCCCAAATGGTCCAGACGAGTAGACAGAAGCGGTCTGGTGGATTAAATTGGCGAAACCGCTGGGAGGGTTCACCACTGATGAGCCAAGCCCTCCCAATATATTTTTTCATCGCAGTAAGGACAGTAGAAGTTCGTTTTATGTATAAAAGAAACATTCGCGCTTTTAAATCCTTTTATTTTATATGTATAGATGGCGCGTTATTGCTTTGTGTTAGAGTATAGAATTTCCGAATCCTCGACAAATAATATCATTCCGGACCCAGAAGACCAGACAAGACACTGCTCTCTGCCTTTCTTCTGTTCCCAGCACTTCTATATTCTCTTTGGCAGCCTTGTCATTACTGCCTGGCTTACCGTGGTTCTAGATTTCTGCTCTTCCCGCGACTCTTCTGACCCTTCAAGATGGGGAGAAACTCGTTTCCACAGCCCCAGGTGACCCTGTCGTTCCTTCTGAACCTGATCTATATGACCCTGAGGCAGATACACCCTGATTTAATCTGAATGTATACTTCCAGACTCCATAGACCTGCACACATCACCTGTCCACGCCACAGGATATCTACAGCCACACGAGCCCTTCCTAGCCTACCATCTCCCAAATATCATGGCTTATCTCTGAGTTACTCCTCTGTCCTCTCTCAGGAACCATACTGCGATCACTTATTTCTTTAGAGAATGATAAAGTGCAATTTGGATTATAGAGTAAAAAACAAGGAAATAAGATCAAATATAAATATATATTGGGAGTACAAATAAGTTTTGAGGGATTTGCAAAAGAAGCCACAACAAATATTATATAAATAGCATCGGACCTTGTAAGGATTCATGTTAAGGCTTCATCATTTCCCCAAAAAAATCAGAAGTCTTTTCACTCAAGTGTAAGGAACTTTTTTTTGGTGCTCTAACCATGTCAACCTTTTTGCCAACAAAACACAATTTGCGGGAAGCGCTGCTTTTTTGTTTTAATTTGAAGAAAAGTGCAAATGATGGACATCGATTGCTGTGTGAGGCATATGGTAAACATGCTCTATCAATAAAATCATGTGAGTACTGGTTTCGGCGTTTCAAAAGTGGCGATTTTGACACCAGAGACAAAGAACGCGGAGGGAGGCCAATAAAGTTCGAAGACGCTGAGTTGGAAGCTTTATTGGACGAAGATTCAAGCCAAACTCAAGAGGAGCTCGCTGAAACCTTGGGAGTGACTCAACAAGCGATTTCGAACCGTCTCAAGGTCATGGGTATGGTAAAAAACAAGGAAATTGGGTTCCATATGAACTTAAGCCAGGAAACATCGAGCGCCGTATTTGCACGTGCGAACTACTGCTCAAAAGACAAAATCGGGAGGGTTTTTTTGCATCGAATCGTGACGGGGGACGAAAAGTAGATTCACTACGACAACCCAAAGCGCAGAAAATCGTCGGTTAAGCCCGGTCATGCATCAACTTCAACGGCCAAACCGAATATTCATGGCAAGAAGCTAATGCTGTGCATCTGGTGGGATCAGCTCGGAGTGATCTACTATGAGCTACTTCAGCCTAACGAAACCATCACTGGAGAACGTTACCAACAACAATTGATGCGATTAAGCCGAGCATTGAAGATTAAACGCCCACTATATGCCAAAATACACGACAAGGTGATCTATCAGCACGACAACGCTCGGCCACATGTTGCAAAAGTTGTCAAGGAGACTTTGGAGGCACTTCAATGGGATGTCCTACCCCACCCGCTGTATTCACCAGACATTGCTCCTTCAGACTACCACATGTTCCGTTCGATGACACATGGCCTGGCCGAGCAGCACTTCACTTCTTACGAAGAGGCGAAAAATTGGGTCAATGTTTGGATTGCCTCAAAATACGAGGAATTTTTTCGACACGGAATCCGTATGCTGCCTGAAAGATGGGAAAGAGTCGTAGCTAAAGATGGACAATACTTTGAATGAAATATATTGTACTGATTTCTCTGAATAAAGCTTCGAATTTATAAAAAAATCCCTCAAAACTTATTTGTACTCCTAATAAATAGTGTGTGACGTTTCGGTACAACGCTGTACCTGCATGGTACCGAAACCACACACATTATTAATTTTTTTGGATTTGATCTTAAAACCCCATATGTTCTTAAAAGAATTTACAGGAATTCTGGGCTCAAACTGATGATCCCTTAGAGGGTGGATATCTTCGAATATCTCAGGACATTCATATTGTAAAAATAACTGCAAGTTCAATATATCAACACTCCCCATTATTCCATTTTATTTTATTTATTCAGAAACAGATTTCAATGTCAATTTATCATTTCTGAGTAATTAAACCTTTTTAAAAATATTTATCAACTAACATTTTCTAAGAAAGCATTATGTTTTGAAATACCGTGTTACCTAATAACAATAAACAATGGAAACCAAAATCACTTTACGCATTTAAAAATTCCCCAATTTGTCAGGTTAGTTAATGGTCAACTTAGTACTTGAACGATAAAGGCCATTCAAACTAACAAATAGGGTGATTAAGAATTCCCAAAGGATTTTGACAATTGTCTTGATGGCTGTGAGAGAATTGGTGGGGAATATATCAGCAATTGTGTGGGTGGACACCTAATAAAAGGCTTGTGACATTGTGGTGAAATATGCAACAGTGGTGTTGCCATGTTGCCTTCCAGCCATTATAGCTTCAACTGCAATAAATATTGCAATAGAGTATTTATTTAGGGGTATTTTAAACTGCTTCATGTAGTTCTATTCATATCTAGAGAATATATTTTAATAAATTAGAATATTTCAGGTTCTGTTAACACGCGAAACCAATATGCAAATATTTATTTTGTGTCCATTCAATTTGCATATTCAAATATCGTTTTTAATTAAAATGTATATAAATTCATTTAAAACGATATTTAAATATGCAAATTGAATGGACACAAAATACATATACAATACAAAACAATATATAATTACATATAAAAATAATTGCATAAAATGTGTATGCACATATGTAATTGCAGATACGCTGAAGTGACTCCAGGGTTGCCATTCGAGGAAGGCAAGACTGGAAGTCAATTAGCGACCATCTGACAGATTTACACCCCGAACGTCAATATTTGTCTGTGACTTCATAAATAGCCGTGGTGAGCTCCCGCGCGCAATAGGAATTATCCCTTATCTGGTAGCTCTCTTCCCTACAGAACTCTCCACAGTCTCTCAAGATGATCTGGAAATTCACTTTTTATTTATTGTGATTGCTCTATAGAATATTAGAGAAATTCTAAAACTTCGATCAAAACATTTTAAAATTTTAATAACAACTTTTCAATCTTGCTATCGACTTATGTATTAATCAAGTTTTTAAAATTATATATCATAAATGTAAACGATATCGATTATCAAGGAATAATTATTGAATTCAATCCTTCTATTATTGTGAAAAATATTAAAATAAGTTAATGATGAAACATTGAAGTTATCCCTACCTCAATGGTGAACTTAATTTCTTCAAAATGATTCTTCAGAATTATAAGAAGAGGTTAATCACATAATTAATTTTAGAAAATAATATTCTTATTACTGAAGAACCACGAGAACATATGGATAAGTGTGTATATATTGTTACATCATGATTAATGGCGTATTTCTTATATTATTTTTAATATATTTGAAATTTAAATTATATATTTATTTATTTTTATATAAAATATTCTATGATATTTATTTAAAACAGATTAGATTATCATCATTTGTATTTAGGTACACTGTGACTTCACTGCTCTCTTTGATGTGAGAAAATAAATAAATCATTCTGGAGGTTACTTAAAGTAGACTTATCTCATTATTCCCTTATATAAATTTGTAGGATGGTTGAAACACGCTCTGGTAAGATGCAAGACCCAGCACAGGAGAGAATCAAGGCTGAAGAGTCTGCCAAGCCGCAACCTGGTGCAACAATTGGTAGAGATGCTAGTTCCGACCCAGTTGTCCTGAATCCCAACATCGACATCCCCAAGTATGATGGAACGGAAGACCCTCGCCCATGGATTGAATCTCTTGAAGAAATTGGCTTCCTGTACCATTGGGCAGACTACATTATCTCTCGTTATGCTGCCATGAATATGATTGGTAGCGCCAAAACCTGGCTGAACCTACACAAGATAAGTTTCACCAGCTGGGAAAATTTCAAGAGCCGCCTAATTGAGGATTTTGCCTCAGACGCCAACAAAGAAGAAATTAAGATGAAACTAAACAGGATGCAACAGTGGAATGAACCTGCAATCAGGTTCGCAGAGGATATCCTTGTACTGTGCAACAAGGTCGACCCCCAAATGGAAGAAAAGACTAAAATAAACTGGGTTATTGGAGGGTTAAAGAAAGAATACTCTTTTGCCCTTCACCTAAACCCTCCTAAAAATACCAATGAACTCCTAGAAATTTGTAAGAAGCTGGATTTGTTCGAAAAGAATTACCAAGAACGTGAAGAAAAATCAAAATCTCTATATAATGGACCACGCTCTCCTCGTCCCCATCATCAAGAGCAATGGAAGAATGCTACGTCGTTCAGAAGACCATATCAGAACACCTCCAAGCCCCAGGCCCCCCGCTCCGAGGTACTACCAGAACACCTCCAAGCCCCAGGCCCCCACTCCGAGGTACTACCAGGACAAACCTCTGTCTCAGGTATCTGCCCCTAGACGATCTTACACTCCTAATCCTGAGCCAAAACCGGTCTACCCAAGTAAAACATACAATAAGAATCCAAATTCAATTAGGAATAGGTCAGAAGACGGGAGACCAATCTGCTTTAAATGTAACAAGCCAGGGCACGTGGCCCGTTATTGTAGGGTCAAGTTTATAAGAATCTTAGAAGAGGATCCAGCAGATACCCAAGAGAAGGTCGAAGAGAAATGCCAAATGAATGAAATATCAGAGAAATCAGGACCTCGGCTTTATGCCGATGTATGTCATAACACACAGACAAATATTCCTACCCGGAATAGATATTCCGTGTTGGAAGATTTAAACTAAGCGTCGCGCCTGAATCTGTCAATCAAAGCAAGTCGACCATAAACGGAATCAAGAAGTTGGACCCTAAATACAAATTAAAAATTAACGTGGACAAGATAGGGACTTTTGAAGCTTTGGTTGATACAGGTGCTGACCTCTCAGTGGTCGACCTCAGAACGGCCCTCGATACAGGCCATGGTATAAGTAAACTCGCAAAAATTTGTGCAGGACCCGATGGAAAAAAATTGGACATGGTAGGAAGTATATTTTTAAATATAAAAATTGATGACGAAACATTATCACACAACTTTGTGATATTGAAAACGCATTTACGGACATTAATTCTTGGGAGAGATTTCCTTAAGAAAATGAACGCAAAAATAGATTGTAAGCAAGAAACTATCAAATACGATTTGACGAATAATCATGACGAAATCAATTTTGAAATGTTGAAAATAAAGAGTGCCAAGGATTCCATTGTACCGGAATGTTCCATGAAATTGATCAAGGCATTGGTAGAAACAGAGGATGGAGAATATATTATCGAGGAGAGCAGCAAAATGTTTCAAACAAATGGACTTCGTCTAGCAAGAAGCTTGATCAATGTTATAAATAGGGAAACACACATATGGATAACTAATCCGTATCCTCGACCGTTAAAAATAATGAAAAACCAAACATTGGCTTTTGGAAGTAGTCCAGCGAAAATAAATGTGAGTCGAGAAAGAGAGATAGAAGAGAACAAAGAACCTAGATTCCAAATAAACGAAAATCTTTCACCAAAGGAACAGAAGGAGTTAAAACAAGTTTTAGAAAGGTATGGAGATCTTTTTTCGTCGAGATTAGGGAGAACCAATTTGGCAAAACATCGGATAGACACAGAAGACGCGAAGCCAATTAAACACAAGCCTTACCGGGTAAGTGCTAAAGAACGAGATATTATAAAAGAGCAAATTGACGAGATGCTTACAGAAGGCATAATTAGGCCATCTTCTAGCCCCTGGTCTTTTCCAGTAATATTGGTCAAGAAGCGAGATGGTAAATACAGATTTTGTGTGGACTACAGAAAACTGAATAATGTGACAGTAAAAGATGTCTATCCGATCCCTAGAATAGACGAAGTTATGGATACTCTCCAAGGATCTACACACTTCTCAGCAATAGACCTCAGATCTGGATATTGGCAAGTTGAAGTCGAAGAAAGAGACAAAGAGAAAACAGCTTTCACTACAGCACATGGATTATATGAATTCAACGTGATGCCTTTTGGACTTTGTAACGCGCCTGCTACCTTTGAGAGAAATATGGAGAATATGCTTGGAAATCTGAGATGGCAAATTTGTTTGTGTTATCTGGATGATGTTATCATATATAGCCCGGATTTTCCAACGCACCTCAAAAGACTTGAAGCTGTTTTTAGATGTTTTCGTGAATCTAATTTAAGGTTAAACGACAAAAAATGCCGATTTGCTTTTGAAGAATTGGAGATTCTCGGCTATATAACGAGCAAACATGGTATAAAACCCGCGGAACATAACATCAAAGCTGTCAGAAATTTCCCTCGGCCCAAAAAGGTCAAAGAAGTACAATCCTTTTTGGGAATGTGTTCATATTATAGAAAATTTATCAAAGACTTCTCAAAAATTGCTGACCCTTTGACCAACCTTATAAAAAAAAGTGTATCATTTATCTGGACAGAAAGACAAGAGGAAGCGTTTCAAACCCTAAAAACAGCACTATTAAGTCCACCAATTTTAGGTCACTTCAATCCAAATGCACCTACTTATGTTCATACTGATGCGTCCAACATCGGCATAGGTGCAACACTTGTCCAAGACATCGGTGGTGAAGAGAAGGTGATCTCATATTTGAGTCGTACCCTAAGTAAAGCGGAGCAAAATTATTCAACCACTGAAAAAGAATGTCTGGCCGTTGTCTGGTCAATGTCAAAATTACGACCCTACCTTTATGGAAGACACTTTAAAATAGTAACAGACCACCACGCCTTATGCTGGCTCAAAAACTTGAAGGATCCAACAGGTCGATTGGCAAGATGGGCATTGAAAATTCAAGAATATGACTTCGATATAATACATAAATCAGGAAAGAAACATCTGGACGCCGATGGCTTATCTAGGGGACCCTTACCAGAAACTGATTGGGATGAGGATTTTGAAAGGCTATTTTTAAATCAAATAACAGACGAAGAGGATAAGTTTATCGAAAGTGTTAAGAAAAACCTTAATGGAAGCAGGCGATCAATTGCGCAAAACTTTAAAGTAGAAGATGGATGCCTCTTTAAGAAAAACCCGAACCCTGAAGGCAGGGCGTGGTTGCTTGTGGTTCCAGAGAAGAAAAAGAGAGAAATTATGAAAGAATATCACAATCATATGTCGAATGGCCATCTGGGTGTCGCCAGAACCATGTACCGAATAAAGAGAAAATACTTTTGGCCATCCATGCTAAAGGATGTCTCAGAGTTCGTTAAGACGTGTCATCTTTGCCAAAGTAGAAAAGGCTCAAACCATTTACCTTCTGGACTACTACAGCCCATTCCCCCAGCCAACTTTCCTTTCGAAAGAATTGGAATTGACTTTGTTGGTCCATTGCCATCTACGAAAAACAGGAAAAAATGGATAATCGTGCTGACGGATTACTACACTAGATATGCAGAAACAAAAGCAGTCTCGGAAGCAACAGTGAAAGAAGTTTCAAAATTTCTAGTAGAGGATATTTTTCTCCGGCACGGAGCCCCACAATATCTTATTAGTGACAGAGGCTCTCAATTTACCAGTAATTTAATGAAAGAGGTGATGAAAACGTGCAAGATTAAACATTGCTTCACAACGAACTATCATCCCCAGACTAATGGATTGACAGAGCGGTTAAATAGAACATTGATCAATATGCTCAGTATGTATGTGAACACTGATCAGAAGAATTGGGACGAAATACTCCCATTCATCACTCACGCTTACAATACTACAATTCAGGAAACCACAGGATATTCTCCCTTTTTCCTGATGTTTGGAAGAGAACCCACGTCTCTTTTGGACGACAGGAATATCTCGGTGGACATTGACAAGGATGATTATGATGAATACATAAAACATCACTTAGACAAAATAAACAGAACAAGAAAATTAGTTATTAACAACACAATAAAGACTCAAGAAAGAATGAAAAAGAACTATGACAAGAAACACATGGAAAGAAGCTACGAACCAGGAGAATTAGTAGCAGTTTGGACACCAATTAGGAAAATAGGAAAGTGTGAGAAACTACTGAGAAAATATTTTGGCCCATATAAAATATTAAAGAAGCTGTCCAACGTAAATTACTTAATTGAACCGAAAGATAATCCTGGCCAAGACCCATTGATTGTCCATGTCTCAAGAATCAAACCCTATTTTGAAAGAATTGATGAGGTCAATCACGAGGACGTGACGACCTCTGGAGAGGGGGAAGTGTTACATCATGATTAATGGCGTATTTCTTATATTATTTTTAATATATTTGAAATTTAAATTATATATTTATTTATTTTTATATAAAATATTCTATGATATTTATTTAAAACAGATTAGATTATCATCATTTGTATTTAGGTACACTGTGACTTCACTGCTCTCTTTGATGTGAGAAAATAAATAAATCATTCTGGAGGTTACTTAAAGTAGACTTATCTCATTATTCCCTTATATAAATTTGTAGGATGGTTGAAACACGCTCTGGTAAGATGCAAGACCCAGCACAGGAGAGAATCAAGGCTGAAGAGTCTGCCAAGCCGCAACCTGGTGCAACAATATTTATTGGAATATGCTTGTGGTTTCAGTATATCAAATATAAAATTGTTGATAGTCTGGTTTCAACCAGCTTTTATAACGGACGAGATCCAAGAAAGAGTTTTCGGATTAACTCATTGTACTAAACTAGCCGAGTGACCCGGGCAACGCCCAGGGTTTACCCAAAGGGCCTGCAGAGACTTTAAAAGTATAGATGGTGGCTTAAAAATCGCAATGGGTATATTCAGATTTCCTAGAAGCAGCATTTCAAGTAAGGATAAGTAAAAATACTTTCTAAGTATAAATTCGTTAATTCGACCATGTTTTGATTTCCAGAACCTATGAAATTACAAACAGTAATTCGACAATCCCGATAATTCGACCCCTTGCGATAATTCGACCTTGATTTGATTTCCCATTCTCTGGCCTATCAAATAACAAACGGTAATTCGACAATATTAATTATTCACCACTTCTGATAATTCAACCATTTTAAAATGCAAATTTCGACGATTGATGTTTACTTACAACTTTACTAAAAAAAAGGTATTATAGATGCGAGCAACGAAACATTTTGAACCCATATAATGCAAATTCATATCCTCACTTATAGGGTGTCAAGCCTAAAGGATGCGAATTCATGTCCCTGATTTCTAAAAATTAACATAAAATTGTAGGCTACCAACGCGAATTCGCGTCTACTGGGATCTTTTCCCATACCTTCTTGCCTATTTATCAGTGGGTTGGGTTGGGGGGGAATGTCAGCTGTCCCAATGTACCTGTAAAATGTCACATGCGACCGAGTTCAAGCAGCCATTATTTTTATTTATTTCAAGCTATATAGATTACATTAAAAGAAAATATCATTTTTTAAACATGTTATTATATGAACAACTCGATTTTCATACGGCCCACTGGACCATGTAACTCTGGAATCATAAGTGCAAAAACAGACATCCCTAAAGGACTCCTTTAAAATATCTTTATGAATCTTTTTTAATAATATTCTTAAACATTTTTAATTTTTTTTTCATATTTATTAACTTTTCAATATAGAAAATAAGATAACATAAAAGGGATAAATTCATTTAATGGACCTCACTAAAAACTGCATTTCTAGCCGAGTGACCTGGGCAAAGCCCCAGGTTTACCCTAAAGGCCTGTGAATGGGCAGGATAACCATATGTGTGCCATTGCAAAGATCCTAAATCAATGTATAGAGCACTGGGGAAAATAGTTTTTTTTTTTTTGCTTATCCCTAGTACACGTGGTACAGGCCATGATAATCATGGTGGGTAGTTAGCGACTGCTTTTACTGTAAGCGCACCACATGTCTACACATGTGAAAAGCAGTTTGACTTTGCACTTACAAATGCCAGAGCCCCGTTCGGTTACTTGCACTCGCTGGTGGGGTTGGACTTTTGCAAGAATCGGGGGCCATTGGAGCATTTTTTTTTTTTAAACAGAAAAAAGTGCCCAATGCGGGAATCGAACCCGGGTCCTAGTGGTCGAAAACCAAACGGTTTACCCAGCCTTCCACCGACCAAAAGTCAAAATAATAATAAATATTTTATGAATGAACAAATAATACAAAAAATAGCTTTCAGGTGAGAAACTATAGGCATTGGTGAAAACTTTAAAAAATTATATTGAAAAAAAAAAAGAAAACAAATATTAAAAGAAAATTCAATACAACACAACTATATAGCAAATACAGCCATTATTTCTAGCCGAGTGACCCGGCAACGCCCCGGGTTTAGCCTAAAAACATGTGAAGCGCTAGATAACCATATGTGAGACATTGCATAGATCCTGAATCAATGTATAGAGCACTGGGGAAAATAGGTAAATAAAGACCAAAAATCAAAATACTTAATTATAAATATTTTATTAGTGAACAACTAATACAAAAAAATCCTTTCAGGTGAGAAACTATGTTGTTGATGTTTCTTATCCCCTTGTGTAAAGATTACACGAATTCCATGATCTCATGGAATGGGGTATAGGGGTGCAGCTTTCGTTGATCATGGCACCATGATCCAGGCACACTTTGGTGAAAGTCTGACTTTGCCTGTGATTTGAGGCCATTCCAAATATGGAAGCCTTTGTTTCTGACTCTAACATGAGCACAGACGCAGCTCCTCCGTATCCCTGGAGTGGAACCATTGCTGAGGTCCATCAACTGGGTCAGTTGAACTCAGGATTTTTAAAGAGGGAGTGTCCCTCCTGGTTACAGCATCAAGTCTACCAGAACAAGACTTGATACAATCGTGTAGAGAGTTTACTGTACCTCCCAACAATGTCCACTGCACCACAGGCCAGTTACAGAGGGGTAAGCATGGGAGGTGTGAGAAACTATAGGCATTGGTTGATGAGGCACAATTTGGATTGTAGATTATAAACAAAAGGTAATAAGACCAAATCCAAATATATAAATAGTGTGTGACGTTTCGGTAACAGCGTTGTTACCATCTTCAGACAAAAGTACTGAATGGAAAAAAGGAGCCTACAGCACCCGGTGTTCCCAGGTGGTCACCCTCCCAAGTACTGACCGAGCCCGACGTTGCTTAACTTCGGTGATCGGACGAGAACCGGTGTTTTCAACGTGGTATGGCCGTAGGCCATAGTACTTTTGTCTGAAGATGGAAACAACGCTGTTACCGAAACGTCACACACTATTTATTTATTTGGATTTGGTCTTATTACCTTTTGTTTATAGGCATTGGTGAAACTTTAAACAAATTTTTTGGAAATGAAACAAAAAGTAAAAGAAAACAAATCTTAAAAGAAAATTAAATACAACACAACAATATACCAAATTAGACAACATAAAAGGCATACATTCATTTATTTGAAATAAATATCCAAATAAATAAATAGTGTGTGACGTTTCGGTAACAGCGTTGTTACCATCTTCAGACAAAAGTACTGAATGGAAAAAAGGAGCCTACAGCACCCGGTGTTCCCAGGTGGTCACCCTCCCAAGTACTGACCGAGCCCGACGTTGCTTAACTTCGGTGATCGGACGAGAACCGGTGTTTTCAACGTGGTATGGCCGTAGGCCATAGTACTTTTGTCTGAAGATGGTAACAACGCTGTTACCGAAACGTCACACACTATTTATTTATTTGGATTTGGTCTTATTACCTTTTGTTTATAGGCATTGGTGAAACTTTAAACAAATTTTTTGGAAATGAAACAAAAAGTAAAAGAAAACAAATCTTAAAAGAAAATTAAATACAACACAACAATAAACCAAATTAGACAACATAAAAGGCATACATTCATTTATTTGAAATGAAAAAAAAAATTAAAAGAAAACAAATCTGAAAATAAAATTGAATACAACACAACTATATAGCAGATAAGACAACATAAAAAGGAAAAATTCATTTAAAGGACCTCATTAAAAACTATATTTCTAGTTTTATAAATACGTGGGTTCAACTTTACCCGTATGCTATTCAAAGTTCGCACACGTGAAAAAGCCACATAGAGCTGTCCATGAGTAAACACGGGCTCATGTAGCAAGAGACCCACTCTAGCAAAGGTTTGGCCTTGAGCCTTATTAATAGTCATGGCAAAAGCCAACCTAAGTGGAAACTGACGCCTCTTCAGAATGAAGGGAAGGTTGGTATCTGAAGGAGCCAAAGATATTTTTGGCACCAATACAGTTTGTCCAACTTTGGTCCCTGTCAGTATTTGTGCTTCTAGGACATGAGAGCGCATGCGCTGGATAACCATACGTGTGCCATTGCAGAGACCCTGCTTAGGATTCAAATTTCTAAGGAGCATAACAATAGCACCTATCTTAAGGTTTAACCGGTGTGGAGGCATTCCTGTGGGAGTAAGGCTATTAAGGAATTCAGTAGGGTAGTTATTTTGTTCCTCCACATTCTCACACTCGACACTGTCAACACTGAGAAAACACTGACTCCTGTTTGGTAAGCGATCCAAAACTTTTTCATTAATCTCTAATGAATCTGTGTTTTTTGGCGTTAAAATCACAGACTGGCTAAGGGCGGTAATATCACCATAGGAAGAACCAAATATTTCCTGCACCAGGTCAACCCCATGAAAGATACAGCTTTCTGGAAGAGAAATGAGGCCCTGTTGGTCTGTAGGTAGATCACCATCACCAACTTTAAGTAACCATTGAGAGAAGCTCTGTGCATCAATACCTGCTCGCATATTCTGAGTAAGGCGCAAGATCACAAACAATGGCCATAGCTTGCTTTGCTTAATGCAAGCAGCAACAATTTCAGCTCTTGAAGCTCGAGGTACCACAGGTAGCACTTGGCGAAAGTCACCTCCAAGAACAACAACCTTTCCGCCAAAAGCAAGGTCATAATGCATAATGTCCTTTAGGAGACGATCCACAATTTCAAGTGCTCTGTAGTGGGCCATAGGAGCCTCATCCCAAATAATTAAGGATGATCTACGAATAAGCTCAGCCTCAGAACTATTGGCCGAGATCGCAGCTACAGAATTCTCAAGCAAGGGAATCGGCAGCTTAAACCTGGAATGGACAGTCTGGCCACCTGACAAAAGGGTAGCCGCTATTCCAGTGGAGGCCAGCGGAATGACAATTTTTCCAACGGCTCTAACACAATGAATTAGGGTGTTATAAACATAAGTCTTGCCCGTACCACCAGGCCCATCAATAAAAAAGCAACGTGGATTTACATTGAGGGAATCAACAATTGTGTCAACAATTGACTTTTGATCTGGTGTAAGGGACCTATACATTTCTGTCCCAATTTGCAGCTCTGCATTAACATCAAGGTGATCCTCTCCTGAATCAAGAAGTGGGGTTAGGGGTGCAGGAAGTCCATAATGGTGGCAACTGAGGCGATTTTCTCTCAGCTGGAATTCAAGCTCTCTGAGAGTCATCTGTTCAGCAGCTGCGTCAGATGTTGCACGAGAAAAGTCCTCACTAAGATACCCCTTGCATTTGGTCCACAGTGATACAGGGTCGGTAGGATTATTGTAGATGAGAATTGTCGCAAAGAGCTGCCGCAGTTGACAAGGCATTTGGAACAAAGCCGCCTCAGCTAAGCATGCATCCCATTCAGAATCATCAGCCAATAATCCACGGCGCTGGGCAGCCTCTTTAAAAGTGGAGCAAACAATATCATCCACAGTTCGCAAATCTTCAAAACTCTGAGCACCTGAAACATGTAATAGTAGAAGCCGGAGGTGGTAACGCTCAGAATCTTTAGGATTCACTGAACACATACGTCCAATGCACAAAGCCCCACCCCGAACTCTAGCACTCCATTGATTCTGCCTGAAAACATAAGCGGAAGGTATGTCTCCATATAAAAGTGATCTTGCGGATACATTAACACAATTGAGCTGAAACCAGGCAGTCAGAGTTGTGCGTCTGCGTGAGGCATTTTCAAGAGCCTGTTCTTCACTACCTTCAACAAAATAGACAGATTGAAAATTAGGTAGATGAACAGCTAAGCGACATATGGTATGCGAGTGAGCATGCAAGCGATATTCAAACATTCGCCACATTGCCTCAGGAGCACTTACATACCGAGCGTCAAGAAAGTTTTTGATTTCATCATGTGCCCTGCTTTCCATATCTAATTCTCCAACAGACACTTCCACCTCAGCCCTGTCGTGTCCCTTATATACATACTTGAAAAGATATTTGACACTTTTCACAGAGGCACAGACCTCCACATTAATGTGAGCATTGAACCTAACCAGCAGATAGGGGTTATAGGGAACAACCCAGCGGTTATCCACCTCGTGAGTGCCCACAACTAATGTCTGGCCGTCATCTCGACGTCTGTAGCGAGGATAGCCATTATTGTTAGCCTCAGTCAGCTGCAGGAATGATTTAGGGAAGTCTTTAGTACACTTGCCATCAGACATGCATGGTGAGTGAAGATTGAAGTTTCCACAAGGACCATGGATCATATGTTTACGAACCATGTCATACAGCTGAACCTGCATAGTAGGGCTAGGAATTTCTGCACAAACCAATCTGTCAATGGCATCCCTGTCTCTAGGCTTGTCTTCTTCTCTAAGCATAAACAGCATGTGGGCATGCGGTAAACCGCGTTTTTGGAACTCAACAACATGCACCCGAGCAATGACCACTCCCAATACATGCTGACTAACAATCTCGTGCAGTAATTGTTGTAACTTGAGATTGAAAACTCTAGCCACCAGATCCGGTCTATCAGAAGGATTCTGGTTAGGAAGAAGATTTTCAACCATGTCAGTCCAACGTGGGTTACAGGTAAATGTCACGAATAGGTCAGGTCTTCCAAACTTTCTAACAATGGCCATTGCATCCTGATAGTTTTGTTGCATGGCCCGGGAACTCCCAGGAAAGGAAGATGGAAGAATAAAAATACGGCCTATTCGCACACCCCGAGAATGTTCCTGCTCATGGATATAATCCATCAGACCTTGATATAACTCCACCCTAAGCAGGGACTGATTTTGGCGAATATAGTTCAGGCGATTGCCCTCTGTTTTAACATAGGCATCAACAACATATTGCTGAAATAGTCTCCTGCCATAGTGAATGGGCGAAAAGCCAGGTCTGATGGCCAACCTATAACTATAGAACTGAAGCATGGTAACATGGTTTCTAGTGCTTGTGCGCATGTTTTCTTCATGTAAGATTCCTATTGCCCAACCAGGATCACCGGCAGGAAATAAAAGAGGGTATGTCATTGGGTCACAGTTAGGATTAAGTGGAGAAATACGCACTAAACCACAATCATGCGGAAAAACAGCAATATCTCTGTTAGAAGGTACATGGCCATCTTGATCAACAAAAATGGCCGCAACTTCACTTACACTTGGGGCATTATATCGGCGAAGATCTCTACAATGATTTTGCCGGATGAGCATCTGAACCTGACACATTTGCCGGTTCTCAATGCGAGCCCGGTGTTCCTCAGCTAGTTCCACCTGGTGCATCTGCCTATAAGCAGAAGTATACGGATTCACACGCCTAAGCACAGAATCCAAAAGAGTCAATATACCAGGATGGCATTCCAAAGGCCTAGATGCTGCAATGCGTGTATTATTCGCAGCCTCAGAATCCAAAATATAAAGTTGGGCATAAGACGGGGCTCTGTTTCCATGAGGATGAAGGGGCCCAGTCAAATGATAGATCTGTCCATGGATTCTATAACAAAAAGGCCCCTGTCCAGAAAAGACATCAACCTGCGCACCCATGGAGGCAAATGCCAAAGAGCTGTTGTAGCTCCGAATGTTGGTCTGGAAGTACTTAGCCTCCACACTGTTTGAAGTCATCAATTCCATCATTTCATATGGAAAGGAGGACAAAGTAGGAAGAATAACTTTCCCTTTGTGGCAGCAGGAGCTACCAACAGTTTCGCCAGGGAAATGAAGGGCTGAGCAGTAAGGGCAGACTATATCGAGGCCCCCAATAATATATTCAGTGGGAACAGGAGAAATAGGATTAGGGGCGTTGTTCCCGCGGCGAGTCCTATAAGCGAGTCTTCCACGGCCTCTGCGAGGCATGATACAGAAGCCGCTGAAAAAAAAAAAGCTAAACTAAAAACCAAGTTGAGCAAATACATGTCAAAATAAATTTAATGTAAAAGATCTCAATATAAACAACATATTAAATTGCACAGTGCAAAAATGTAGAAAATTGTATGTATCATATAACATTTTATCATATAACAAATTAAGTAATCAACAATTGATTATACAAATAAATAATTAGCCTCTTATTGAGAAAAATAAAGATGCCAAAGACATTATGAAAGATACTGCAAAAAAGAATTATGAAAGATACGGCAAAAAAGAAAACCAGACACAAAAAATTGAGCAAAATGTAAAATTAAAAACTATAACAAAGAACCCACAAATTAATTTAATCAGAAATACAAAAAAGACGCTGAAAAAAAAAGGTAAAATAAGAACCAAGCAGAGGAAAACTATAAAACTGAAAGCCAGGACAGGCATAAAAAGAAAATTCCAAGCATGTGAGGAAACAATAGATGAAAAAAAAATGTGCAAATAATATGTATATAAAAAAGCAAAGCCCAATTCTAAACCCAAATATTTTTTTTATGAGAAGAACATCAACATATTGCATGATTATGGCAGTCCATAGCTTCCCTGACAAAAATTCACCAAAAAAGTTAAATATTCCAAAATAAGTAAGGCACTTTTGCAGCCCCCCTGACAAAAATTCACTAAAAGAGTTAAGTATCCAAAAAAATATTTTGGTATATATATTGCTAAATGTGTAACAAACATGTATATGAAAAAGCAAAGCTTAATTCTAAGTATTAATATTTCTTTCAATATACAGAAGAAATAAGACACAAAAATGGAGCTAAATTCAAATGAAAAACTATAACAAACAGTTATAAAAGATAATTATTATAGAATAAAGTAATAATTCAATCTACAAATCGAAAAATGTATATATTTATGAAAAACTAAGTTTCAATATTTTTGTTTAATATTTAATATTTAATAATCTACAAATCGAAAAATGTATATATTTATGAAAAACTAAGTTTCAATATTTTTGTTTAATATTTAATATTTAATAATCTACAAATCGAAAAATGTATATATTTATGAAAAACTAAGTTTCAATATTTTTGTTTAATATACAGAAGAAATAAGACACAAAAATGGAGCTAAATTCAAATGAAAAACTATAACAAACAGTTATAAAAGATAATTATTATAGAATAAAGTAATAATTCAATCTACAAATCGAAAAATGTATATATTTAAATGAAAAACTATAACAAAGTACTTACATAATCAAATTAATCAGATATATATATTATTTCAAAACACATTTCTACGGAATTTCAAAACAAATGATTGATGATGATAAATGCAAAAAATCTACGATTGTAAAATAGATTAAATTAAAAAATAAAAATAACTGTTAACATTAGGAAAATAAAAACAGGCCTATGACACGAAGAAAAAAATAACGAAAATTTTGGTATATAGATTGTTATGTGTAGTTCAGAATCTTCGGAGGAGATAGCTCAGGACTTTACAATGGAAAACTCTGTTACGGTATTATCTATATAGATGACAGACGGAAAAAACGCCAGTTTACTATTTAGTCGAGAAATAACTTTCAAAAAAAATTACTCAATGAACATTAATGATAGAATTTAAAAGAGTAAATTATTTGAAAAAAAATTGTGATAGGATTATTAAAAATATTTATATATGAGAGAGAGAAAAAAAATAAATAATAGAAAAAAGGCTAGGTGTTGATATTAAAAACAAATATTCCTAACCCCTCACATGAGTATTTTAGATGTCAGAGGGCCATCTAGTGCAACAAAACTCAACTAAACATTGATATAACTTCTTCCGTGATATTTGGCAAACCCATTTTCTTGATAATTTATTTCATTTTATTAAATTCCACATAAACAGAGTATTTACGCAAACTTGGCCTTAAATACTTATTTCTTGATTTCTCTGGAAGCCTCTAGGTCTGAAATTTTGGTCGTGGAGGCATAACGAGGTCCAACAGCCCGAAATGCGTACGTGGTTGGCCTTTCTGGATTTATCAAGAAAATGGATTGTCCAAATATCACGGAACAAGTTAAATCAACGTTTAGTTGATTCTTGTTCCATTAGATGGTGCTCTGCTATCTAAAAATGCTCATGTGAGCGGTCATGATATGCTTTTTTTTTTTTGGAAAACTGAGAAGCGCCCACCTGGAGATATCATCTTGCCACTTTTCCAGCTGAAAACATTTTTGGCGATAATTGAATAATTTATTTGATCCCTTGTGAATCTCGTGGAATAAAAGTCCCCCCCCTAGACTGACAAGGGCCATTATCCCAAAACCATGGTCTCCAGGTGGACGCTTCTCAGCTTGATAAAGCTGGTGTTGTGGCTTTGTCACCGACTCGAGTCAACTAGCTTGGGGCGACGGTCAATAGATGGCCCATAGTTTTGGCGTTTGTTTTGTCAATAAAAGCATTTATTTTAATAGATCATTATTCTTCCCGAAAAAAATCCATCTATATGCAACGTTCTGGTTACAAAAATGTCGCCAACGCATGAAGTGCTGTTTGCAATTTAAAAAAAAACAATGGGAAAGTGGAAAAATAATATTTGAAACGTAATTAAAATAACAAAGAACAATACACATATGTAAATAGAGCAGGTAAAAAAAAAGAGGTAACTCGCTATTAGTACTCATACCGTACTGCCCAATCCTATGAATGCCAAGCAAAAAAAAAAAAAAAGAATCATACACGTCTAAAATAGTTTCGAATTCTCATAGCAGATGGCGCTCTAATGTATCATATTATAACCTCTATCTTCAAGATATACTTTTAAATATGAAAATGGTGGTGTTGGTGCTTATCTCCATGGTTAAACCAATTCCTGAAGTCCACTCTTCTCCAATTTTGCTAAATATGAAAATAATATATATAAAGAAAAGTACTTATTAGTTCAAAGTAAAATAAATTTGTGAATATTAGAAGTTCTTATATATAGTTTTTCTAGTTTATAAATATTTTTTTATTAGCGAATGAATATGTGCATTATATATTGGCCGAACCTTATATGTGTGATGTAAAGGTTTAATAAAAATAGTACAGATGTTTGTTCAATCATCGATAACGTCCAAATTTATTAATATATTAATCTGAGAAATCTTAACAATGAGCTTCATTTTTTTAATTCCATATTTCTCTATGCTCAATCCAGTGGTATATGTAAAACTGTAAAATTAATAAACCGTTAGTTAGAATAATATTTTGGGATCGACACGAATGAGTTAGTTAACAAAAGGGAAAAATATTGCTCGAATATGGAAATAAGTTTGTTGTAAAATATAACTGTAGCTTCTCTTGGACGTTATATTTTGAGCTTTTTCATGGAATATATAATATAATGAATGATCTTATAGACTTAGAAGAGTTTTTAACAATTGAGTTACCAAATAGGTTTTATCAATAATACATTCAAACATTACCAATAAACTGCCTTATTGTTAAAATTTTTATAAATATTTAAAATTACCTTTAAAAAAATTGGTTTTGTAAATTTTCATCGTAATTTTGATCTCTGTATGTGTGTGGGCTTTAATAATTCAACTATAAAAAATATTACAAATGTATAAATTATTTCTAGGAAATATTTATTAGCGTGTTTATTTGCATATATATGTATGGTCGCGATTTAAAAAAGTTCTCTCCAGTTTCTAGAACCATATTCTACACGTGACTAAACACTACAGTCAGCAGGGAATACAAGAAACCCACAAAAATCTTTCCAACCGAAACAAGATGATTTTAGAAAGAAGAATGTTCACCGTGGTTTTTTATTTTCCACGTGGTCAATAGTCAGTTTTTATTCTACTTGGTGTATTCCTCTGTTAGTTTCCCCAGTGATATAGGTTGTGGGATATAGAAATAAATATTGTACATTTCCTCGACATCTCTCCGGGCGATAACTTGCCTCAATATGTAGCTTCGGTCTGGAAGTAATCACTGTTAGAGTTTCAAAATGTCAATATGCAAATTGATAATTGGTTAAGTTGCATATTCCATTGTAGGAAAATGACGATGTTAGTTATACAATGGGGGGTAAAAGTAAAGAATCAAATAATAAAAAGGATATTTTTTTATTTCAGATTAATAAAGAAAATTTGCATATATGACATTGGTTTGGTATATGTAAGGACAAACGAAAAAAAAAAAAAAAGCGCCTAATTTCATGTTTAATGATTTTTTGTTGAATCATGTATAAAAAACAATGTGTGCGGTAAAAAATATATATAAAAATAAGTATCTATAGAAATACGACAAAATTACTATAAGTACATCAACAGTATATATTGTGTATTAACAGTAATAAAATAAGATTTGCTTTAAGCAATATTGGTTGAGCAAATATTCACCCGGACTAAATCCAGGCGAAGCCGAGTTATCTGTGGTTAAAGAATAAAATATAAGGAAATAGCTCGTGTCATCTATATATAAAATATGAAATTTTTTACCGCAAATCTTCCTATTTTTACAAATAAAATAACAGATGAGCCAACCCTCACAATATTTTGTTCATCACAGAAAGAACAATAGTAGGTGGTTATATTTGTATAAAAGAAAATAAACCTCAAAAAATAACTCAAATTTTCAACACAAGGTAATAAGACCAAATCCAAATAAATAAATAGTGTGTGACGTTTCGGTAACAACGTTGTTACCGAAACGTCACACACTATTTATTTATTTGGATTTGGTCTTATTACCTTGTGTTTATAGTATATAATTCAAATTGTGCCTTATCAACTGAAATCTTCTTATTCAATATGTATTTATACCTAAGAGGTTTGGGTAGATAGCTTTTTTTGTGTGTAGTCAGATACATGTGGGGTACATTAGTGAATGTGGTACATCTAATAGGTAGTTCATTATGTGTTTTTAAATATGTATTAAAGTTTATATTATAGTTTAATTTCACATATCATTATTCCAACATCGTTTTACACCAGTCTCTTATACTCTCCTCTTATTCAGTTTACTACAACTATATATACATATGAGAATAACAATAAAATATTCCACGAGTTCAGAACAGACAAGGTAAATAGAGATATTTCTGTTTGTATCGAGTAAATCTGTTATGTAGTAGTGATTTTTGGGAATATTAAAAGGAAGAATGTTGTAAAGGTTGAAGCTATATAAGAAAGAATCATTGTTATATGTTACAATTTAATCCCCATGAGAGACCATAGCCTGAATCAATGGTTAAACCTGGACTTTCCTTTAGTTGGTCTCTAATCAGAGATTCTTTCATGTCAGACTAAGTCATGAGGAGTCCTTCAACTGGAACAGATTCTATGATGGGAGAACTTTTCAAAGAAAGACCGTGTATAGCTATTTTTGAACATAATTTTCTGGTTGGAAGATAGTTTGTTTGGAAAATAACATATAGTTATACCTATGGTATACAGTATTTTTTAACTCAATTCCTGACGTTTCAATGATTCACTGAAAAGTCGGAAATTTAAAAAAGGGTTGATATAGTTATAACTTTTCCAATATTTGTAGCTATGGCTTTTAAGCGGTCTCTTATGGGAGATTCTAACGCATATGCTTATTATTTAATTTCACACACACAACACATCCACAATGTAAAATAAAGTTTTTTTAACTACATTTCAATCACATTTGTAGTTTTCTCAAAGTAAGCCCATCTCTCCAAGCAGGTTTCCATAGCCTCCCATCTCGCCAAACGTGTAGTTCTAAGCACAGTGGGAAACTCCAAAGATTTATCAGAATTTGCATAAGTTAATCAGGTTATTGCGGCGGCCCTGGTGTGGAGATTAATTGTCCTGTGGGGATGACGTTTTCCACAATAGCCATGTGGAGCTCCTATTCTATATAGAATATAAGGATTTATCGCGCCATCTGTACTTGATTTCGGGAACTATTTTAAACGCAATTTTTTTATATATGCAGCAACTTTCTACTTCTCCCTTCAAATTATGAAAAATATTTGGAAAGCCTGGCTTAAACCACTAAGAGGGTTTTCCCCTGATGAGCCAAGACTTCACAATATTGTTTTTCATACAAGAAAGTACAGTGCATAAATTCAAGCATTATATATTATACCTCTTGTGTTTTTATCATAAAGTCCACCCTGAGCTAAATAAGGCTGTTAGTCCGAAACCATGGTCTCTAGGTGGACGCTTCTCAGTTTACCAAAGCTGGTGTTGTGGCTTTGTCACCGACCCGAGGCCGCTAGCTTGAGAAAGGCTGTCAATAGATGGCGTTTATATTGGACAAATACTATGGAAGATGCCTAAATCAATGTTTAGTTGATTCCTGTTCCATTATATGGCGCTCTGACATCTGAAATGATAATGTGAGAGGTCAGGATATGTCATTGTTATTTTTAATATCAACACCTGACCTTTGTTTTTCTATTTTTCATTATTTTGTTCACACACATAATAACATGACAAATTTATAAGGCTTGCTAGACTTGATATTATGCGCTATGGCTTTATTATATTTATTCTTTATGATATATTAGTAATTTTACTCCATATTGAAAGATTTTGGTTTATATTGAAAACACTAATTTATTTATTAAATTGAACTGAAGAAATGCGGGGGGAGGGGGGTTTTATTCACTGAAGAGATAAATTCTAAACTATTTTCCTTTTTCCATAAAGATAATAATAAAAAGTCAAACATATATCTATATATACACATGTCTATATTTGCACAGGAAATAAAATCCTGTTATATTCAATATAAAAAACGCCACATTTAATATATCAAATAAATATTTACTTATACGAAATATTTCCTTCCTAAAAGTGATGTAGAGAAAAATCCAGTCTGTGAATAAATAAATCCTAATGCCTTTTAAGCCTGGCACTACTGGATTCAAAGATGACTTCTATGTATGCGTCATGAATGAAACATGTTTTCAAATCTTCTTTGGCGCAAGTTTATCTCCATGTGCATAAACATCTATTTCCCATCAAATATTTGACGTTTCTATAGAAAGAAATAAGCATATTTCCTAAATAATAATTATTAAACATTTTAACGATAGATGGCAAATTGATTTATAAATATAATTCGCTAATTAAAGATTTTATATGAAATCATATTTGCATAAGAGTATAACTCGATGCAATTTCTTCTATTATATGTATGCACCCCTAAAGACCTATAGTTTTGTATACATTTGTTAAGTCGCATATTTTGGAATGAGCTATTGAGAAATATCATATTTGAAAGTTGGATATTTTAAGGAAAATAATTTCTTAATGTGCGTGAGGAGAGAAAAGTTATTTTTTATTAATATTCAAACTATCCACACCCATATTTTACTAATTTTATTTTCTCCATAATATAAATTTATATATCATTTTTTTTCTCCCCGTTGAATATAAACAAAAATATTTTAAAACTTAATTCTTTTGAGACGTTATGTGGCGCTGAGTTTGTAGTTGACACACATTAATATGTTATAACACCTTGATAAAGGTTGGCGTTCAGCCAACTGAAATATTGGTAAAATAAATGATATTTTGATCCAATATATACCTTTTTATTTAAATAAATGTATTATTGAGAAAAACCCTCTCATTTATCTCTAGTAAGATAAAATTGGGGGTTTAAGACTGGCTACTTTTCTAGAACCGTTCATTGAAAGAACCAATGATACAATAAAATATATAATCGTATATATATATATTTACACTTTGCATATCTCCCTGCCAATATTATTATTTAATTACTTCAGATTTTAATAAATTCCCTTACGTACTATATAAGTCAAACAAGACAAATACAACATTAGAACGGTTTGGTAGATTAAACTGGCGAAACCGCTAGATGAGTCCATCATTGATGTACCAGACCATTTTAATTTATTTTCTCCTTCAGTAGGAACCGGAGAACATTCTTTTAATAATATATATATGTTATATTAAAATATTATTCTATTTATAATTATATTTCATGGATCCAAATACTCTGTTAGATCGACCGCCAGAGGTCGTGTTTCCCCTATAAAAACTCGTTGTTGTTTTATCCCAACGGCCGGCTCAAAACTTTGTACATTATGTAAATATTATTTTGTTTTTCTTGTTTACTCGCCTTAAGCCAGGCAGCACTTTTATCAAACCATGTTTTGTATATATTCCTTTAGCCCAATTAAAGCAATTTCTGATCAAACCTATTTTTATTATTATTCCTTCAAGATTTTAACCACGACTGCATTACCATAGCATAATCCTCAATTAATCTCAAAACAACAGAAATCTCATCTTTATTTATAGCATATATATATAACGATATGAAAGGTTTTAAACGTTTATACATTTCATCAATAGATATATTTCTAAAAATTAGCCACTAACATATCTTTGTAAATGGAAAATAGTACAAAAGTGAAATTGTACTGGAGCCAGGTTGATAAATAAAGACATCTACTAATCGTGCAACTAAAAGTTGATGATGGTTTGCGTCATCTGTCGGAATAAATATCAAATAATCTTTGATTTTTCAAATTATTTCAGAATTGGCCAAATATTTTCTTTTGATAAATCAAGAAAATCTTACCAACTATGTACACTTTTCAGACTGTTTCAGGCTCTCAGGATGCTTTAAAGTCGAGGTTTTCTGGTTGTTGAGGGGATAACAGCTTGAAATGCGTACGGGGTTTGCTTTTTATTATTATTATTTTATTATTATTATTTACTAAGAGAGAAAGGGTATTTAGCCTATTCTGTAAAAAAATAAAAAAATTGCGATAAGTTGATATTTATTCCGATAGATGGCGCAAGCCATCATCAACTTTTAAAATGCTCAATATGGAGATGAAATTTCTTACAATATCTACCTATGGCATTGAAAGAAGAGAGAGATTATGAGAATCAAGTTCTGTCTCGGGTATTAGTCCCCGTCGGTTTATCCCCACGTCAAATGTTTGTAGAATTGAGGTGATATGTCTGGGGAACCTAGTGGGTGTGAAATCTCTTCGCTCAGGAGGGATTAACCAGTTGTTCTTGTCAGAGAAGATAATCCTATCGTGTTTGATCCAACATGTCTCCTACTGAAAGGTAGCGTATTGCTGGGTGTGTTTGGTTAGACAATTTATGAATTGGTTGTTTTTATCTGTCCTTTATAATTAATTTTATGTTAATATTGATGACAATTACAGATATATATGCATCATACAATGTACAATGAGCATGGCGCCTCTGCCAGCGCTGCAGAGTTTGGTGGAGAATCACAAACGGGTCTCCAGCGACACCACGTATTTCGCGATGTACGAGGAAAACGTAGATCGCGTGCTTCGCCGCTGAGGTGATGGCGTGGTCCTCAAAATTAGATATAATAGCATTAGGTTTCGCAAGAATGATATATTCATTAATAAAAATAACTTATCAAGTTTTTATTATGTGTTTATTCATTTAAGATGTAAAAAACATAACAAAACTAAAAATATGGTTTCTTGAAACGTGGTGTCGTCATAAAACATATTAGATTAAGCATTTGTAAAATCTTTCGAATGTTAACACAAGGTAATAAGACCATATCCAAATAAATATTGTGTGACGTTTCGGTAACAGCGTTTTTACCATCTTCAGACAAAAGTACTGAATGAGAAATTTTACCACAGCATGGGTTAAATAGTTACTGTTATCAAGTGTCTAAACAAGATAGCAGATAAGAAGAATATAATTTTCTGAGAAACACAGATAATTATTCTTAGAAAATATAAGTGTAAAAACCCCACTTTTTAAAAAATATAATTAAAAGCATATCTATAAATATCATTGATATTTCCTTTTTCTTTCTTTCTGTTAATTGTAGCACATTTCTTTTGAATGAAAAATGCTTCTTTAAGCTCTTGTGCCTTATCATCTTTCGAATTTTATGTGCCTTTTCAAACTCCATTGTGTCCTATTCGACACTCACAACAACACGCATGTCAAATAGATATAGGTGTCGCGGAGGTAAACCGCTGTACCACGAGAAAACTTTCCCTGTAATGCTTCAAGAAGTTGAAGACTCCAGAAATGAACTTGGACAAATTTTAAAAGAGACATGTTTATTGTAACAGCTAGTAGCGCGCTCTCCTCTAGCCACGAGCTCTTCTGTCGGCACAGGCAGCATCTCCTTTTATAAAGGCAAAAATACAAACAAAAGGAAATATACAAAATATATATTTACATATATAGAAGAAATCAAAGTATATTTTTACATATAGGAGAAATATTCTCCACCAATAGGATTCAGTATTACACCTAGGATCGTAGATAATGTAGAATATGTAAATAGGTAGCCGAATAAACGTTGTTGCATTTATATGTAGACATAGATGTATATTACAAGTTTTTTATATTCCTTTTAAATCGTAATTGACCAAGTTTAAATGAAAAGCTTTCTAAATACCTTATTTGCACCAAACTTCGAATACATATGTAAAGAAATGTCGAGAAAATTAGGTAGTTTTTTAAAATTAATTTTAAAATATTTCTGCGTTTTTAATTATATACAAGTAGTTTGGTATTTTACCGTTATGAGGCACCCTCGTGTGTTTATTTTTCTAACTTATTAAATGCATATATTTAAGGGATGCTTCTATTTTTATTGACTCTTATACGAATTCACATATATATGTAAAAAGAGCTGTCCAAAATTTTCACCTTTTCCAGTTCAAATTATATTTTTTCAGATAAATTTTTCAGTGTATTTATACACCACACCTAAATCATTATTTTATGACCTATTATTTGTTATATGCTATGTAGTCTCTATATATTCGTTTTTAAAATGCAATTTAATGCACTTTTTAATTCCATTCTTTGTTTTGCTGACAACTGACATCCCTCCTTCCCTTAAAAAAAAACATTTGCTATTAATTCTTCTTATTTTTGTTTAGGATTTTTAAATTAGTTTTTAAATGAGTTTCTGAATGGAATTTTAAAATGGACTTTTTTAGGTTATTTTTCTACCAAATACAATTTCCCACAAGCAGGTACAGGAAAGGGACACTGACTTATTTTTATGCCACCTACCACAGTTTTAAAAGTAAAAACGACGAATTTTGCAATGTGTTTCTTTATTAAATATTCGTCAAGCTTTCGCGTCTTATCTCTTCTTCAGGCCAGAGTAGACATACGCAAAGTACAACATTCGAAAGCTTTGTGAAAACTTAATAAAAAAGAACATTGATATTCGTCTTTTTACCTTTAATTCCGCGTATTTGCGTATTTTATTTTAAATTACTTGAAAAGAATTACACATTAATTATTTTTCACAGTGATATAGAATTTATATAAAATGAATTATATATTCGTGAATTAAAAAAAATAGGTAGGTAAACTATACATATTTACAACAAAATTAAAAGGTATTCTCAATATATGGTCAAAAATAAACGAATAGTCAATGACGAAAATAAAATAAATGTTTTTAAAAAAGAAAATATTTGCATTTTAGATTATATAATATGGATATATTAAAGAATCTCAATCACAGGATTACAAAGAGTCATTTCTGCACATGGTTTATAGTGTGTGAAGTTACTCAATGTTTACACTACAGTAAGCAAGTACTTAAGTTCTGTACGAAAGACAGAGTTGAGACTACTACCAGCCTCACATGCCCCATTATATATAGAGCATTATATCACAGGGTATTAGCGCATGGCATCTATGGACAAGGTACCCGTTTACCGTTATTATTCCTCTCTCTTTTATAAATAATAAACACATTTGTAATGGCCTTGCTGAATTGAAAAATAGTTTGGGAGAGCTTGGCTCAACAGTGCTGAACACTCTCATCAGTTTCGCCAATTTTATCTACTAGACCGATATAATAATGCATGCGGGCATCTAATATGATATTGGGCTTAATATGGTATTAAATTGGTGAAACCACTGGGAGGGTTCACCACTGATGAGCCAAGCCTTCCTACTATATTTTTTATCGCAATAAAGACAGTAGGAAGATTTATTTATTGACAAAAGAAACAAAAATTGTAAAATGGCATTATTTCTTGTACATAACACTTTGTTTTGGTATTTAACATATATACATATTGGCTCAATAGATTCGATTAATAAGATTCCAAGTTATTGCTCGGAAACAGAAACCAGAAGTTCATTACTTCGAGAGAGAGTCAACAGTTTGTCATATTTACCTGTGAACTTTGCAATTATTTTTGGCATTTATGTTTCTTTTGATATCTATCATCAAATTTATCTCTATAGAGACCTTACTGTAATGATATGTTTTCAATGATGGATATTTGATCATCTATATTGTAGCAGAGTATTAATTATTCTATGAAAATATATTTTTTAATTTCGATATTTGTATTTTGATACACTATAAAATTTTCTCATTGCATCTCTGCCATTTTATTAGTCTCAATCTGATTTTACATTAAATAAATTGCCGTTTGTCATCCTGAAGTTTGTCTTCCCTAATTTTCTACGTTACAATATAATGATAGAAACATATTTGCTAAAATTAATTGCAAAATATATCGATAGATGGCATTTTAAATTAGAAAACATCAAATAAGGTACCGTGGGTATACTACTGTGTAGTAGTTTTACTTTAAATAAACCCATTGGGTTAATTCTATCAACAGCCTCGACCTAAGTAAATATATATATATTAGCTGACTACCTATGTCCCCATTGACACATACCTATCTATACTAAATACTTCGGGGTGTATATATCTTATC
>CP092869.1:67585747-67617039 GCA_030710605.1 Cordylochernes scorpioides
TTTAAGTTGACGAACTTATTTTTCTTGGAAATTAAATTTTTATCATCTTTAATTTTCTTCTTATATATAAAACATTTACTACTGTCCATACTGCAAGTGAATAATATTGGAAGGGCTTGGCTCATCAGTGGTGAACCCTCCCAGCGGTTTCGTCAGTTTAAACAACTATACCACTATGGGATTGTATGATTGACTGAATCACTTTATAAGGATTTTATTGTGTAGAACAATATTGGTTTGAGCCACGTTCAATCTATCCAATCAAGGGCAATACCAAGTGCCATTAAAACATATTGTATTAAAAGTCATTCCAGGATGATTTAATATTCATATAATATTCATATACAAGGGAATACTTTATTGAATTTTGAACTCAAGTTGAACAATTAACTTTTATCACCGAATGTAATCTCTCAACTTTTACTTAAATTGATACCCATAGAATCATCAAACTGTGTGCATAGCTTGGCAAAAATTCCACTCTTAACAGACTATATAGAATCCAGAATAATCAAATTTGATCTAGCTCAACTGTCCATTGAAGATCTAATTACTTACGAACCCCATGCTCCAAGTATAGTCAAATCATTCTTACACGCAAAAATGAATGAAATTTTTGAGAATACTAATGAAATTTTCAGAAGCTTTTTCGTATTGGGAATTCCAAGATTTTTCCGTCCAAATTTTTATAATATCCAATTCATTACAGATCATGGCAATTTTGGGAAATTTTTGGCAACTATCGGCGCCGTGAAGGAACCAGGATGCTTCTGCGGAGGTGAAATTCAAGACGCGAGACATCTACTTCTGGAGTGCCCAATTTTCCGGGATTTTAGGGAAAATAGATTTGGTCGTATTAGACAGCTTGATGAATTTGTAGACAAAAAAGAAAAGTTTAAAAATTTTGATCAATTTTGTAAATACATATACAACTTTCTCTTGAATTGGAAAAAAGAGAAGGAATCTTAGAAAAAAAAAAGAACTGCGATGCTTGCTCTGTGTGTTTTGCTTTGTTGTTTGTTTTTCTCTTTGGACAATTTTCTTTAGTTAATTTATGTAAAATAATGAATTGAACAGGATTGTATATAGCCGAATAGCTGTAATGCAGTGAAATGTATTGACGCTAATATCCCTGAGTTTGGGATATCGCGTTTCATGATGTTAATAAAGATACCCATAGAAAATCAATTAAAAAAACAAAACGCCTTTTTTGAGGACACTCGTCCCATACAGTATTCTCGCCATATGTGTAAACAGAAGTAAACATAACAGTTATCTACAGAAAGTGGATATTAACATCAACCTTTCTTCAAGTTGGATCCATCATCTGTGTTACACCTATTGTCTGTGTTGTTTTTCAGAATTTGTGAAAAGCTAATGCACTGGGTTTAAATTTCATGATTTTTGCTATTAAACATATAGCTATGTATAAGACGAGTAATCCTTTCAATATATTATAATAACGAATAGATTCAAAAAAGGATAAGTTTCTTTATTGGTAAAATCGATTTTACCAATAAAGAAACTTATCCTTTTTTTAATCTATTCGTTATTATAATATAGCTATGTGTTTTCAATACCAATCTGTTGACGTAGAATTCTTCTCCTCCAGTGCCGGAAAATAAAGCATTCAGTGTAGAAAGCCATGTCTAAATTCGCTATTGCACAAAGTGTACTTTAAGTTCTTAGATTTCAATAATAAAACGTGATTAGGTTTAAATAGTGAAAAGAAGCCTCTAACTTGGACAACGCATCGCCTTACAGTCATTTGAATATCACGGTAGAAAGTCAATTCAACTTATCAATATGGCATCTAAGTTTCAACCAGTTAGATGAAGAAGTGAGCGTTTTAATTAAAATAAAATCATCTGTGTATGATTTATATTCCTTATACGATAATAACAAGGCGAAGGAAGACGAGTATCTTTATTGGTGCATAAGAGCAAGCTTTCGGGCAAAAGCCCTTCGACTGGCAAGATATAACGACACTGTGGATGGTTTATATTCCATTTTAAAATTGTGTTTTCAAATATTTGATGAAGAGAGATCATTTGTATAAGAATGTATAACAATCATTATATTTTTATCTTGATTTCCTGTAGAGAACATTCAACTCCGATGGGAAGATAAAGGTTGTTAAATATATTTAAAGTAAAATGATCATTGGAAAGCATGAAATATCACCATTCAAATATACTTCTGTGGACATTACGCTCCAGGAATCACGGTTACCTCAAGAGAGTGAGTGGACATATAAATCCATAGTGATAACAATCGATACCTTTTCTTTAACGCCATTTTGAGGTAGTTGCTCTAATATTTTTAATCATCGTTAATTTTTCTATATACTTAAACTGATAACAGCGAGGAGCCTTGAGATATGATGCAAGATGAATTAGTGCGCATTGAATGTTGCGTCAAACTCTGCTGCATTAAGTTTAGGAGAATTTCTGCAATTTACACCATGCAAGTAACACAATAATACTACGTGATGTTTCAAATGATATCGAGATTGATGTATTGCTATTTCCGCTCAAGATCTGGTTCCCGAATAATCAACTCTAAAACATTAAATATTTCCGTGTATTATGATTAAGACAAATTGTACAAGTTACAAAGAAACAAATAATACCATGCGATATATGTTGGGATATATCAAAAGATTGATTTTCAGATAATTCGACTGAAGTTATCGTTAACGGTATACTCACTTTAAATCTCTAAATGTTCTCAAAATAGAACCTCTAGATCCAAATGTAAATGAAGAAAAACTTAATTTCTACAAATATCTGTTGCCAATTACATTGAAGTTATATACATCAACCAATATGTTAAAGAAATATCATTAAATTACCAATTTTATGTTCGTACCATTTTACAAGTTATGCCATATTTTAGAAACAAATCAAATTATCTAGTTCAAAGCATTTTGAAGAATTATCCCGCTGATTTATCAAATATTTACCGCAATTGAAATTTCAATGATCATGCATTAGGCATGGACGTAGGCTGATGCAATTATGGCTTATTTGCCATAAGAACCTTTAATTTGATAGCTTGGTGAGAAGTTCAAGTTATGGCGCTTCGATTCAAAACTCGACTATATATGTGAAGCCCCAAAATAGATCTGAATTTGCTTTGAGTTATGAAGAAATTCAAATATTACAGCATTATTTATATGGGAAATCCTGCTTATCTATCTCTCATGAAAGAATATTATTTGGTGAAACACTGTATTGAGTCTATATTTCTTTTGAAAACAGTAAGAGGCGGCGCCGGGGCTGCAACATCTGGCCTCTGGCATAGGCCGCATGGAACCTGTTAATACATTTCCAACCTTGGAAAAAGCCCTGTGAAAAATTTTAATTCTTCGACAAAGAAAAGCATCTGCCCCCCTTGGAGTAAGCAGCATTGAAACCTAATGATGGAGCCAGGGCTGTTACAACTGAACCTTGGCATAAACCACATGGAAACCTGCTGGAGGAACCAGTGTTGCAACATCTGGATCTTGGCATAAACCACATGGAAACCTGCTGGAGGAACCAGTGCTGCAATATCTGGACCTTGGCATAAACCACATGGAAACCTGCTGGAGGAACCAGTGTTGCAACATCTGGACCTTGGCATAGACCGCATGGAAACCTGGTGGATGAACCAGTGTTGCAACATCTGGACCTTGGCATAGACCGCATGGAAACCTGCTGGAGGAACCAGTGCTGCAATATCTGGACCTTGGCATAAACCACATGGAAACCTGCTGGAGGAACCAGTGTTGCAACATCTGGACCTTGGCATAGACCGCATGGAAACCTGCTGTAGGAGCCAGTGTTGCAACATCTGGACCTTGGCATAAACCACATGGAAACCTGCTGGAGGAACCAGTGTTGCAACATCTGGACCTTGGCATAGACCGCATGGAAACCTGGTGGAGGAACCAGTGTTGCAACATCTGGACCTTGGCATAAACCACATGGAAACCTGGTGGAGGAACCAGTGTTGCAACATCTGGACCTTGGCATAGACCGCATGGAAACCTGCTGGAGGAACCAGTGCTGCAATATCTGGACCTTGGCATAAACCACATGGAAACCTGGTGGAGGAACCAGTGTTGCAACATCTGGACCATGGCATAGACCGCATGAAAACCTGGTGAGGAACCAGGGCTGTTACACCTGGACCTTGGCATAAACCACATGGAAACCTGCTGTAGGAACCAGTGTTGCAACATCTGGACCTTGGCATAAACCACATGGAAATCTGCTGGAGGAACCAGTGTTGCAACACCTGGACCTTGGCATAAACCACATGGAAACCTGCTGGAGGGACCAGTATTGCAACATCTGGACCTTGGCATAAACCACATGGAAACCTGCTGGAGTAACCAGTGTTGCAACATCTGGACCTTGGCATAAACCAAATGGAAACCTGCTGGAGGGACCAGTGTTGCAACATCTGGACCTTGGCATAGACCGCATGGAAACCTGGTGGATGAACCAGTGTTTCAACATCTGGACCTTGGCATAGACCGCATGGAAACCTGGTGGATGAACCAGTGTTGCAACATCTGGACCTTGGCATAAACCACATGGAAACCTGGTGGAGGAACCAGTGTTGCAACATCTGGACCTTGGCATAGACCGCATGGAAACCTGGTGGATGAACCAGTGTTGCAACATCTGGACCTTGGCATAGACCGCATGGAAACCTGGTGGATGAACCAATGTTGCAACATCTGGACCTTGGCATAAACCACATGGAAACCTGCTGGAGGGACCAGTGTTGCAACATCTGGACCTTGGCATAGACCGCATGGAAACCTGGTGGATGAACCAGTGTTGCAACATCTGGACCTTGGCATAGACCGCATGGAAACCTGGTGGATGAACCAGTGTTGCAACATCTGGACCTTGGCATAAACCACATGGAAACCTGGTGGAGGAACCAGTGTTGCAACATCTGGACCATGGCATAGACCGCATGAAAACCTGGTGAGGAACCAGGGCTGTTACACCTGGACCTTGGCATAGACCGCATGGAAACCTGGTGGAGGAACCAGTGTTGCAACATCTGGACCTTTAACATAGACTGCATGGAAACCTGGTGGAGGAACCAGTGTTGCAACATCTGGACCTTGGCATAGACCGCATGGAAACCTGCTGGAGGAACCAGTGTTGCAACATCTGGACCTTGGCATAGACCGCATGGAAACCTGGTGGAGGAACCAGTGTTGCAACATCTGGACCTTGGCATAGACCGCATGGAAACCTGCTGTAGGAACCAGTGTTGCAACATCTGTACCTTGGCATAGACCGCATGGAAACCTGCTATAGGAACCAGTGTTGCAACATCTGGACTTTGGCATAAACCACATGGAAAGCTGCTGGAGGAACCAGTGTTGCAACATCTGAACCTTGGCATAGACCACATGGAAACCTGGTGGAGGAACCAGTGTTGCAACATCTGGACCTTGGCATAGACCGCATGGAAACCTGCTGTAGGAGCCAGTGTTGCAACATCTGGACCTTGGCATAAACCGCATGGAAACCTGCTGGAGGGACCAGTGTTGCAACATCTGGACCTTGGCATAGACCGCATGGAAACCTGGTGGATGAACCAGTGTTGCAACATCTGGACCTTGGCATAGACCACATGGAAACCTGGTGGAGGAACCAGTGTTGCAACATCTGGACCTTGGCATAAACCGCATGGAAACCTGCTGGAGGAACCAGTGTTGCAACATCTGGACCTTGGCATAGACCGCATGGAAACCTGCTGTAGGAGCCAGTGTTGCAACATCTGGACCTTGGCATAAACCGCATTGAAACCTGCTGGAGGAACCAGTGTTGCAACATCTGGACCTTGGCATAGACCGCATGGAAACCTGCTGTAGGAGCCAGTGTTGCAACATCTGGACCTTGGAAGAGGCCGCATAGAAACCTGGTGGAAGAACAAGTGTTGCAACATTCGCACTTTGGTAGAGGCCGCATGGAATGAATGTACTAAGGTAACATCTTACCACTAGACTATGACTATCGTTTGTTCACCTTCGATGAACCTGATTGAGAAGTCACATGAATAGTTTGATAGGAATTTTTCTAGGGCCAGAATCAATTCCTAAAATTCATCTCTGTAAAAACCCCCACCAAAGACCACTTCAACAACAATACAGAGGCGCGCATATGATTCGTGAATTTAATGGAAAAGGGAAACGTTCATTTCCTCGAAATATCACCTTTGTTTGTGATAAATAAACCTTATTCAGTAATTCAAAAAAAATATATATATACACCATATTATATAACTTATATGTATATATTGTTGGCCCAAAGTCCACCTGATGTAGGGACCAAACACTCTCGTCCCGTGTGTGAAAATTGAGTTAAAATCACATTTGCGAGCGCCAAATTCCATTATCGAAGATAAAAGCAATTTAATTTGTTGATGGAGGTTCTGTGGAATTCCACGGAAATAGAAGGAAGGACTTTGTCTATATATTTAGAATATATAAATGGAGTTTTGGAATATTTAATACCAACCCGGGTTCCTATATGTTAATATGATGTATTAGTGCGCCATCTGTCATATGAAATTCAAACTATTTTAACGCCTATGATTCTTTTCGAAATGACACAATTTTCTACTACCCTTACTGCAATGATAAATTACAATTGATTATGTTAGATTAAATGGAAGATTAAACTGGCGAAACCGCTGGGAAGGTTCACCACTGATGAGTTAGGCCCTCCCAATATTTATCATTGCAATAAAGGAAGTAGAAAATTGTTTTATATCGAAAAGAATCATACGCATCAAAAATAGTTTAAATATATCAATATAAAGAAGTATAAAAGGTATGTAATTAAATGTAAGCTAATATGTAAATACATAGTCTTTCATTCATCTAACATTTACAACATTAGCATTAACTCAGGTTCTTGGCGTACTCAGTTGTACCCGGCATTTTCGTTTATTTATCACCAAAATGTTAAAAACAATGCTCATATATATACAACTTTAAAGTAAATAATATATTAAAGATTAATATATATAAAAATATATTTGCATATAGAATATACCTGGTTATTTAAGAGAAGAAATGTTTACATATTTTATATAAACACAATGGTTTAAATTATTTTTCAGGAAGCTTTCTGAATGTGCCCTTTCTAAATGTGATGCTCCAAAAACATTTATAATAACTATAGGTTGAGAAAAGCCGAATTTCGAAAGCTTCCAATAATTTTTGTAAAGGTTGCTTATATTTATTTGAATAGGTTTTCTCTTAACGACCTTGAAATCTTCAAACACAAAATTAATATCCCCTGTGGATATGATTAATTTAGGTGAATGCATTTCTGATGCAAAGTTTAAATTAGATTTATTTGCATATAGCATATAAATATATATATATATATATGTATGTATGTATGTGGTGTGACGTGTCCAGTCATGGTCACCGAAGTGTTAAGGCACACAGGGGCAAAGAAGAGAGAACTCAAGGCTTCAAATTAAGAAATCGCAGGTGACAACGGAGGAAAATCTGTGAGTCCACTAACTACATAGGGAAATACTAGTAAAAACAATATTTATATATTTCAACGCACAAAACGCGATATCCCGGCTAGGTATAATTGCGTCGATTTACATTTTTTTTAAACAGAAACAGTTATAAACATATTATACAAGACAAAGTATATAGACAAAGTAAAAACAATGTAAAAACTCGTATAAAACTTGTTTAACTAACTAATCTGTTTCTTAAAACGGCGGCTATTTCAAAGACGAAAGGGACGTTTCAGTTTTCCTGGGAGATAAAGAGTGATAATGATCCTGGGTAATAGCGACACCCTCAGTTAAGCATTAAAACAAACATTTTTTCCATGTTGTCAACCACTTCTGTCATCTTTATATATTCCTGTGGTACAGCTTTTTATATGGAGCTTTATACATTTTTTTATTTTCTGTAATTTAATATCATTGTATATAACTTCTCTTATCATATATATCAACACAGCAAGTACCATTGTTTGATATATATGCATATTTTGAGATCACGGACAAGAATAAGTTGGAAGGTATATATGTGTTATTAAAATTCGAAACTATTATAGACGCGTTTTATTCTTTCAAAAATTAAACAATTATCTACTGCCCTTACTGCAACGAAATATTTAATGGGAGGGCCTGGTTCATCAGTGGTGAACCCTCCCAGCGGTTTCGCCAGTTTATCCACTGATGAGTCAGGCCTTCATTGCAGTAAAGGCAGAAGAGATAATTGTTTTTATTTTAAAAGAAACATACGCGTCTACAATAGTTTCGAATTCTCATAACAGATGGCGCGCTAATGTGTATCATATATATAATCACACACACACAAAAACCTTTATTAAGGCACACAGGTCTTACAGAGGATTCTCCTTGGGGTTACAAGACGGAGAAACCTATGAAAGTGGGAAATATACAAAGGGGTAAAAATGGAGAAAGCTTATATACACATGTGGTAAATATATACATATTATTATTTGAATAATCCTATGGAAAAAAGGAATATAAATTTGGAAAAAAATATATATATGTGATGATTTAAGACCATGGAATTGTTGTAAATAGTCTAGATATCTACTACCACATGTTCCACCCCATGACTGTATATAACTTCTTATGTACTGCCAATAGAAAGCCTCAACTAACATCAATCTGTACCGCGTAAGAATCTAATAAAGTATCGCAACTGTACAGATAGAAGGAATGGAGACTAACAGGAGAAAATTAGGGTTAAAACTAATCAGGCTTAGGACAGAAGTCGAAGCAAGGCCTAGCAAAAGAGGCTTAAAACTAGCCCAACTATAAATAATTTACAAGACAATATTTCCTGGGCAAGACCGGACGTATCTTGTGACCGCGGAAACCATAAAAGTCGAGTAACGCCCCGTATTTCCGGAACAAGACCGGACGTATCTTCCGTCAAAGGCAGTAGCAAAGACCAATCAGAAGACATCACCTAAATAGGTCAACCAATAGAAAAAGGCCATGTGACACCTTTCGACCAATGGGAAAGAAGACAGGTCTTGGTGTTAAATCGAGAAGCAAGAATAGTTAGTATACGCTTGGCTCTCAACAAGGTAACACTTGCTCTAAAGATCTCCCTCTCTCCTCATCCCATTCCTTCTTGACGTCAGACGCTTTTAGTGGAATCTCTGTTTGTTTATTTCACCTTTGGCCCAGCTGTGTCGCCTTCCACCACGACTGCACGGTAGAGTTGACATCGAGGTTCGTCTAGCATCAGGTAACACTGGTCCCAGAGGTTCCAAGATATCACATATATATTTTTTTATATATGGGTGGGAGAAGTGAAGAGCGAAAAGAGGATAGAAAACAGGTATTTACATATGGAACATACATATAGTGGAACAAGTCAATTTAAGCTCTTCTGCTCACACAGCACAGGTGGAACATGGCCATATATGTAATTACGTATGTAGATAATAGTAGACAGAACAATGAGAGGGTATATATAACTCCATAGTTACTGTGCCTTGCCATATATAACCCCCAAATTGTGGCAATAAAGAAGCCCAAGCAGCCCAAAAACAAGAGATGGAAAAGTTACAAAAACAGAAGCGATGCTAAAAGGGTTAAAAAGGACTCCATCCCAGCATGGAAAAACTGGCGCGTACACTCCATTTTTCCACATGTGGAAAGATGGTTTTTCCACCTCGGAACGTGTTCCAGGGAAAACTGCCCCATTATTTTACCGTTTTACTCGATAGAAAAATGGCTTTTTCTCTCTGTAATTTATTTTTCATAGCTGAGAAAACTATCGGAGGTGGAGAATTTTTTTCCATCTTTTTTTTTTTCTTTCTTTCTTCTTCTTAAGCGCTTACATCTCTTCTTTTTCTCCTTTAAAAGGAGAGAAGAGGGGGAAAATGATTTTAAAATGATTTTATTTTTTCTCTCCAATTTCATTTTTGTCCTCTATTGGAAACATATTACTGTTGATATATCTTGACTGTGTATTTCCCTAATACGTATTTCTTAGAAGCGTCTTTCATAGAAGAAATGTTTTATATTGGCTGGTTTTTGGAAATTTCTGAAAGGATATACGGGAATTGACTGGGATTTGGTATTTTATCTATCTATATATATTTCCTTTTAAACTTATTTCTTGAAATTGTTTAGAAAGTTGTGTTTTTACGTTGAAATTGTTTTATTTTTTACAATAGGTATTACATTTCTCTCGACTATATTTACGAGAATGGATATTAGATTTGAAAAAATGGTTGTGCTATATGTAATTTATGTTTAAATATCAATATACCTCAACTATGCAAATTGAAAGTTACATAATAAAGTTGTTAGACTTGGAATCTTTTAAATATTTGATGGTATTCATTATATGATGGATGTCAGAACCTAGTTATAATGATATACAATTTAATTGGTCTATACGTACGTATGCAAGTAGGGAGGTAGATATAGTGTCGGGGATATTTGTGCGCTGATTAGTTCTCTATTGTCAAATGACCTTAACTAACCAATAAGCGTTGAGGTTAGTAAAGCAAGCATGCTAACCTAGGTCAATGGTCCATATATCAAGGTGTTAAATAAACGATTTGGGATTCTCGGAATTTCCTTTTCTTCTTTTTTATTGCCATTGTACATTAAACTTGCTTTTATTTATTTTTTTGTAAATGTATATGTGTCTTTCAAATACCGATTTAATTACAGGATAATATCAAAAATCCATTTTATTGTTTTATTCTTTGTTTTAAAAGGACGCCTTTATTCTGTGCTGGTAAGCATATTAGTGGCATAGATACATTTTATTAGATCGGCCCAATTTTTAGACTTAATTATTCTTTAAAATTTCCTTAGCATATGGAACGGACTGGTGTAATAGCTGTAAATATGCAAATATGTGTGAGATAGAGCACATACTCTACATGTGTCTATATGTCTACATATGCAAATAGCAGTTCGACCTTTGTATTTATAAGGTGATAGAGCCCCGATTGAATACTTGTACTCACTGATGGTGATGGACCTGTACAAAATTTCGGGGCCATTAGCACTTTCGACCCGAAGGACGCGAATTCGTGTACTTGCCAATTTTGCATCAAGCCCTAAAGACGCGAAATCGCGTCCTCGGGTTTCAAAATTAAATATAAAATCGCCGGCGACCGACACGAATTCGCGTCCACCGAGATCTTGCCCCATACCTTCTTGTCTTTCTTGAGTTTTTATTTATTATTATTTTTTAATACAATTTAATTTCCATACGGCCCAGTAGACCATGCAACCGCTGAATCGTTCGTCCTCAAAGTGTTAAAGCAGAAAAAAAGTGCCAAATGCTGGATTTGATCTAGGGTTGTGTTTGTCGAAATTGTGACAGTATGTACCATTACCCTACTAATCCTCTTTTACCGCCTTTACCCGGGTAAAGATCTCCAAAGTGGAGTATGTAAAAAAGGAAGACTCGGGGTCACATATCAGCCATGTGCCATTCATACGACTTCTTCAATTTTTTATATATTCAGAGTAGCATCTGCTCTTTTCAACATCGACTTCCGGCTGTCAATCCTCCATACTTCCGGTCGTCTGCTCACTTTCTATTGGCGGAAGCTCTTCGCTTGCAAATCCATGGATTCTTCTCTTTCTTTTTTTGTCATCTTTTATCTTTATTATTTATAACTGTGGATTCATGTGTCTTAGTAAAAAGACATCTAGCGGAATTGATGACCCCTTTATTTTATTTATTCTAGAGTATTTGACTATATAGCTGAACTGTGTGCACCTTTTTCAAACAACGTGTTTATCGTACATCACTACATTCAACTAGATCGTACTCTTTGAAGAATATCGTTTATTAGTTTTCTTTAAACAATAGTTATTGGGGATTAGTAGAAATTGTTTCTTTTTGTAGGGATCTCTACCTTTTGGTTGCCTCAAATCTCAGACATCACAAAAAATAAACCTTTATTTAGAGGATACAACGAAACTCTTCAGCATACATACACCTTATATATCCTTTTTATATTTACATTACATTTCTTTTTCTCGAATAAAAAACATATATATTTACATATAAAATAAAAGGATTTAAAAGCGCGAATGTTTCTTTTATACATAAAACGAACTTCTTCTGTCCTTACTGCGATGAAAAAATATTATGGGAGGGCTTGGCTCATCAGTGGTGAACCCTCCCAGCGGTTTCGCCAATTTAATCCACCAGACCGCTTCTCAGAGCTCTAATACTGTATTGGATCATTCTGCTTTTATATGCTACACTGAAGGATGGAATCTTAGAAATGGTTTTCAAGTAAACTATGGACATAAGCTTATAGGACAGTAGAATTACATTCAACAAATTATCTCTGCGGTATGAAATAATAATGTTACATCTAAACAGTAAGGACAGTAGAAGTTCGTTTTATGTATAAAAGAAACATTTGCGCTTTAAAATCATTTTATTTTATATGTATAGATGGCGCGTTATTACTTTGTGTCATATTTACATATTTACGGAATTTTTCTTCTTGAAAGAACACAACACAAATTAGCATATGGAATCACTACACTTTTTAATAGAAGGTTTTATAACAATAGATGTGAATCTCCTAGATATTATTTAAAATGATACAACAGGTTTCTGGAGATGAGTTTTTCTTTTCATTTTATTATTTTATTCTCAATCTTTCAGGTATTTCCTCCCTTCTACAGAAGTACAAAACGAACAATAATGAACGTCGTTAAATATTAACTAACTACGTTCATTCCTGTTTAGTTTGTGCTCCTGTAGAGAGAAAGGCGGAGATTCCCGAAAGCTTAAGAATACAATAGTAAAATGGAAAGAAACTTATCTCCTGAAACCTGTTGTATCATTTTAATTAAATAACGTTTTCGTATTTTAAAAAAAAGCTTTCGGAGGCTCATTTTTTTTATAGGCAAGTATCTGTAGATAAAGGATTGGGTTTGAAAGCTTGTGCCAATATGGTATATTATTAAAAAAGGAATTATATTTCCTCTTAATGATATAACAATCGTATATTTATCCGTAGTCAAGATATATACCTAGGCGATACTATCACTCTTTAATCCTGTTTAGTTCTTTCTTTTATAAACATTATTATTTACTGTTTGTAATGGATATGTTGAAAGGGCCGTAGAAAAAAGAGTTGCAAATAAAGAAAATATCACAAATACACTCATGGACGTTTTAGCGTCTATATCAGGATTCAGACAATAACTCTGAAAGATATTACTGTGACCTTTATTGAAGATACACAAGATAGTGTGAACAAAATTTCCTCTATCTCCTTCAAAAAAAAAAAAAAAACGACCCGAGGCATAAAAGACTTTCCACTTTCTTAAGTTTTGTCCATGAGTGTATGAAAATTCGGAACTATTATAGACGCGTATGATTCTTTTAAAAATTAAACAATATCTACTGCCCTTACTGCAATGGAAAAATTAATGGGAGGGCCTGGCTCATCAGTGATGAACCCTCCCAGCGGTTTCGCCAGTTTAAGAGGGTTCACCACTGATGAGCCAGGACCTCCCATTAATTTTTCCATTGCAGTAAGGGCAGTAGATATTGTTTAATTTTTAAAAGAATGATACGCGTCCATAACAGATGGCGCGCTAATTCATCATACTATGAGTGTATGTGTTTATATCAATTTCTTTAAAATGTATAGGATGGAATCCTATATTCACTGTACTATTTTGAATAGAAAAATAAATTATTTGTTGAATAAGTTTCAACAGCCGTTAAAAGGAGGATGAAAAGTTATCAGAAATGCCTGGTTAAACATTGTTGAGCTCCTTCCTTTAACTGTCACCAGCTCAATCCACCGTGCGCTTTACAGTTATTTCTTTTGTGAAACTGTTTTTAGAATATCGGAATTTAAAGGTTTATTCTTGGTGGTGTGAATATTTTGTATGATAAATAATCACCAGGTGTTTGAAGTTTATATGTTAATTCGGTAATTATTTTTATTTATTGATTCATTGAAGCATTTTTCTGGCAGACATATTCAATTTTTCATCATCATAATTTTTAATATTGTTTTTTTTCTTAGTTAGTTATCAAATCATTTGCAATATTGTAGTTTCTTTTTTGTTCTGTTGTGTTCCTTTTCAAGCAATAAAATATATAGAAGTAAGGTTTAATATTCAATTCAAGCATATGGAACCAACATCGATTCATTTTTATATTGAGACGTTACAAAAAACAATTTTCAATTGTAGATAAATTCCTTTAAAATGTTACTTTAATTTTTCATATGTTTATTTTCAATTTCTTTTTCTCATTCATTAAAAGTCAATGATGTACATGCAAAATTTGTAAAAACTCAATAAAAACGATATGTAAAAATATACATAAAAACAAATGGCTTGTAAACAAAGGCGGCAATAAAATGAGTTGAGGTAAAATGTCTATTCCATTAACAAACATTTCACTTTTAAAATAATGAACTTTAAAATTAAAGTTTTGCAAAACAGAAAATTAGCGTTTTAAAATAAAAACGTGGCAATATAAAACAAAATTATAAGCTTATACAACTTTCACTTTTTCATACACCAGGTATTGCGCGAAGACAGTAGGTCGTTGGACAAAGACTCTCTTCCATCGATAAGCAATGTTACTGGTCAATGGAAAAAGACCAACACAACAGAACTGAGTTTATGACCTTATAAAAAGGTTCTTTCAATTAAAGATACTTCGGTCATTAAATCTTTTTATTATCTCGACGTTTCGACAAATTCTGGTGTCCTCGTCAGGAGCGAACAAAAATTAAAACATTTGGCAAAGCGTTAAAAATTATATATATATATATATATATAATAATTTTTTAACGCCTTGCCAAATGTTTTAATTTTTGTTCGCTCCTCACGAGGACAAAAGATTTTTGTTGAAACGTCGAGATACTAAAAGTATTTACTGGCCGATTACGATTATAGAAAGGTAGTCGATTCTCAGATCGATAATAGCATTGTTTTGGTCCAAATTATAATTGGAGGAATCGCCGGTTATCATTGGCTAAAAAGAGACCGAGCTAAAAGCGACAATTCCTTTATTGAAGATATATAAGTTTGGCAAGCGTACGGACTATAATTTCCTTTAACAGTCTGTAATACAAGAATACTCTTTTAGGCTCTTTTGGAAGAATATTATCGTATATCACAACACGTTTGCGTCCGAAAGCTCGCCAAGCTTATATCTCTTCAACAAAGGAATTCGTCGCTTTTAGATTTGGTCTCTTCTTAGAAAAAAAAATTGTTTATTAATGGGCCAGGCCTTCCCTGAATGTCTAACATCACCGTGGTGTACTGGAATTTGTATTATGCAACCTGGTAAAATCTCTTTTATATACATCACTTTAAATAAAAAGGCATATATTGGATCAAAATAGCATTTATTTTACCAATGTTTCAGTTGTCTGAACGCCAACATTTTAAAGTATGTCTAAAAATGTTATAATAGCATAAAACCTATAAAGCTTGGCGTTCAGCCAACTGAAATATTGGTAAAAATAAATGATATTTTGATCAAAGAAATGTCTTTTTATTTAAAGATTTATTTATGGATTGCTCTATTTTCAAATACATCACTTTGTAAGGTAAATACCTAGAAGTTTTTGTTTTTTTTTGTTTTAAAAATATCTATTTAACTTCTTTATTTTCTGAATAGACATTTTAAACCGACCTTAAAGTATTTTTCACCATTATAGAGGTACAAAAGGCTCACAGAGTTAAGCCTAAAAGAGTAATTTGCATAACGACAAGGTTTGCCAATTAAACTCCCCGCGCCGTGTAAATTAATCTACTGGGTGTGAAGAGGTTAAATGAGCCGTAAAAACTGCCTCACAGATTAAAAAGTTAAAACAGACGAGAACCCACATGTTGACGTCTTGACTTTCGTTCTTTAATTTGCATCTCTGCTGCTACATGTGTTTATGCAAATATAACTGACTTTAAAGATACCCCTAAGTTCATTTTCTTAATCTCTCTCTTTTTCCTTTTATATAAATATGGTGTTTATTTATTAAGAGGCACATATTAGATATTATAACGGTTGATATATTGTGTCTTATAGTTGGTAGTAGAATATATTTGCATAATAGGAGGATATGCAACTCTAATTGCTTTTATTTTAAAAATATTTAAACTTTTTATTTGATAAAATAAATGGTGAATTATAGAAAACAGCTTTGTTGTGTATGGTTAACAGTAGAAACTTGATTTTAAAGCGATGGCAAATTCAGACAAGAGGCAAAACTATATACCATGGTTTTGACCCTCATACTAAACACCCATCTGGTAGGGTGTTATGAAATCGAAAGTGTCATAGCACGAAACCGTGCTATACAGGTTGTTTTTTTTTTGTCTGAATTTTCCCAAACTGGTGTTGTGGCTCATTTTTCATTATCTCTACTTAGGTTTTTTTACTAGGGTGTTGAACAAGTGCATCGCTCAGATGCATAATGGGTAGATTACTATTATTCTCCCGCTAACTTTATGCTGATACTAGCCGAATGACCCGGGCAACGCCCGTGTTTTACCCGATTGAATGTTTTGATTCAAATACTATTTGTTACAATTATAAATTGGCGCCTTAAATAAATGCATATTTTAGTTAATACTGTTTTAATGTCCATCTAACAGAGAGCCAAACAACAACTGACTCACCCGTGCAGGCAAGGTCACGCTCCGCTGCGTCACGTGGGAAAACATACGTAGATGTTCTCGTCCATGTTCTCAGCACATCCCCCTTTTTAAGATTTGAAATATATATATACATTACAAACTTTAAATGCATAATATAATTAATAATGAAGGCGATCCACAGGTTTAACAATTCGTCCACTCCGGGTTCTTATCTGGCCGTCTTCTGAGTCGTTAGAGGGATAATCCACAACTGGGGTCTTTTCATTTTCAACCAGTTCCTCCCCCGAAAAGGTCGGCGTCGATGGGTCGGCTGGATATTGCACTGTAACTCCTTTTCGTAGATGGAACCTGTTTCGACGTAAAGTCCCAACTGGAGTAACAACCATATATGACCTTGGTGTCGATGCCTTCTGCTTTCCAATCCCCCAGGTTCGCATATCTGTAATCCAAACCGTGAGACCTTCGGATAGCTCCTCCATGTCCGTAGCTCCGCAGCGTCGATCATATCTGGATTTCATATCCTTTCTCCTTCTCCCCTCCTTTCTTTTCAGGGTCTGAGAGTCCACCAACTTTGGATTAAGATTCCCTGGTGCAATTGGCAAGGTCGTTCGGCGTTTACGTCCCAGATGGTTCACCAGGCCAAGAAATCTTCTTACGCCATGAACATCTGTCGGAGCAGGCATCCTCGCCACCGCTTCGATTTTCGCTGGATCTGGTCGAAAACCGTCTTCATCCAGTATGTGCCCAAGAAAATTAATTCTTGGCACGCCGAAGACACACTTGGCCTTGTTTAGTGTAACTTTCGCCTCTTTCAGTTTTCGGAGCACTAAACGAAGAATTCGATCGTGAGTCTTGGAGTCGGAGGCAAATATCAGGATATCGTCCAGGTAACACATTACACCGTCCATGCCTTGCAAGATTATTGACATAACTCTCTGAAAATACTCTGGGGCGAGTGAGATTCCAAATGGCATTCTGCAGTATTTATATCTCCCAAAAGGAGTGATGAAGGTCGTTAAATGCTGGCAGTCCGGGCTCAACGGAATCTGGTGAAAGTCACTGTTCGCGTCCAGTTTCGAAAAGAATCTTGCTTCCCCCAGTTGCCCCAGCATGTGCTCCACCACTGGCATGGGATGCACTTCGCGCTGTACATGTTCGTTCAGCCTTGAGAGATCCACACAGAGTCGTATGTCGCCATTCGGTTTACCAGCAATCACAGTCGGTGCACACCATTCAGTCGCAACGTTAACTTGTGCTATGATTCCCGCCTTCTCGAACTCTTCCAATCTTGTTCTGAGCTTTTCCATCAAAGGTATTGGTACCCGTCGAGGAGTATGCACAGCATATGGTTTTGCTCCAGGTTTCAATTTGATTTCGTAAGGGTTTCCGATCTGTCCCAGTCCTTCAAATACTTCAGGGAATTCCTTGATCGGGTTAATTCTCGTCGCAACCACTTCAATTCGCCTCGCCAGGTTCAAGAGCTCACATGCCCGGCGACTCAGAAGAGGTTCACTCAAACGACGAATGACATAAATCTTCTCCTTGATTTCATAATTGCCATTTCGCATCGTTGATATAAACATACCCACAGTCTGAAGTTCGGAGAATTCAGCAGCTCTAAGGTTGATATCACTTTCCACTAGTCGTTGCTGTCCCATTATCTTCTTGAAGAGACACAGAGGAACACATGTAACATCCGCCTGGGAGTCGAGCTTGAACTTCACCTTTTTCCCGTTCACTTGGATTTCTGCTGTCCATCGCCTCCTGCACTCGCCTTCATCATCATCGAGATTAGATGAATCCTCCACAGCTGAGACCTCCAGGAGAAAACCAATTTCTTCATCAAGTTCAGAAACAGCTTTGACTTCCGCAGTCTTCGCCTGCTTATCTGGGCAGCAATTTGCAAAATGGCCTGTTTTTGAACACAGGTTACATTTTTGTCCTTCAGCACGGCAAGCCTGTCCTTCCCTGTGGGTGAAACCTCCGCATTTTGGACATCGTGATCTTGTTTTGGCTGACTTCTCCTTCTTCCTCGAAGGCTGCTGTTGTTGTTTCGGTGATTGCTTCTTCGAGTTGAACGTCACCTGATTGACCTTTTGGCTTGTTGAGGGACGCTGCAGGTCGACTTGCTGCTGTCGAACGGCTTCCTGCTGTCGAACCATTTTCACCGCCTTTTCCAAAGTCAGTTCGCTGTCCAACTGCATTCTTTCAGACAAAGCTTTGTCCCTCACTCCAACCACAATTCGGTCACGGATCAACTGCTCATGAAGACCCTCAAATTCGCAACTATCAGCCAATTTGTACAATGAAGTGATGAATTCGTCCACTGGCTCCCGATCCTCTTGGATTCTTGAATTAAATTTCGCACGTTCGTAGATAATATTCTTTCTGACACAGAAGTGGCTGTCGAACGCCTTGAGGACGGAATCAATTTTCGTTGCCTCTTCCTTCTTTTCGAACTTGAAAGTCCTGAATATATCATCCGCGCGGTCACCCATCAAGTACATGAACAAATCGATCTTGTCCGCCTCCTCTTTCTTCTTCATTCCACTGACCACGAGGTATCGTTCGAATCTTTTCCTCCATTTGGGCCATTCGTTGGGAGTCGAGAAGTCGAAAGTTTCTGGAGGTTGAATCTGAGCCATGTTGAATTATCTTCCAAGGTACGCAAAAATCGATATTTTGCAATATACGGGTTCGTATTTTATCCAGTTATCGCTGCCACCATGTTTTAATGTCCATCTAACAGAGAGCCAAACAACAACTGACTCACCCGTGCAGGCAAGGTCACGCTCCGCTGCGTCACGTGGGAAAACATACGTAGATGTTCTCGTCCATGTTCTCAGCACAAATACCTATAGCTTATGTGCTTTATCTGTCTATGTACTGTTGGCTTCCGTAGGCGTCTCTTACTGGGAAAAAGAAAGAGAGGATTCCATTTGGTTATTAACTAATATATGCATTTATTTAAGGAGCGACCCGCTCCAACACAATAGTTACAGAAATGGGGGGGGGGGGGGGGCAAAGGTGGCGTGATCGTAGCCGACCAATAGGAGGGCGCCATTCCAAAAAAAAAAGCAAACCGTGACAGAGGCCGCGCATGACGCTCGTAACTGTATATAGAATATATAATTTTACAAAGCAGAGATTCAAATAACAGTCAAAAACGGATATTTTCTTTGAATTAGTTTTATATATTTCAATCCCCACCTCTCTGATACAAAGTTTGTTGATCTAAAAATTCCTTCATAAAATTTAATTTTCATACTTTGTGTTCTCTCTCTTTTACAGGTTTTTCACAGCAGTTAAAATATCATAAAATTTCTTTCTTTTCTTTTTTTAAATGAAATACCTGCTAAATTCTAATCTGTTGATTCCTTGAACACTAATATAGGAAGTGTTACTAAACTATTTTAGTAATTCCTATATAAATATCTCTCTCACGTTTTACTTTCTTCCGCAACTTGACAAAGGAAGATGACGTCACTGGGGACACGTGACTAATGAAAGCCAATCAGAAAGCCACATTTATTGATCCAATAAATAATAAGCTTAAGATCAAATTTCAATATAGAAAAGAATCAATTTTCAGGGAAAGAGAAAAAGAGAACAAATTAATTTAAGTGATGTCATATAATTTATTATTTAAAATTATATTACAAACCCAGCAACCACCTATCTCCGCTTGCCTATAAAATATACATTAACTTATAGTCGCAGACGATCCTGTAAAAGTGTCTTCTGCCATAAAATATTTATCAAATTTAAAGGAATTCCATTAAAATTTTTGAATAAAGTTGAATTATTTATAGGGAAAGGTATGTACATAGTATGTGTGTTGGTATTAAAATATTTTATAGATAGTCTTTTCACAAGGTGAAATATAATACTATATATTCTCTATATGGAAAATATATTCTTGGAGATTAAATTTATATTAAATATAATATTTATAGAGTGCGCAAGAATGATTATGTTTAATGTCAAATGTCAAAATGTATATATATGGGGTATGATGGACATATTTACATATATACGTATAAAATAAAATTAGTTTTTATTTGACTTTTATGCAATCCATTACGAATTAAACAGAAAAAGCTTTCAAAAGAGATGTAAATTTGAAAACCAGTGTCATATAAAAACTCAATGTCAACCATACTGATGTGTTAAGGTTACTGAAAAACTAAATTTATTGGATTATATTATTAATAAAATATTATATTAATAATATATTGTGTAAATCAAATATTTACACATATATCTCCCAATATCTATTCCAAATAAGTGGTAAACCAAGCTTGATGTAATGATTTGTACAATACCCATTCGGAAACGCTTTGAAATACACAAAGAAGTAATATACACCTATCCCCCGATTAAACACGGTACTTGTTTTACGCGTTTTTGCTTTTACACGGTTTTCCAAATGAGATTTTTTTATCGCACTATACTAAATGCTACTGTGATTGAACACACGCGCTGTGTACACACCTCACGAGGAATCCCGAGCTTATGTGCTGACTACATATTTTAACCTGTCAATGCACCTATCCCCCGATTTACAAGTTTTTCTCAGGAACGTATCTACCGTGTAAATCGGGGGATAGGTGTATATGCAAATTTATTTTAATATTTCTTTCTGTACTTTGAAATATATATATCATTTTATTGTTTGAAATTTTTGTTGCGAGGATATTGATTTATATAAATAAACGGCACCTCTCCCATCAAAATAGACGCTAAAACTAAGCGTCATCTATTGAACTTCTCTTCAAACTGGCGGACTCGAGTCGGTGACAAAGCCAAAACACCAGCTTTGGCAAACTGAGAAGCGTCCATCTGAAGACAAAGGTTTTCGGGATAATGGCTCCAGAGTGGGCTTTAATCCATTAGATCCACACGGGATCAAATGAAATCCTCACAATTAGCTTAAGAGGTATTTAGCTGGTAAAGTGGCTAGGCCAAATCTGTAGTGAAAAGGTAGATGATGGCATTAGTTGGCGTATCAGTTTTAGTGTCAATTTTGACAGGTGAGGTGATTTTTATTTTTTTTATGAATATATGATTACTCAAATATTTGAGAATTTCGACAAATTACAAAAATAAAAACCATAAGATCCGCCGCAACTCTTTTTCAATTTACCTGGTTGAAGGAAGTTTTTTCGGGAAAGTCCTTCTTCATCTAACTAAAACAGTTCTGGTGTCTTATGATTTATATTTGTATATATATTTGATTGTTTGTGCTCTTCAACTTTTCATACCAGCGTATATTGGAGAGATTGCGCTCTAAAACTTAATTGTTTGGCCGCCAAATTGCTATATCTATAAAATAAAATGACAAAACTGTATTTACAGATAAACAGCAGACGCCGCAACCTTTTCATTTATTTAACTGAAATATAAAAAGTTTTCGGACATATTCTCTTTACCATCCGAATTCAAGAAAGTATCGACGCGTTAATATGTTTTCTTAAATTAGTTAATGAAGGGCTTATATAACCATGTAGTTAAACACGTTTCTATTCAAATTTAGATTGGAGCATTTCTTCCCATTATCCTCAATATAAGTAGTATAGGTTTATGAGATAATCATGGTATTGGGTAGTAGTGGACGAAAGCCTTTACTGTAAGTACACCTCATGTCTATACACAGGTGTAAAGCATGTTCGACTTTTGCACTTACAGGTGTGCCAGTTTGGTTACTTGTACTCACTGGTGGGGTTGGACTTTTTCTAAGAATCGGGTACAAGTAAAGTATATATTTTAGTTTTAAAAAGTGTCTAATGCGGGATTCGAACCCGGGTCGTAGAAATTAATATTCGACGGCTTATACCATTCGCCCACCGATCACCTATCCACCGACCATCAAGTTGTAGTTCTTCAACTACCTTACTCCAATGCTGTCTATTCGGGCAATATAACAAAGTTTACACTTCCATCAACCAGATAGCAATTGTTTTACTGTAGATTTGGTAGAGGACAGACATGTCGTCGACTACAATACAGCATGAATGAGCATTACGAACAGGACCTCTTTCAATGATCAAATTTAATGGGAAAATCAAAACATTCCCGAAATGCTCTAAATGCGATTCCCAACCATCCAGTCCTGAACATCTATTGAATTCTATCAAATCCTCCAAAAAAGACCTCTGGGAAAACCCAGGACTATAATAGAAAAGCTGAGACAATGGAACCTAATGGAGATCGTTTAAACGACTTGAGGAATAAGTAACAACAACATATTTGATAGGAATAGAGACCTCTGGGAAAACCCAGGACTATAATAGAAAAGCTGAGACAATGGAACCTAATGGAGATCGTTTAAACGACTTGAGGAATAAGCAACAACAACATATTTGATAGGAATAGAGACCTCTGGGAAAACCCAGGACTATAATAGAAAAGCTGAGACAATGGAACCTAATGGAGATCGTTTAAACGACTTGAGGAATAAGCAACAACAACATATTTGATAGGAATAGAGACCTCTGGGAAAACCCCAGGACTATAATAGAAAAGCTGAGACAATGGAACCTAATGGAGATCGTTTAAACGACTTGAGGAATAAGCAACAACAACATATTTGATAGGAATAGAGACCTCTGGGAAAACCCAGGACTATAATAGAAAAGCTGAGACAATGGAACCTAATGGAGATCGTTTAAACGACTTGAGGAATAAGCAACAACAACACAATACAGCATAGTGGAGAAACCATTGTTGAGAGAAGTAGCTGTAATAAAATATCCTGAATCTATTTCTGAAGTTGTTTACTCAAGAGTAACTTTTCTCAGGCTATCAAGTGTGAAGGTCACCATATTGTATCCGAGCGTGAAATTATTGATGAGCAGAGATCGAATTATCGCGTTACGGTATCGATTACAGAATCAATGGAGTAGTCGAAGGTACAGGAATAAGTTGAACGTCTGCTGTCACTGTTTCAATTGTCCCGATCAATGTTATGTTCATCAATATTCCTTCAGTAGAAAATATCAAATGATTATTATAACTTAATTCAGATGTAATACAACATACAAATATATATATCCGTGCGTGTTCTACAATCAATATATATATAATACACTTATCTAATCAATATGATAATCATAATTAGGCTGAGACAGCTGATTTCATTATTCCACCCGTAGGATGTTATTGTTACGTCGCCTTTCAGCGGTCGTTGTTTAAGTACAAGGTTCAATGTAGGTTTGTTGTGGATACAGCTTAGTTCGATTATTGCCAGGAGTTGTTAATGGGATTGTGAATTAGGTACACTTAGATAGACTTGTCTCCAATTTCGCCACCAGAAGGATTCACTTAGTCAAAGTTCCGATTCACACTGTACACCCCGGGCTGGGTTACACCGCCTTGTAGACCGCTCCGATGTCAGGCTCTCCTGGCACCGTCTTTCAGGATCATACTGAAAACTATAGACACTGCAGCCCATCAGCTTTCATTGTAAACTTTTCTCTCGTCCTGAGGCAACTCGACGCAGATGTGACCAGACTCTTCTTGTCCCTCACACGTGAATGCTGTTTTTCCGCCTACCTCCTCTCACACATGGCAGCTGGAGTCCAACCATCTTTCCCCAACTTTACTCTGAAATATTGGCCTCTCGGATAGCTTGTCATCCATTTTACATCATGTAATCGTAGAAGTCCCTGTACTGATGAAGGCCATAGCCCGAAACCATGGTTTGCAGTTTGGTTCTTTCTAAATTTGGTAATCTAGTGCATGTTGTATTAAATACAAGGTATGTCCCATAAGTTCCCGGACTGGGTCCATAAAAAAAAGGTAAGATTTTTTAAAACATTTTTTATTAAAACTTTTCAAAGTAATCCCCCCTTGCTTCAACGCACCAGCGCCATCGTTTCTCCCAATTGTCGAAACAGTTTTATAAGCCTCTTTTGGAATGCTCTTCAATGCTAACGGCGATTTTTCTATTATGTCATCCCTGGTGTCAAAATGTCTTCCTTTTAGAACTGCTTTAAGTTTGGGGAACAGGAAAAAGTCATTTGGTGCGATGTCTGGGAAATAGGGTGGTTGAAGTAGGATTTGTGTCCCGTTTTTCGCCAAAAAGCTAGTCATCAAGTGCGCTGTGTGAGGGCGAGCATTGTCATGGTGTAGGATCCAGCCACCATTAGTCCATTTTTCTGGCCTTTTTTTCGAATCGCTTCCCTTAGACGGCGAAGAATGCCCAAATACATTTCCTTAATAACTGTTTGGCCTGCAGGAAGATATTCGTGATGAACAATGCCCTTGTTATCCGAAAAAGCGACCAGCAACACCTTGTTTCTGGATTTTTTGGGTCTAGGCTCACCCTAACCTCTCCACTCGGCAGATTGAGGTTTGGTTTCAGGGTCATAGCCATAGACCCATGTCTCGTCGCCTGTGATTATCTTGTCTTTCCATTCTGGATCCGTTCTTGTCATTTCCAACATGTCCTCACAGGTTGCAAGCCGACACAGTTTTTGCTCATTAGTGAGGAATCTTGGGATGAATTTTGCAGGAGTCTTTTTGAGCCTCAAATCTTCGGTTACGATCCTTCCAATCGTTGTTTTAGAGATGCCTGTGTCTTGCTCTAGCTCCAGCAAAGTGGTTCGAGGATTTTCTTTTATCAAATCGGTGATTTTTTGCACATTTTCATCAGTCCTTTGAAATTTTGGGCGTCCTTCACGAGGATCATCTTCAATGGAAATTCTGCCAGCTTTAAATCTAGAATGCCATTCAAAAACAGTTGTTCTCTTTGGGGCGTCATTGGGGAAGGCTTTATTAAGCATTTCAAAAGTTTCGGTTGCTGATATTTGAAGTTTCACACAAAATTCTATGCAAATCCTCTGCTTCAATTTTTGTTCCATCGTAAAATCGCCGCAGCGCTAGGTGTGACCTTTAAATAAATTTGAATAACCTTGGCGCGCGCGCAAGTACCGCCTCGATATTGGTACCACCGTGTAGCCAGATATTTTTTCTATAATAAACAGTCAAATTCATTTACATTTTTCGTTTATTTATTTTTTTATGGACCCAGTCCGGGAACTTATGGGACATACCTTGTATATTGATCGGGTACTTCCAAATCTGTTATATAAAACTGACTTTATCATCATCTATTGAAATATTAGACTGATGCTTCTTGTTTTATATTGTGAGATGTAAATAAGGAGTATGCAAACTTTGGTCATGATACAAGAATAGTCAAATTTGATAACACCGTTATTTTGTGATTGAGTTATTTTTGTATTTATTCGGAGATACAATAAAGACTTTGTTCTCCGAGATTTTGGGTTATCTATCATTTCCTAATTTACAATATTATTTAATTTCTGTAGTTATTAATATCCACAAGTGTGCATATAAAATATGCTACTACGAAATAAACCTTTCAGTAAGGCATTTCGTCCTCTATATTGTAGTCTCAGAGTCTCAGAAATAAATAAATGTTCAACATGCTTTGTGTTCATTTGTGTAAAATAATTGATAATTCTTTAATTTTTCTTCATGGTTGGGCAGTCGGCAACATAATTTACCCTTATTAATTTTGCATAAGTTTGTTTTGTTGATATATATATATATATATAGATTAACCTTGTTGTAATCTGGTTAAATAAAGGAATACAAGGTATTGTAACTATCCCTTATTTTTAAATAGGAAACCTTACAAAGTGCAATTTTATAAATTATCAACAGGTAAAACGGAAATCAATTTTATCAGTTATAGTGGAGGGACATCTCAATTTTAGCATATTTTAGTATCTTCTTTTGTATGATTTTATATGTAAATATACTGTCCTAAAACCTGATGTCTACAGTTTTCTAAAATAGCAAAGACTCCATTGTCGCATATATAAGCAGAATCGTTCAATACAGTATTAGAGCACTAAAAATGGTCTGGTAGAATAAATTAGCGAAACAGCTTGGAGGATTCATCACTGATGAGCCAATCCACTATTTATCATCGCAGAAAGGAAAGTACAAAGTTTGTTTTATTTGTAAAAACCCGCGAAACATTCGCGCGTACTTAATGGCTTTATATCTTTTCTTCTTTTGTACAAAATAGAATTATGATTCATTTCAAATATCTCTGAAAAAGTAACATTTAAAACGTCTTTAAATTTTGATTAGCCACAAATCTCCAGTTAAAATATTTCCTTATTCAATTTTCATGTATACAAGTATAATGTTGCCATTTTTGTGTTTTTTTTTTGAATATCTGTATATGTAAATATCTTTGAATTTTCTTATATTATTCTATCGTTAATCATTGTAACTCTTGTGGGTTTATTTGGAGGGAATGATTAAAATGTGAGACTGCTGAATGAATGGTGATATGGCTTTGCCTAGCCCCACACATCAAAAACTGCTTGGGGAGTTTAAAGGTCCCTATGTTGCCATTGTGGGGGAGAGATGTCCTTTTATCTGGATTCTCCGCTAATCTCTCTCCAGGCCATTTTGGAGGTAAGTGGAGAGCGGTCGGCAGTCGATTAGATTGGAAGATGTTCAGTGCGTGACACGGAATGCCAACAGTCTGCTGGACCGAACTTACTGTTAGATAATTCCATCTTATCTCTTCTAGCAGAGTTCAGTCTTATTTTTTCAGCTCTACTCCAATTTGCTGGTAATTCTTGTGTCTTTCCACTTCGCACACCCGGTTTCAAAACTTTACTCTTTCGCCACAGCTGGAAAACCCGTCAATGCGTTATTTACTCCAGTCTTATACCACATAGTTATATGTAACTGCATCGAACAATTAACTTTCTTTAATAAATCATACATTCAAAAAATATCAATAAGGAAACATGTTAAAAAATCATAGTTCACACTATATCGAGGGATGAATAAATAAAAAATAGAAAAATCTCGAGTTTGATTAAACTTTATTAGTAAAAATAACATTCGGTGCTCTATTATAAGGTTGTCCCAAAAGTTCGTATTTTTCTTAAAACGTTGTTTTTTCTTATTACTTGGCGAATAATATTATTACGGTGAATACATAATATTACATAATTCTACTGTCCTATAAGCTTATGTCCATAGTTTTCTTGAAAACCATTTCTGAGATTCCACCCTTTAGTGCTGCGTATATAAGCCGAATCGTCCAATACAGTATTAGAGCTTCTGAGAAGCGGTCTGGTGTATTAAATTGGCGAAACCGCTGGGAGGGTTCACTACTGATGAGCCAAGCCCTCCCAATATAATTTTTCATCGCAGTAAGGGCAGTAGAAGTTTGTATTATGTATAAAAGAAACATTCGTGCTTTTAAATCCTTTCATTTTATATGTAGAGATGGCGCGTTATTGCTTTGTGTTAACATAATACAATTACCTTATCGTAAAGATAGAGGCTGCCTGGCCAGCATTCATATTTATATGTAAGATATTTATATAATAAAAAAACTCTAACTGGCCGAAGTGTCTATTTTTTACAATTACCTTATACATAATACAAAAACATTATACATAACGGTGAATAATAGTGTTATTTCAATTTTTTGCAAGTGTTAACGAACTTTTGGGACAACCTTGTAAATGATATACAAGGTAATTTTACAAAGATAAAACCACTAATGCAATAGTAAATAGAGATAAATATATATTATATAATCTAAAATACAATTTTTTTTAAACATATATTTCATTTTCATTCATTGACTGTTATATATTTTTGACCATAGATTCAGAACATACCACTCTTTTAATTATTATTGTTGTAAATATGTATAGTTAACCCTACCTTTTTAAATTAAAATCACGATTATAGAATTCATTCAAAAAATTCTATATTGCTGTGATACATAATTTTATGTGTAATTTTACTTCAAGTAATTCAAAATAAAAACTACCTATGTAAATAATTATCTTTACTTTTTCACGACTGCACCATTTTTCAACAACAAAGCACAAAAATAATTGTAACATATATATATCTTCCAATGTGCCTCTATACACACGGTACTGCAAAAGATTCAGTTTACTGGCAGAGTTCTCTATCAATACCACTTTTATTTATTTATACATTTGCCAAATAAAATTTTGTTTTTGATTGTTATCGTTTTTTAAGCCTATTAAAAGAACTAACTTTTCAATGAGAGTTTTTATTGTTTTTGACCAGTTTCTCTCTCTTAAGAATTGTTTTTGGTACTTTTTTTAAAGTTATTTTTAAGCCAAGAAATAACAACTGTATAAGAAAAGTCTCTCTTTATTTCTTTCAATAATAAATATAGATAGATTTTTTCAAAGTATCGGCTTCCCAATATTAAATCAATAAACAGATATGTAAATAGGATGTAACAGACAAACGTAAAGGTTATTTAAAGTCTCAATAAATTCTGTTATTCTAATTAAATTTTTCTTGAAATGAATAAAATATTAACTTTTCTGTGAAAAAAATGCTGTTTTTAAAATATTTAATTTTCATATCACAGATTAGTTATTCAATGAGCTGAAAATTGGCTACGAAGCCATTTCTTTCTATTATTGACATTTAATAAATTATCGATAGCTTCATTAAAGTTTTTTTTATTTCACATTTTTAAAGTTCATTATTAAGGTCCAGAAAAAAAGGTTTTGATTAGAAAATCTCTTAATTAGGTTTTAGCGATACGAAGTTAATTAATGAGGGTAAATTACTTAGTCAATTACCTGTAGAGCTTTATATATATATGTTATATATATAAATATATTTGAAAAAATATATATATATATGTATATATGTATAAATAATGAAAGCATATTCTGATGGCAGAGCGCCATCTAGTGGAGCAAAAATAAACTAAACCTTTATTTAACCTGTTCCGTGATATTTGGCTAACCCGATTTCTTGATAAATCAAGAATATATAGAACAAAAATATTTTGCACATTTTTGTTAGAAATTTTCATTTGCCTTGTCACTATATATATGCGTAAAAATATATGTGAAAATAAGTAAATTAAGGAAAAAGCTTCGGTGTTGATATTATAAACAAATTAAGAATCTCCTGACTACTCACATGGAGCTTTTAGAGGGTAGAGCGCCATCTAGTGGAGCAAAAATCAAATAAACTTTTATTTAGGATTGCTCCATACTATTTCTCTCCCTGACCCTTTTCTATTTTTACCTCATTTTTTCCTATGTTAGCGTATTCACGCAAATTTAGCTTGATATACCCTTTTTTTTATTTCTCAGGAAACCTCTAATCCAAATCTTTGGTCGTTGTGATATAGCCTGAACTACGCTGACGAAGGCCAAAAGCCCGAAACACATTCGTGGTTGACTTTTCTTGATTTTGTAAAAAGGGTTAGCCTAATATTATGGAACAAGCCTAAATCAATGTTTAGTTGATTTTTGTTTAACTAGACCGCGCTCTGCCATCTAAAAAGCACATGTACTCGTGGTCAGGATATGTCTATATTGTTTTAAATATACAGGTGACTCTCGATAATTTGAAACTCAAGGGACCAGAGAAAATTTTAAATTTATCAAGAGTTCAAAATAACAGGAGTTTAAACAACAAAGAAGGAGAGGGAAGTAAACAAGAGTTTGATCCAAATTCGTGATTTATTATTTTAAACATTTGTACAGTTATTCACAAATGTCCATTTGTGGCAAGATACTATTCCTTCAACTTCAAATTACCAAGGGTACCAATTAATATTGATTGTATTCAACTTATCGAATATTTTTAAGGGACCGGGAAAAAATTCAAATTATCGAGAGATTCAAATTAACGAGTTTCAAATTATCGAGAGTCGTCTGTCTATATATGTACCATATTTCGTCCTACCGCAACTTTATGCTATATATACATTTAAAAACATTTACATATACATTATTTTAACATATATTCTTTAATTAAGAAAAAGGCATCTCCTTATCGTGCAACTGAAAGTTGCTGATGGCTTGCGCCATCTATAGGAATAAATATCAACTATTCTCGTTGATTTTTAATTATTCCAGAATTGGCCAAATACCCATTCTTGATTAATCAAGAAAAGCTAACCACGGACCATCAGCAATCTTTCAGTTGCACGATAAGGAGATGCCTTTTTCTTAATTTATGCACCTTATCCCAGTACAATGTCACATTTGTACTATTTTTTCACATTGTGTAGCGTTCTCACGCAAATCTGGCCTTAACTACCCGTTTCATGATTTTTCAGGATGCCTTAATGACCAAATTTTTTGGTCGTTGAGGTACAGCTTGCACCACGCTGATGAGGGCCAACAGCCCGAAACGCGTCCGTGGTTAGCTTTTCTTGATTAATCAAGAATAGGTATTTGGCCAATTCTGGAATAATTAAAAATCAACGAGAATAGTTGATATTTATTCCGATAGATGGCGCAAGCCATCAGCAACTTTCAGTTGCACGATAAGGAGATGCCTTTTTCTTAATTTATGCACCTTATCCCAGTACAATGTCACATTTGTATTATTTTCCATATATTCTTTAAGGTTTGAGTTTTCAACTTTGCAAGTCATTCGAGATCAAAATTTCTGCTAAAATAATTTTTGTATACATTCTATAATATTTTGTGAAAAGGCAAATAATATCTGACAAAAGATGAATATATCAATAGTTGCATACCAAAGGAACCATGCACATATGTTTAGTTGTACATTTGTTATACTCTAAAGTT